>CM037637.1:35147026-35198057 GCA_015227895.2 Colaptes auratus
GAGCTCTCCATCCTAGGGGGGCAGAATCTCTGATTGTTGGGGGTGGGGGAGCAAATCCTAACCCTACTACAATTGGTCTGTTTAATTTAATTTCATAGAATCATAGAATCAAGAAGGTTGGAAAAGACCTCAAAGATCATCAAGTCCAACCTGTCACCACAGACCTCATGACTACTAGACCATGGCACCAAGTGCCATGTCCAGTCCCCTCTTGAACACCTCCAGGGATGGTGACTCCACCACCTCCCTGGGCAGCACATTCCAATAGCTAACAACTCTCTCTGTGAAGAACTTTCTCCTTTCTCCTTGCTCTGGTGCTGGTTGCCTGGGAGAGGAGACCAACCTCCTCCTGCTACAACCACCCTTCAGGTAGTTGTAGAGAGCAATGAGGTCTCCCTTGAGCCTCCTCTTCTCCAGGCTAAACAATCCCAGTTCCCTCAGCCTCTCCTCATAGGGCTTGTGCTCGAGGCCTCTCCCCAGCCTCATGGCCCTTCTCTGGACATGTTCAAGAATCTCAATGTCCTTCTTAAATTGAGGAGCCCAGAACTGGACACAGTATTTAATTGCTGAAATATGGCCAAGGTGCAAGATTTTGTCCTACGCTCTATGGTAGTTAACATGCTTCAAGATAGGGTTTTGTACCACGTAGTGCCAAGAAAAGGTATAGGTAAAAGGCTTTTTCTCACTAGACAGTAAGTATGAGGGTACACTGGCATTTATTGCCTAGGGGTTTAATATGTTTGTTTGTTTGGTTTGTGGATTTCCTCTGTTTAGGGAGGTGGAAGCTAAGTGAATAGACAGTAGCTATAAAAATTAGAAATGTTTATGCCATGGAACTCAAGAGATGGACAACACTCCCTGGTTTGAGATCTGCTTCACTGTTAAGCTGAGTGAGAAAGCTTGGTCTATGATTAACTGCTGCCTTCATTTTTCTAAAATCCTGGTTGCAAAGTCTGACTCTGTCTAGAGGATGAAAAAAAATCCAGTACTATACAAAACTGGTTTCTCCTCAAATTCTTCAGCTTTGTAGAAATAATTATGGTGCATGCCAGGCATCAGGGAATTAATGTCAGTTATTAACAAAGAGGATTTTTATTCATAATTACTTGTAACATCAATATGTGTGAAATGTTTTTCTCTTTCAAAAAGATGTATTATGCAATCTGATTATTCTGGAATCTATTAATAAATATTCCATGTTCTCCTGAAGTCTAGAGTGTCAGGCTTGTGCTAGGAGAAAGAGGAGGCTTTGTAGGATGCCTAGGGTGGCAGCCACACCTCTAAAGGACAGCATCTAAAAAGCAGATGACCAAAATGTGCTTTGTTCCAATTATTAGAACATTTGAAACTATGGTGATGTCACTGTTATTGAAAATAATAGTATTATATGTACAAGGCTGCTGCTTCTTCTGTGTCTTTGGGTGAAAAAATAATGCCAGAAGAGAAAGCAATGCCAGTTTCATTCTGATTAAAATATGCATCCAAAAGCAGGTGAGTGTTGTTAAGCCTCAGATGTTAGAGGTTGGTGCTTTTATTTCTTTTAAATGTAGCTAGCATTTTACAGCAAGCCTGAATATCAGGAGGAGGTTGAAGGTGGAGAGAATAATTTTATTGTGAGAACCTAGCAAAGAAATATGCCCATATCTACCATCCTGAACTACTGTTTTTTCTGGAACAATACTGATAATAAAATCAAGTTGAAAGAGAGAGGTTTCTATGACATGACTTAAAGAATAGTGAGCTTTGAAAACTCCAGAGACAATTTAGTCATTCCATTAGCCTCTGCATAAAATTTCTGGACTAAATCAGAAGAGTTAGGGGTTACTCAGACCCCAAAATGCACAACAGCCTGGATATCATTGACTGTGATTGATCTCTGACTCAGTGAATATTATACCTTATGTAGATAGACAAGACTGCCAGACAGTAATTGAATACACACCATGATAATTCAGGTACTTATGGGTATAACCTGTTTGGGACTAAATCCTACACGCCATCTTCTCAGCAATGTGCTCTTGTCGCCCAGAGAGCCAATGGCATGCTGGAGTGCATTAAGAAAAGTGTGTCCAGCAGGTCTAGGGAGGTTTTCCTCCCCCTCTACTCTGCCCTGGTGAGACCACACCTGCAATACTGTGTGCAGTTACTGGGGCCCAGGATGTCTTTGCCAATGAGCTGGCACATGACCGTGGTACACCTCATAGGAATTTCTCCACAGCCTCACTGAGTCTGCAGGCTGAGGACTGTCTTTCATGCCATCGTAGAGCACTTCCAGCATGGCCAGTTCCCTCAAGTATTGGATGCCTTTCTCCATGGAAGTCCATCTTCCCAGATGATCCATCATATCATCCTTGCAGGAGTATCTATCCACTACAATCACTAGAAGTTGTCTCCAGAAGCTGAGGGCTTATATTGTTCTTCTGATAACCTTGTTGTGGCAGGGTGAGCGAGTTCTCCCCACACACACAAAGAAACCGCAGCTAACAGTTTCTGGTCCAGTAGATCCAGGGAGGTTCTCCTCCCCCTCTATTCTGCCCTAGTGAGACCTCACCTGGAATATTGCATCCAGTTCTGGACTCCCCAGTTCAAGATGAAGAAGGATCTGCTGGATAGGGTCCAATGGAGAGCTATCAGGATGATGAAAGCACTGGAGCACTGCCTGATGAGGAGAGGCTGAGAGCCCTAAGGCTGTTTGAAGAAGAGAAGAGACTGTGAGAGGACTGTCTTCTCTGGAGAAGAGAAGACTGTGAGAGGATTTAATAAATGTTTCTAAATATCTGAGGGCTGGGGGTCAAGAGGGAGGGGACAGGCTCTGCTCAGTTGCACCTTGGGATGGGCAATGGATGGAATCTACAGCACAGGAGGTTCCACCTCAACACGAGGTGCAACTTCTTCACTGTGAGGGTCACAGAGCACGGGAACAGGTTTCCCGGAGAGATTGTGGAGTCTCCTTCTCTGGAGACTTTCAAGACCCATGGATGATTCCTGTGTGACCTGTGCTAGATTGTATGGTCCTGGTCTGGCAGGGGGTTGGAATTGATGATCTTGAAGGTCCCTTCCAACCCTAACATCCTGTGATCTGTGATTGTGTGGAATATATGATCCAGCTTGCTCTGTGCCCCTGGGGCAGGGGATAGATCTGAAACCCAACCCTTTTCCCTACTAGTGGGCCAGTCAGCTTAAACCCATACAATGTCCCTCTCATCACTCAGTTTTATGCTCCCAAAGTGAAACAATCTTGAATTACACACTGTATCTAGAGACCACTTGCAAACCATACTTAATAAATGCAGCCCCTCATTAGCATAGCTTATTAACTGAACTGATGAGGTTAAATATGTGATCAATGACACTTAATTGACTGAACAACTCTAATTGTGTTCATTCATAGAATTAAATCCAGAAGAAACATGTCAGCTTTAGAGTAGGGATGTCCTGTCTTCAGCAAGGCCTTTGACACCATCCCCCACAGCAAACTGCTAGCTAAGCTGTCAGCTCATGGCTTGGACAGCAACACTCTGTGCAGGGTTAGGTACTGGCTGGAGGGCCGGGTCCAGAGAGTGGTGGTGAATGGTGCCACATCCAGCTGGCAGCCAGTCACCAGTGGCATCCCCCAGGGATCAGTGCTGGGCCCCATCCTCTTTAATATCTTCATTGATGATCTGGATGAGGGGATTGAGACAGTCATCAGCAAATTTGCAGATGACACCAAGTTGGGAACAGATGTTGGTCAGTTAGAGGGTAGGAGGGCCCTGCAGAGGGACCTCAACCGACTGGATAGATGGGTGCAGTCCAATGGGATGGCATTCAACAAATGCAAGTGCAAGGTGCTGCACTTTGGCCACAGCAACCCCATGCAGAGCTACAGGCTGGGGTCAGAGTGGTTGGAGAGCTGCCAAACAGAGAGGGACCAGGGGGTACTGGTTAACAGCCACCTAAACATGAGCCAGCAGTGTGCCCAGGTGGCCAAGAAGGCCAATGGCATCCTGGCCTGCATTAGGAATGGTGTGACCAGCAGGTGCAGGGAGTTCATTGTGCCCCTGGACTCTACTTTGGTTAGGCCACACCTTGAGAACTGTGTCCAGTTCTGGGCCCCTCAGTTTAGGAAGGACATTGAGACACTTGAACGTGTCCAGAGAAGGGCAACAAGGCTGGGGAGAGGCCTTGAGCACAGTCCTATGAGGAGAGGCTGAGGGAGCTGGGGTTGTTTAGCCTAGAGAAGAGGAGGCTCAGGGGAGACCTCATTGCTCTCTACAACTACCTGAAGGGTGATTGTAGCCAGGAAGGGGTTGGTCTCTTCTCTCTAGCAACCAGCACCAGAACAAGGGGACGCAGTCTCAAGCTGTGCCAGGGGAAGTTTAGGCTGGAGGTGAAGAGAAAGTTCTTCACTGAGAGAGTCATTCACCATTGGAATGTGCTGCCCAGGGAGGTGTTGGAGTCACCATCCCTGGGAGTGTTCAAGAGGGGACTGGACGTGGCACTTGGTGCCATGGTCTAGTAGTCATGAGGTCTGTGGTGACAGGTTGGACTCGATGATCTTCGAGGTCTCTTCCAACCTTAGCGATACTGTGATACTGTGATACTGTGATACTGTCTGTCTGATAGATCTTTTCATACAAAATGGCCAGTCAGTCTGAATATAAGGGTAGCGTGGCCGAGCGGTCTAAGGCGCTGGATTAAGGCTCCAGTCTCTCGGGGGCGTGGGTTCGAATCCCACCGCTGCCAGCCAGTGGCTTTATTGTATTGTATTGTATTTAGGTGGGTTGGATTGGTTGATAGGTTGGAAGCGATGATCTTGAAGGTCTCTTCCAACCTGGTGTATTGTATTGTATTGTATTGTATTGTAAATCTCTTCAGAAATGGGCTGCCATGTCAGACTTCACCAGTTTAATGCCATCTCTGCTTTTATCATTCATTTTAATGCAAACACCACCTGCCTTCCTGTAAATAGACAGCCCAGAGGGTGGTGGAGTTGCCATCACTGGAGGTCTTTAAGAAAAACTTGGATGTGGCACTTGGTGGCTTGTTTAGCTGATGTGGTGGTGTTAGGTCATAGGCGGACTTGATGATCTCAGAGGTCTTTTCCAGCCTCAATAATTCTGTGATTATCTAATTCTATGAAGATTTATTGCTTTCATTTCTAAAAAATTATTTTCATAGCTTTTATTTCTAAACCATTTCTAAGTAGTCACTGCAAGTGACATGATGACTGCTTAATTAGCACTTACTTCTGCCTGTCTGCTTGAAGAAAATAGATCCTGTTTGACCCAAATTCAGGTATGCTTTTAATCTTGAGGTTGAGCACAATGTCTTCTTTCCTGTGTCTTAAATCAAGCTATTAATTTGTTCAGCTTTCCCCAGTCTGGATGAATTTCTCAGGACAGTCTGCTTGCAAGTTAGAGGACTTCCAGGGAAGTTTATGCTTGAGGTGAGGAGAAAGTTCTTCACAGAAAGAGTAATTGGCTACTGGAATGTGTGCCCAGGGAGGTGGTGGAGTCACCATCCTGGAGGTGTTCAAAAAAGAATTGGATGTGGCACTTGAAGCTATGGTTTAGTTGTCCTGAGATGTTAGGTAATAGTTGGACTTGATGATCTCTGAAGTCTTTCCAACCTGGTTGATTCTCTGAGTGGGTAAATATTGGTAAGGAAAGCTGCTGATGTCCTATACTCATGGCACAGGACTATTGTTTATTAGTGGATAAAACAATAGGTTGTGGGAAGGTTACCTACCCTTTGCTCTCTGAAACTGATGCAATTCACAGTACAAATTGGCTGTAAGAACAGGTCACCCCAAAAAGATTAGTTTTCAAGTTCAAGTATAGTCTGCAACCATCAATGTCAGTCTTTATCTTGCAGTTTTCAGCTCAGCTGCAGGCACTGCCTTGGCATCGTTGTTCAGTGCTCTTCTGAGTGGGATTGTGGGAACAGACAATGGCTTGAGATAGTAATAGGGAGAGAAAGCACTCAGGAAAAATAGTAGCTGGAGAAAGTAATCAGAAAAAAATTAGGGAGAAAAATTAGGGAAGAAAGGAAGAATGAAGGGGAGATATTGTAAATCATAACAGCAAAAGCAAAATAAACATGAGAGGGGGAGAAGTTTCAATCTATTCCCATGTGAAATAACAATAAATAAAAAACCCAAACCAAGCCTCAAAGTAAAAAATCCAGTGATTCCTTTGTTGAGACTGAAACCCCTTTTTGATGTAATGCATTCCAATGACAGATTCTCAATCACACATCTACTATAATTGCTTCTGTGTTTTGATTAGCTTGAAATTTTCTGTTTGCTTCTGTCTCACTTCTGGTGAAAGTAGAGCTGCTGAAGTTGCAAAAACAATCTTCAATAATCAGGCCTGTGGACTAAGTGTTATACAGCTAATCTCATCCAGCAGAGCTTGCATACTAGAGCACAATCTGCTCAAGCAGCAGCATTTCACCCAGACACAGGTTGCTTAATCCATGAAAAGTCTGAGCCTCTGGTCTTGCAAAAAGGCTGCATTAGTAGTGATGCACAAAGCATTCAGTATTGGGGCTCCCAGCTTAAGAGGGGCAGGGATCTGCTGCAGAGGGTGCCAGCGAGGATATGAGGATGAATAGGGGACTGGAGCACTGCCCCTATGAGGAGAGGCTGAAGGACCTGGGGCTTTTTTAGTCTGGAGAAGAGAAGATTTAGAGGGGATTTAAATATCTGAGGGCTGGGTCTCAGGAGGGAGGGGACAGGCTCTGCTCAGTGCTCTCTGTGATAGAACAAGGAGCAATGGATGTAAGATGCAGCACAGGAAGTTCCACCTCAACAAAAGAGGGAACTTCTTTACTGTAAGGGTCACAGACCGCTTGAACAGGCTGCCCAGACAGGTTGTGGAGTCTTCTTCTCAGGAGACTTTCAAGGCCCATCTGGATGTGTTTCTCTGTGACCTGAGCTAGATTTTATAGTCCTGCTCTGGCAGGGGAGTTGGACTCAATGATCTCTTTGGGTTCCTTCCACCCCCTGATATCTTGTGATACTGATATGGCCTTGCTCTCCAAAGTCTGTTTTTCCTGCTGTTAGTGCACATAGATGCAATATTGCACAGATTTGACAACTGTGAGAGTGAAAAGGTTGAAATCACTTCTGGTCTGGTGTCATGGAAAATGTGGATTTTAGTTACAATTTGTGGAGAAAAAAAAGCGCATGAATATTAAAGAAATTGAATGAACAGAGTTATTACTCTCTTTGAGCACAAGCCCTATGAGGAGAGGCTGAGGGAGCTGGGATTGTTTAGCCTGGAGAAGAGGAGGCTCAGGGGAGACCTCCTTGCTCTCTACAACTACCTGAAAGGTGGTTGCAGCCAGGAAGGGGTTGGTCTCTTCTCTCTAGCAACCAGCACCAGAACAAGGGGACACAGGCTCAAGCTGCACCAGGGGAAGTTTAGGCTGGAGGTGAGGAGAAAGTTCTTCACCGAGAGAGTCATTCATCATTGGAATGTGCTGCCCAGGGAGGTGTTGGAGTCACCATCCCTGGAGGTGTTCAAGAGGGGATTGGATGTGGCACTTGGTGCCAGGGTCTAGTCATGGGGTCTGTGGTGACAGGTTAGACTCGATGATCTTTGAGGTCTCTTCCAACTCAGCATTCGGTTTGCAGGGAAGATCTCTGTCATGGGTTGTGTTTTAGTTTGCTGCTGTTCATGCCATCCTGTTGCATGCCAGCTTCAAAAATGGAAAGTGCTGGCAGGAGCAAAGTATTATGGGGCTTGAAGTTCAGATTGCAACATGAGAGGCTTCCTGTTCCAGTTGCTGCTTTTGGGTTCCAAGTTATTTTTTGGCTGTTGGCTCCTTCCAGCAGGGATGGCAGTGAGATGAGTGGGAGTGGGGCAGCTGTTGCTTTTCTTTTATGCTAGGTTGTTAGCTGTTTTGGTGGTTCCCCCCCCTGTATTTTGCTGTGCTTCTTAGGATCATAGAATCATAGAATCGTTCAGGCTGGAAGAGACCTCCAAAGCTCATCCAGTCTGACCTCCTGCAGTCAGCAGGGACATCCCCAACTAGATCAGGCTGCCCAGGGCCTCATCAAGCCTCACCTTGAATATCTCCAGGGAAGAGACCTCAACCACCTCCCCGGGCAGCCTCTTCCAGTGTTCCACCACTCTCATAGTCAAGAAATTCTTCCTGATATCCAATCTTAATCTGCCCTTCTCCAACTTAAAGCCATTTCTTAAAGTCATTCTTCTGCAAATAGGCTAAGCTAAGGTAATAATGTATTGCATTATTAGATTAATTAGATTATTAGCTAAGGTAATTGTGCATTTTTTTCATCTCCTTTATTCAGTAAACTCTTATCTCTTTCTCTCAACACTGAGTTTTTGTCTGTCATTTTCCTCTCACTTCTGTGCTAGGGGAGCAGGCAGGTGAACCCTTGCATTAACCCATTACAATCTCAAAAGTTATCAGTGCTTCAATCTAAGGTTCATGTTATGCTCAACATCTTAGTGACTGGAAAAACTATATTAGTTGCAAAATTATTTAACCTGTTTGAAATGTCTTTTCAATGAAAAGCCTTTTGAGGGACTTTTTATGGTGTCAGGGAGTGGTAGTAGAGCCAGTTCGGCTCAATCGCCACTCAGAACCGCTCCTTCGGGACAGCTCCGCTTGCCTAGTGAGTTTCTGCTGGGCTTTTGCCTTGCTTTCGGGGTTTAGCGGGTCGGGAGGACTCCTGGGGGGCAGGGATTGAGGCGGCCTCGTGCTCTCGCGAGCGTGCACGGGAGCGAGTGCCTGACGTCAGCCGCGGGAGATTTAAATCCCAGCCGGGCTGTGCGGGCGGCGCCAGTTCGGCTCAATCGCTAGCCTTTCGGCTGCTTGCGCAAAATTTTTTTTTTTTTTTTTGCTTTGTGGTTTTTTTTTTTTTGTTTTGTTTTTTTTTTTTTTTTTTTTTTTTTTTGTTTTCACTCATACGCTGCACCATGGTCATTACTCGGACCAAGGGTAGAAAAACAGCATCTACCCAGACAGAGTTGTTTCTCCAGCATGCTGGAGTCCAGGCTGCCAGCTGCGGAGAGTGCTTCAGCCTGGCAGTTGGAATAGAGGGAGAGGGAGAGGGAGAGGACGCCTGTGTCAGGTGTGAGCAGGTGAACTTTCTCCTCAGCCTGGTGGCTGACCTGAAGGATGAAGTGGCCAAGCTGAAAGAGGAGGTGTCTAGGCTGAGGTCAATAAGGGAAAGCGAACGGGAGTTAGATTGTGGGAGAAGGCTCTGCAGATCTCCCCTGCTGAGGGCCGGGCCCCTGAAAACGGAGAGGGATGGACACAGGTCCCTGCCAAGGGTGGCAAGAGAAATCCGCCCCGGCCCTCTCCTCCTCCTCCGCTGCCCTTGCGTAATAAGTATGAGGCTCTGCAGGCTGAGGGCGGTGGGGATGAGAGGGCTGAGGAGCGGCCATCCAGAGGGGATACCAGGGCCAAGCGGTCCCCGCCGGCTGTAACGACCAGCTCTGGGGAGCAGCCTAAGGCCAAGCCTAAGACCAAGCGGCCACCACCAGCTATAATGACCGGCTCCACAAAGAGAAGGAGAAGGGTTATAGTTGTTGGGGACTCTCTCCTGGGGGGTACTGAGGGACCCATATGTCGTCCCGACCCATCCCACAGGGAGGTCTGCTCTCTACCTGGGGCGCGGATAAGGGATATTGCAAGGGGAATCCCCAAGCTCATCAGTCCCTCTGACTATTACCCTCTACTGGTAATACAGGCTGGGAGTGATGAGATCGACAGGAAGGGCACCAGGGCAATTAAGAAGGAGTTCAGGGCCCTTGGACAATTGATTGATGGGGCAGGCGCACAAGTGGTGTTCTGCTCAGTTCCCTCAGTGGCAGGGGAGTACACTGAGAGGAACGGGGGAACCCACACCATCAATAAGTGGCTCAGGGAATGGTGCCAGCGGAGGAACTTTGGTTTCTTTGATCATGGGCCTACTCTTACAGCACCCGACTGCTGGGTCCTGATGGGGTGCATTTATCTAGAAGGGGCAAGAGAGTCCTAGCACTAGAGTTGGCAGGGCTCATTAGGAGGGCTTTAAACTAGGTCTGAAGGGGGAGGGTGAAGACATCGGTCCCTCTGCAGAGGTAAGAGTAGGGCACAAGGTAGGGTCAATGAGAGGTCGGGAGCCCAGCTGCAGTGCATGTACACCAATGCACGCAGCCTAGGCAATAAGCAAGAGGAGCTGGAGGTCCTAATCCACCAGGGCAACTATGATATAGTTGCCATCTCAGAAACATGGTGGGACAACACGCACGATTGGAGTGCTACACTGGGGGGTTACAGGCTCTTTAGGAGGGATAGGAGAGGGAGAAGAGGAGGAGGGGTGGCTTTGTATATTAGGAAGACACTTTCTGCCTCTGAACTTGAGGTGGAAGATGAGGGAATTGAGAGCCTGTGGGTTAAAATCAGAGGGCAACCCCAACAAATCTGACATCCTGGTTGGAGTCTGTTATAGACCACCCAACCAGGATGAGGAGATGGACGAATTATTCTATAAACAACTGGAGGCTGTCTCAAGATCATCAGATCTTGTCCTCGTGGGTGACTTCAATCTGCCAGATATCTGCTGGGAACTTAATTCAGCAGAGAGAAGGCAGTCCAGAAGATTCCTGGAGCGAATAGAGGACTGCTTCCTAACGCAGCTGTTAAGCGAGCCTACCAGGGGACAGGCTCTGCTTGACCTGCTGCTCTCCAATAGGGAAGGGCTGGTGGGAGATGTGACCGTGGGAGGCTGCCTAGGGTGCAGTGACCACGAGATAGTGAAGTTTTCAATATGCAGGGAGATAGGGAGGAGTACCAACAGAACCTTCACCCTGGACTTCCGGAGGGCAAACTTCAGCCTCTTTAAGAAACTTATTTGTAAAGTTCCCTGGGTACCAACCCTCATGAACCGAGGGGTCCAGGAGGGTTGGACCTACTTCAAAAAGGAGCTCTTGAGGGCACAGGAACTGGCGGTCCCCATGTGTCGAAAGATGAGCCGGCGGGGAAGGCGACCGGCCTGGATGAGCAAGCAGCTCCTGGGGGAATTAAGGGAAAAAAAGAGGCTGTATCACCTTGGAAGGGGGGGAAGGCTTCTCGAGGTAGGTTCAAGGAAGTGGTTAGATTATGTAGGAATAAAATTAGAGAGGCAAAGGCCCAGTTAGAACTGAAACTGGCCACCTCTGTGAAAGAAAATAAAAAGCAATTTTACAAATATATCAACGCTAAAAAGAAGGGCAAGAAGAACCTCCACTCCTTACTGGACCTGGAGGGGAACACGGTGACCGAAGATGAGGAAAGGCTGAGGTCCTGAACGCCTTCTTTGCCTCCATGTTTAACAGCAAGGCAGGAGTCCAGGATGAGTGGCCTCCTGAGCTGGGTAATAGGGTCGGGGAGCAGTGTAATGCCCCAGAAATCCATGAGGAATTAGTTCGGGACCTGCTGAGCCACTTGGACACCCACAAGTCCATGGGACCGGATGGGATCCATCCTAGGGTGCTGAGAGAGCTGGCAGATGAGCTGGCCAAGCCGCTCTCCATCATTTTCCTCCAGTCCTGGCTCACTGGAGAGGTCCCAGATGACTGGAAACTGGCCAATGTGATCCCCATCCACAAGAAGGGACAGATGGAGGAGCCCGGAAACTACAGGCCAGTCAGCCTGACCTCAGTGCCAGGGAAAGTGATGGAACAGATTATCCTGGAGGCAATAAACTGCGCACCTGAAGGATGGCCAAGGGCTCAGGTCCAGCCAACATGGATTTAGGAAGGGCAGGTCCTGCCTCTCCAACCTGATCTCCTTCTATGATCAGGTGACCCGTCTGGTGGACGTGGGGAGGCCTGTGGATGTAGTCTATCTGGACTTCAGCAAGGCCTTTGACACCGTCCCCCACAGTAAACTGCTGGCTAAACTGTCAGCTCGTGGTTTGGACCGCAACACTCTGTGCTGGGTTAGGAACTGGCTGGAGGGCCGAGCCCAGAGAGTGGTGGTGAATGGTGCCGCGTCCGGCTGGCGGCCAGTCACCAGCGGCGTCCCCCAGGGATCGGTGCTGGGCCCATCCTCTTTAACATCTTCATTGATGATATGGATGAGGGGGTTGAGTCAGTCATCAGCAAGTTTGCAGATGACACCAAGTTGGGAACAGATGTTAGTCAGTTAGAGGGTAGAAAGGCTCTGCAGAGGGACCTCGACCAACTGGACAGATGGGCAGAGTCCAATGGGATGGCATTTAATAAGTCCAAGTGCCGGGTGCTGCACTTTGGCCACGGCAACCCCATGCAGAGCTACAGGCTGGGGTCAGAGTGGCTGGAGAGCTGCCAAACAGAGAGGGACCTGGGGGTGCTGATTGACACCCACCTAAACATGAGCCAACAGTGTGCCCAGGTGGCCAAGAAGGCCAATGGCATCCTGGCCTGTATTGGGAATAGTGTGGCCAGCAGGAGCAGGGAGGTCATTCTGCCCCTGTACTCTGCATTGGTTAGCCACACCTTGAGTACTGTGTCCAGTTCTGGGCCCCTCAGTTTAAGAAGGACATCGAGCTACTTGAGCGTGTCCAGAAAAGGGCAACAAGGCTGGTGAGAGGCCTTGAGCACAAGCCCTATGAGGAGAGGCTGAGGGAGCTGGGATTGTTTAGCCTGGAGAAGAGAAGGATCAGAGGTGACCTCATTGCCCTCTACAACTACCTGAAGGGTGGTTGTAGACAGGAGGGGGTTGGTCTCTTCTCCCAGGCAACCAGCACCAGAACAAGGGGACACAGTCTCAAGCTGTGCCAGGGGAGGTTTAGACTCGAGGTGAGGAGGAAGTTCTTCACTGAGCGAGTCATTCGTCATTGGAATGGGCTGCCCAGGGAGGTGGTGGAGTCACCGTCCCTGGAGGTGTTCAAGGGGAGATTGGACGTGGCACTTGGTGCCATGGTCTAGTTGTGAGGTCTGTTGGGACAGGTTGGACTTGATGATCCTTGGGGTCTCTTCCAACCTTGGTTATACTGTGATACTGTGATACTGTGGTAGGACTAGGGGGAATGGAGCAAAACTAAAAATGGGTAGATTCAGATTGGATGTTAGGAAGAAGTTCTTACCCATGAGGGTGGCTGGACACTGGCACAGGTTGCCCAGGGAGGTGGTGGAAGCCTCATCCCTGGAGGTTTTGAAGGCCTGACTGGATGTTGTTCTGAGCAACATGATGTAGTGTGAGGTGGCCCTGCCCATGGCAGGTGGGTTGGAACTGGATGATCCTTGAGGTTCCTTCAAACCCTAAAAATTCTATGAGCCTATGACCAGTCTATTAGTGCACTTGTAGAGATGCCACTGGTATTGCTTTTCTATTAGAGTTTATAAATATTCAAGTGTATAATTCACTAAGCAGTTTTTCAGTTTGATACTATTGTATTTTCTCCCCTAAACAGAAGAAGATGACAAAGCTATCAAGACATGTTTTAAGCTTGTGATATATTTTGAGATTGGCAGCTGAAGGTTGTTTGGCACCATTGTTTGGCAAAGAAAAAGAATTTTTTTGAATGAAACAGCAGAGCAACAATAGTAAGAGAATTAATAATTGAATAAAAAAGTTTACTAGGGAGAGAATGTGGAAGTTTAGAAACAGTATCACACAGTATCACAGTATCGCCAAGGTTGGAAGAGACCTCAAAGATCATCAAGTCCAACCTGTCACCACAGACCTCATGACTAGACCATGGCACCAAGTGCCACGTCCAATCCCCTCTTAAACACCTCCAGGGACGGTGACTCCACCACCTCCCTGGGCAGCACATTCCAATGGTGAATGACTCTCTCGGTGAAGAACTTTCTCCTCACCTCCAGCCTAAACTTCCCCTGGTGTAGCTGGAGACTGCCCCCCTTGTTCTGGTGCTGGTTGCTAGAGAGAAGAGACCAACCCCTTCCTGGCTACAACCACCCTTCAGGTAGTTGTAGAGAGCAATGAGGTCTCCCCTGAGCCTCCTCTTCTCCAGGCTAAACAATCCCAGCTCCCTCAGCCTCTCCTCATAGGGCTTGTGCTTAAGGCCTCTCCCCAGCCTTGTTGCCCTTCTCTGGACATGTTCAAGTGTCTCGATGTCCTTCCTAAACTGAGGGGCCCAGAACTGGACACAGGACTCAAGGTGTGGCCTAACCAAAGCAGAGTCCAGGGGCACAATGACTTCCCTGCTCCTGCTGGTCACACTGGTCCTGATGCAGGCCAGGATGTCATTGGCCCTCTTGGCCACCTGGGCACACTGCTGGCTCATGTTTAGGTGGCTGTCGATCAGCACCCCCAGGTGCCTCTCTGTTTGGGAGCTCCCCAGCCACTCTGACCCCAGCCTGTAGCTCTGCATGGGGTTGTTGTGGCCAAAGTGCAAATTCAATTTATTAACATTAAAATTAATATCAACTTAAAATATTTTTTGCCTTAGTTACTGTTTCACTGTTTATCTTTGATAACAATATTATAATATTTTTAATTGGTTAATTGTTAAATTTTATTCCTTAAATTACTCTTTCTCATTGAGTCTGCACAGAAAATATTTTCTATGAGAGGAATCTTATTGAAATCAGAATCTCATTTGCCAGCTGCTGGGGAAAAAAGTCCTGAATTAAATTGAAATGCTTTTGAAAAGTACTGAAGCTTTATCTATGCTTCCAGATTTCTACCCCTTCTGGAGTAGGTCAGATTTATTACTCTCAAATGAGTTTCCCTGGAGATGCACCAGAGTAATTAAGAGCACTAAAAATGAAATTTTATATGCATATAGTGAAGGACAGGGATGGTAAAGCCATTTTTGAAAGTGGGGAAAATAAGCATTGTTTTAAATGGCATTTATTCCTTCTCATTAGGAACTTACTTCTTTAGGGAATCAAGGAAAGGAAATGATGTTTTCAGGAATGGTTTTTTGGTTTGGCTGCCCCCACTCACCTTGCTTCCACATCAAGTAGTAAGATACATTTGAGCAGTAATAGTAGAGCTTTATTCTCCTTTACACACTAAAATCACTATATAAATACATGCAGCTCCTAAGAAGCTTCATGAAAGGCCAAACAGGTTTTTGAACACAATTTGATTAGGATCCATTATACTGAAGTTTCTCAGACAGTTTTAGCATGTTCCATGGAAAATAACTGTGGGAAGCAGAAGTGTAGAGTTTAATCCTAGGTGGCTGGACACTGGAACAGGTTGCCCAGGGACATGGTGGAAGCCTCATCCCTGGAGGTTTTGAAGGCCAGACTGGATTGGGGCTCTGAAGAACCTGATGTAATGTGCAGCATCCCTGTCCATGGCAGGGGGGGTGGAATCAGATGATCCTTGAGGTCCCTTCCAACTCTAAAAATTTCATGAGTCCACTAACACCACACTCATAAACATAACCTTTTAATAATGTATATTGTGACAGGCAATATCAGTGCTGAAGTATGGTCTTGTATGAATCCTATGAAGGAGTGTCACATAGTTTACACCTCCAGGCAACAGTAAGCCTGGGAGTTTCTCTTTTAGTTATTACTTTCTAGTTATAAATATGTGAATTAGGATCACAAATCATATCTCGTTACCTTCAACCAACTCCAACCCTAAAATGTTCAGTGGCTGAAATAGTTTACATGTACAATATCTAAAATAGTATCTATTTGTGGGCAAAACTCTGATGAGAGTCACAGCTAATCTGAGATATTCTGGCCAGTAAAGACAAAAAGTGGTTGAGTCCCCAAGCCTGGATGCATTTAAAAGTGGTCTGGATGTGGTGCTTGGGGATATGGTTTAGGGATGAACCTTGTAGAGTAGGGTTCTGGGTTGGACTTGGTGATCCTGAGGGTCCTTTCCAATCTGAGTATTTCTGTGATTCTGTGAAAAAGGTATAAGCATTGGACACTTAACACTATGCAAAAAATACTTTGCAGTAGTGAACAAAAATAAAAACCAACCTCCATATTTCAGCAATTCCAGCACAACATTTGCATGTATATTCTAGACCAGAATGCTATTTTTACTGATTCCATAATCATGTAAATCTATGTCAAGAAAACTGTCACTATTTTTATTATGTAATGTCATTAAACTCCCCTATAGTTCTGAGAGGAGGATAGAAACTGAGAGGGGATCTGGTCAGTGTCTGTGAATATCTGAGGGGTGGGGGTCAAGTGGAGGGGGGCAAGCTCTTGGTGGTGGTGTGCAATAATAAGCCAAGGAACACCAGGTACGAGCTGGAACATAGAAGATTTCACCTCAACATGAGGAGAAACTCCTTTATGGTGAGGGGGACAGAGCCCTGGAAAAGGCTGCCCAGAGAGGTTGTGGCATCTGCTTCTCTGGAGACTTTCAAAACCCATCTGGCTGCATGCCTGTGCAGACTACCCTGGGTGGTCCTGCTTCTGCTGGGGGGTTGGACTCAATGATCTCTGGAGGTCCCTTCCAACCTCTAATGTTCTGTCATACGATGTACTGTGATACTGTGATTAAATTCCCCTATAATTCTGAGAGGAGGGTTAAAACTAGTATAATCATGGCAAACATTTCTTGTCCTGATTTCAAGGGGAAAAAAAGAATGTATATCATATATAGACATTCTTAAATCCCCTCCACCAGAATATGAACTTGGGAACTTGACAGATGATTTAAGCAATAGTATGTTTGTACAACAGGCCTACAGAAGAACCAACCAGAAGCCACAGAAAATACTTCAAACCATTTCTTTGTCTCTCAGTTCCTGAGGATTATGTCTTGCATTAGCGATGTCACTTGGGTAGAAGGTGTCCAGTTCCTGTCCACCCAGGAAACCAATCAGCACACATACCTTGGCAGGCCAGGAAAATGTGCTCTGACTCTTCATGTGAGAACATGAAAGTAAACCGTAAGAGACAGGGATATGCAGAAGAGGAGAAACAGGGACACTTTGCTCTGGTGCGGTAGTTTTTGGTTTCAACCCACCACATCTGCTGAGACCTCAGCTAGAGTACTGTGTACAGGTCTGGAGCCCTCAATAGAGGAAGGACATGGACCTGATGGAGAGGGTCCAGAGGAGGGCCACGAAAATGATCAGGGGCTTGGAGCAGCTCTGCTACAAGGACAGGCTGAGGGAGCTGGGGGTGTTGAGCCTGGAGAAGAGGAGGCTCTGGGGAGACCCAATAGCAACCTGCTAGTACCTGAAGGGGGCTACAGGAAGAATGGAGCGAGACTGTTTCAAAGGCCTACAGGGACAGGATGAGGGGCAGTGGCATCAAACTAGAGAAGGGCAGATTTAGATTGGATGTTAGGAAGAAGTTCTTCACTGTGAGGGTGGGGGAACACTGGAAGAGGTTGCCCAGGGAGGTGGTTCAGGCTCCTTCCCTGAAGATATTCAAGGTGAGGCTCGATGAAGCCCTGGGCAGCCTGATCTAGTTGGGGATGTCCCTGCTGACTGCAGAGAGGTCAGACTGGATGACCTTTGGAGGTCCCTTCTGGCCTGGACCATTCTATGATTCTATGAATCATGAGGGGTGTATGTAAGGCATTAGAAGTACTGAAGTACAGAAGAAAAAGGACTTAAGTACTGTGGCATCAGAAAAGAAGTTTTGAAGATGCTCTTGTCATAGTGGACTGCAGTTGAATCAGTGGCTGGGAGCTGCAAATCCCATTAAAAAAATTATATACAAATCAAATGTAGTTCTGTCATGTCCAACAGTTAAGGAGCTTCTATAGTATAGTATGACTATAGTATAGTGTAACTACTCCATGGAAGGCCCACATAGGATTTTTTTTCCCTTGCAAATAGTCCTGAAGCTAGAAATCAAATACAGATAAGTATAAAATCCAAAGCAGGAAGTATACCTGCACCTCATTTTGCTTTCAAAAGAAAGCTGGCCTGGATGGTCAGGTGAAAGCACCAGGTGGTACATTGCTAAACAGTGTCAGTTAACCATCAGTAATTCTGCATTCTGAGAGATGGGGAGATGAACACAGCAGGATGTCAATGGGACACATTTGTCTCATGGCTGAGAAGCAGACTTTTGAATTATAAATATTGTATTGGGTTTGGCTGAGCTGCAGTTGATTCTCCTCAAAGCATCTTTCTAGTGCTGTGTTTCACAGTCCGGTAGCTGGGTGTTGATAACACAGCAGTGGTTTGGCTACTGCTGAACAAGCACCCAGGCTGTGCTTTTCCAGCATTCCCCCATGCCAAGAGCCCCCATGCTGAGGGCTGGGAAAGATCTTGGCAGGGGACACAGCTGAGCCAGCTGATGAAAACTGGCCAAAGGGCTATTCCATGCCATGTGATGTCAGCTCAAATATAAGAATGAAGTGAAAGAACTGGTTAGGCCACACCTCGAGTACTGTGTGCAGTTCTGGGCCCCTCAGTTTAGGAAGGATGTTGACTTGCTGTCCAGAGAAGGGCAACAAAGTTGGTGAGGGGTTTGGAACACAAGCCCTATGAGGAAAGGCTGAGGGAGCTGGGGTTGCTTAGCCCTGGAGAAGAGGAGACTCAGGGATGACCTTATTGCTCTCTACAACTACCTGAAGGGAGGTTGTAGACAGGCAGAGGTTGGTCTTTTCTCCCAGGCAGCCAGTACCAGAACAAGAGGACACAGTCTCAGGCTGTGCCAGGGGAGGTTTAGGCTGGATCTTAGGAAGAAATTCTATAGAGAGAGTGATTGCCCATTGGAATGGGCTGCCTGGGGAGGTGGTGGAGTCACCTTCATTGGAGGTGTTCAGGAGGAGACGTGATGGGGTGCTTGGCTGCATGGTTTAGTTGTTTAGGTGGGTTGGATTGGTTGGTGGGTTGGACACGATGATCTTGAAGGTCTCCTTCAACCTGGTGTATTGTATTGTGTTGTATTGTATTATTGTATTTGTCCATGGCCTCTGTCCTGCAGAGGAACCACTGCACCCTGCTTTCTGGGAATCACTGACTGATGTGCCGATGGGCAGTAGAGATTAACATCTCTCTCTGCTCTTCCTCCCAATGCAGCCTTTTGCTTGTGCTTATTGTTATGAAATTGTTATTACCTTATTACAGCCTCTTGTTATATTTTCCCCTCTCCCCTGTCCATCTAAGAAAGGGAGTGATAGAGCAGCTTTGGTGGGCGTTTGGCCCCTCAGCCAGGGCCAAAGTCCCACAAATGTTCTTGAAACTTTGTATAGACTGCATATGGATCTTGTCATCAGTGTGTTCTCTTTACTTTGCATTTTGCAGAGATAAAATCCTTTAGGCAACTAAGTGCCTCAGTTACAGAAATATCTTCTCATGATGAATACAAATCTTACATACATAGTTTCATAGTTTCATAGTTTCATAGTTTCAGTTAGGGTTGGAAGGGACCACAAGGATCATCTAGTTCCAACCCCCTGCCATGGGCAGGGACACTCTACACTAGATCAGGCTGGCCAGAGCCATCAGGCATGTAACAACAGTGTTTGGTTAGACAATGAACATAGTTGGTTTGAAGATTTTTAAAATTATTTTTATTTTTAGAAACAAATCACACAGGTGTCCCATGGGGGCAAAAAGCCTCAAAATTGCTCTGAACCAGACAATGGGGCAGGAGCCAGCAGGTCTGGCTTTTCAGGAAAATGGCCACGTTGCCCAGGCTTGTCTGAACATGTCCTGAAGCCCAGGTGGGCCTGGTGTGTGTGTGCCTTTGGCCACGTTTGGAGAAAACCCTTTCCATAGGTTACAGTGTCAGGGCTTTATCTTCAATCTGTGTTGTCACTGGCCTTTGTTGTCTCGGAATATCTATAATCTATATTCCAGGAGTTTATTTCTCAATCTTTGGTGTCATTGGCCATTATTGTCTCGGGATATCTATGAAGGAAAAAAGTCAGAGAGTTGTGATCAATTGGACGGAGTCTAGTTGGAGATCTGTATCTAGTGGAGTCCGTCAGGGATTAGTACTGGGACCACAGCTGTTCAATATATTCATCAATGACCAGGATGAGGGCACAGAGAGCGCTGTCAGCAAGTTTGCTGATGACAACAAACTGGGAGAAGAGGCTGACACAGGAGGCCTGTGCTGCCATTCAGCCAGAACTGGACAGGCTGAGAGTTGGAAGAGAAAAATTGAATGAAATTCAACAAAGTCATCCAGATTCTTCCCATACATCAAATGTTTTAAGGGAATATTAGTTATTTCATTTACATATCCTTTTAAAAGTTATGTGTTACACCTGGGAAAGAACAGCCCCAGGTACCAGTATAGGTTGGGGACTGACCTGCTGGAGAGCAGTGAAGGGGAAAAGGGCCTGGGGATCCTAGTGGATGGAAGGTTGACCATGAGCCAGCAATGTGCTCTTGTGGCCAAAAAGGCCAATGGCATCCTGGGGTGAATTAGAAGGGCTATGGTTAGTAGGTCGAGAAAGGTTCTCCTCCCCCTCTACTCTGCCCTGCTGAGGCTGCATCTGGAATATTATGTCCAGTTCTGAGCCCCTCGGTTCAGGAAGAACCTCAGGGAACTCCTTGAGAGAGTCCAGCATAGAGCCTAAAAACAGTTAGGGGAATGGAAAATCTTCCTTAGGAGGAAAGGCTAAAGGAGCTGAGGGCTCTTTAGCTTGGAGAGAAGGAGCCTGAGGGGTGACCTCATTTATGTTAATAAATATGTAAAGCATGAGTCCCGAGAGGCTGGAGCCAGGCTCTGCTGGGTGATGCCCAATGACAGCACAAGGGGCAAGGGTGGAAGTTGAGGCAGAGGAAGCTTCATGTAAATATGAGGAAAATTTTTTTCCCTGTGAGGATGACAGAAGACTGGCACAGGCTGCCTGGGGGGGTTGTGGAGTCTCCCTCTCTGGAGATATTCAAAACCTGCCTGGATGTGTCCCTGTGTCACCTGGTGTAGGTGATCCTGCTCTGGCAGGGGGGTTGGACTGGATGAGCCCCTAACATGCTGTGATTCTGTACTGAATTTCTATTTCCTAAAGCCAGTCAAAGACAGCTACCACTAAAATCAGCGTAAAGCCGCTTCCCTAGGAATCCAAACTGTCCAACAAAATAAAGTTCTGGGCACTGAAATGACTGTGGAGGCCACAACAAATGAATAAAGGGATGAATAAACTTCCGTTTTTTAAAGCAGAGGACCTGAATGACCTCTGTAACTGAAAGGAATTTCTCGGAGTGCCTCTGAGGAACAAAACGCAGGGCCTGCAGCATGGATTTTGGCTTGCTAAATGGCATTCACACCTTGCAAATCTACTCATTTATGTAAAGTGTGTTTGTGGGGAAGGCAATATGAAAATCCTTTCATGAAATATCACCACTGTACTACTTTGCAGAGGCCCAAGCATATTTATTTTCCTTGCATGCTGAAAAAAAGTGTTGGTGAATCCATTACTGGGGCTACATTCTGTGAAGAATAAAAGCTCTGGGAAATGTTTTGGGTGTTTTTACTTCTTGATTTATTTTTTCCCCCCCTCTGTGCTGTTTTACATTTTCATTACTATGTTGTAGGAAATGGTAAGAAGAAATAGCTTAACATTATTACCTGCAGTTTCTTTTGTTCTGGTCTCAAGAATAATTAAAATTATTCTATTGAGCTTTTTTGGGGTTTTTTTTTGCATGTTATTGTGGAGTATTGCATTTCATTCATGTTTCAAAATTTGTCTGGGTATTTTTGGACATGACCTTCTGAAGCTGAGGTGCTGGTGGGTGAGAAGCTCAACATCAGCCGCCAGTGTGCTCTTGCAGCCCAGAAAACCAACCAGAGCCTGGGCTGTTCGAGAAAAGAGTAACCAGCACGTTGAGGGAGGTGATTCTCCCCCTCTACTCCACTCTGGTGAGACCCCACCTGGAGTACTGTGTCCAGTTCTGGAGCCTCTATTACAGGAAGGATCTGGAGGTGATGGAAGACGTCCAGAGAGGAGTCACGAGGACGAGCAGAGGGCTGGAGCACCTCTGCTATACAGACAGAGAGAGTTGGGATTGTTCAGTCTGGAGAAGAGAAGGCTCCAAGGAGACCTAATTGTGGCCTTCCAGTATCTGAAGAGAGCTATAAGAAAGCTGGGGAAGGACTTTTTAGGGTGTCAGGTAGTGATAGGACTGGGGGAATGGAGTTGAACTAGAAATGGGTAGATTCAGATTGGATGTTAGGAAGTTCTTCCCCATGAGGGTGGTGAGACACTGGCTCAGGTTGCCCAGGGAGGTAGTGAAAGCCTCATCCCTGGAGGTTTTTAAGGCCAGGCTGGATGTGTCTCTGAGCAACCCTGCTGTAGTGTGAAGTGTCTCTGCCCATGGCAGGGGGGGTGGAACTGGATGCTCCTTGAGGTCCCTTCCAACCCTGACAATTCTATGATTCTATGTGATTTTAACTGTTAATTAAAAACTAGTTGTTAGTATTTCCAGAGAAAAAGTTCTGTATTTCCTACTTTCGCGATCCCTTTGAAATACACTGGGTTAGTTGGTGACTTAGAAGGATTGGGAATTGCTGCTTTTGGACAGGTTTCCAACCCCCACACTTAGTCCTGTGTCAGTGTTACAATTAATTTTGAAAAATAAGCTTCAAGATATTATCTTAAAAACCACCACCTTTTTTTGATGGCATTGCTACTAAAATATTTTAATAATGCCTACAAAACACTATTTCTACGATTTCCCTTTGGAATTTCTTTTATGAAGTAGAGTGAGGAAATAAAGCAGAGAGGTTAATGATCTGACCTGTGCTGACAGCTGTCTCCCACAGCATCCTCTAGAAATGGCAGGCTAATTATGTTGATAGCAACTGTCTTTCCTCAATTTTTTTTCCCCCATTCTCTTCAACCAACCCTTCATTGTCTCTCTAGGTTCACAGTTAAGCCACTTCAGAGCTATTTTTTAATATGTATGCTCATAAAATGTCTTAGAACACAAGAGTCTTACGAAGTGCTGGCATTGATGACCTGAATGAGGGCACAGAGAGCACTGTCAGCAAGTTTGCTGATGGCACCAAGCTGGGTGGAGTGGCTGACACACCAGAGGGTTGTGCTGCCATTCAGTGAGACTTGGACAGGCTGAGAGCTGGGCAGGGAGAAATCTGATGAAGTGCAAGGAGGGCAATTGTAGAGTCTTGCACCTGAGAAGGAACAACTTCATACACCAGTATAGACTGGGGACAGACCTGCTGGAAAGCAGTGAAGGTGAAAGGGACGTGGGGGTCCTGGAGGATGGAAGGATGACCATAAGCCAACAATGTGCTCTTGTGGCCAGGAAGGCCAATGCCATTCTGGGGTCGATTAGAAGGGCTGTGGTTTGTAGGTCGAGAAAGGTTCTCCCCCTCTACTCTGCCCTGCTGAGGCTGCATCTGGAATATTGTGTCCAGTTCTGGGGCCCTCAGTTCAAGAAGGACCTAAGGGAACTGCTTGAAAGAGTCCACTGCAGAGTCATGAAGGTGATCAAAGGAATGAAACATCTTCCATATGAGGAGAGACTGCAGGAGCTGAGGGCTCTGTAGCTAGGAGAAGAGGAGGCTGAGAGGTGAACTCATTCATGTTTATAAGATGTAAAGGGTGAGTCCTGAGTGGATGGAGCCAGGCTCTGCTTGGTGATGTCCAATGACAGCACAAGGGGCAATGGTGGAATTTGAGGCATAGGCACCCTGTGAGGGTTGACAGAGCACTGGAACAGGCTGCCCAGGGGGGTTGTGGAGTCTCCCTCTCTGGAGATATTCAAAACTCACCTGGATGTGTTCCTGTGTGACCTGGTGTAGGTGATCCTGCTCCGGCAGGGGGCTTGGACTGGATGATCTTTCAAGGTCCCTTCCACCCCCTGAAATTCTGTGCAAATAGTTAATAATACTGACAAAAGCATACCAGCAACAGCAAATAGTGAGGAATGAAATAAATAGCAATAATAAAGGGAGCAGATTCAAGTTTGAGAGTCCTGTCTCTCCATTTCTTCAGTCCCTTGGGGTGAAAAGAAGGGATTCTTGCCTATTTTAATATTCAAGGGTTTGTTAAGAGAATAGGAAACTAAGACAGCAGAGAGTTTCTTTCCCGATAGAGAAAGGTTGGATTTTCCTGAAGCAAGGGAAGTTTTCTGGCAGGGCTCTGAAGGATCTTTCAATCTAAATTGAGGCTACAATAAATAAAAAAATAATGAATACCTGGAAGCATTCTGAAAGGGTTGGGATACTCTTATCCCTCTTCTGTATCCAAATTTATCACTGGGTCAGCTGCTGGTTCACTGTTTAGTGCTTGGATGATTGTCTTGATGGGAGACTTCATTTTTCTCTGAAACAGTTTCATTTTGGCTCCAACTGTGGCTGCTCAGTTTCCCAGTGACGTGACTCCCACGCAGGAGTCCACATTAATTTAGAAAACAGTGAAGCAGCACACCAGTTCTGACAAGTTTGTTACAAGAAGCCCTTTTTCTGGATTTATTTTTTTTGTCCTTGAACTGCTCCCCAGATTGCTCCCTACCACAGGCCACTTTAACCCATAGTGGGTTACACTTGTTACCACAGAATTAGCCAAACTGACCTTGAAAAGAGAGATCCCATGCTGTGTCCTTCTCCATGCTGCTCTCCCATGATCCCTTGCACTGAAGGTGTGTATCTGTGGTTAGATGATATTCCATCTGTAAATCCAGCAGGAATTTAACCACAGTTAAATCCTTTACTGGATTTGTTGATGAGATCGGCTGGGTGACAGAAGAAGGCATGAGGGACTAGGAAATTTTCCATGGGCAAAAACAAAGGATGAGAGTAAGGAATGAGTAAGAAGTGTGGTGGGTTGTAATTTCCCCCCCAACATTAGATTTGCCAGACCAGCTCATCTGGAAGCAAATGAAAGCTGTATTTACAAGCAGAACTACAAACCACAATGGAATGCAATGAATATGTACAAAATATGCAGGATTTACAGTATTTACAGGTATTTACAATTAATAAACAGCACAAGAACAGCCCTGGTCAAAGACCAAGGGAAGCTACTAGCTTCTCCCTCTCTGCCCCTCTTACCTCCCCTGTACAAAAGGGTGAAGAGACAGAAGCAGAGATGTTAATACCAAAACAACGCAGCCAAGGTCAAGCAGAAGCAAGTTAGTATCTCTCCCAGAGTGAAGAAGTGAGAAGAGAAGAAAAAATTGCTTGGGTACAACCAATTTAAATTCCTTATCTCTCCCAGTGGGACTGTTTAGAATGATCTTTATTCTTTTTACATCCAATAGTGATTTATTTACATTTTACTACTTTACTCTTCAAGATCTGTGGGGAAAAATGTAAAGGCATAGCCTAAAGCTATCGCAAAGAAGTTAGTGCTGCACAAAAGATGGTGAGACAGGTTTACACACACAGAAGTTTCACAGTGGGGCACAGAGCTGACAGCATCTATTAAACCCTGAAAAGCTGATTTAAGGGAAAGGTGAACTATGAAGAAGAGAGAGAAAGAGCACAAAGGAACAGGAAAACTCCTCTTGGACAGCTGGGAGAAGTAGTGAGAGGTTCCCTGGAAGAACTCTTGGCATTTCTCCAGGGCAGCGGGTGGCCGTGAGGAAGGTGACTTCCCCCCTTGTTTTCCCCTAGTGCTATACACTTTTATACAGATCTCCTCTAGTTGTCTGCTTGGTTGTTCCCATTAGATAATGACACCAGCTTTGACTGGGGCATGCAAATTAGCTGAGAGTGAGGTGTATTTATTGTAAAGCTTATGTGTACAACTATTACAGGTTCATATTTATTGACTACTTAAACTACTATAATTTTCTGGCTCATGCACAGTGTTTTGTTTCTCTCCAATAAATTACAACCTATGAAGTGAGGTAAGGAGATGAGGGGAATTAGGGAGCCATTCTTAGAATAGTGACAGGCACTTCCTGTGAGAGGCCAGCACGATGCAGATTTGCAGGTGGAAGGCTGAGAGAATAAAAATATACAAATAAGGGTATGAGAAGAATAAAGGACAACTAATACTCCAGAGGCACTGAGAATACTGCCTCAACAGTGGAGGTAAAGGTTACCAAGCTACAAGTTGAGAGCAGCCCTGAAGAAAAGGCCTTGGGGGTGCTGGTGGATGAGAAGTGCAACATGAGCCACCAGTGTGCACTTGCAGCCCAGAGAGCCAACCAGAGCCTGGGCTGCATCAAGAGAAGTGTGGCCAGCAGGTCGAGGGAGGTGATTCTTGCTCTCTGCTCTGGTGTGATCCCACCTGGAGTACTGCATCCAGTTTTGGAGCCTCTATTACAGGAAGCATCTGGAGGTGCTGGAATATGTCCAGAGAAGGGCCATGAGAATGATCAGAGGGCTGGAGCTCCTCTCCTGTGGAGACAGAGAGTTGGGATTGTTCAGTTTGGAGAAGAGAAGGCTCTGAGGACACCTTACTATGGCCTTCCATTAGCTTAAGGGGACCTACAAGAAAGCTGGGGAGGGACTTTTTAGGCCGTCAGGTAACGATAAGACTAGGGGGAATGGAACAAACGTAGAAATGGGTAGATTCAGATTGGATGTTAGGAAGAAGTTCTTCCCCATGAGGGTGGTGAGACACTGGCACAGGTTGCCCAGGGAGGTGGTAGAAGCCTCATCCCTAGAGGTTTTGAAGGCCAGGCTGGTTATGTCTCTGAGCAATATGATGTAGTATGAGGTGTCCCTGCCCATGGCAGGGGGGTTGGAACTAAATGATGCCTGAGGTCCCTTCCAAACCTAATAATTCTATGATTCTAAGTGTCAGTCTCAGATTGTCACTAAACCTAAGGGACTATGGTACCCAAGAAACCACACAACATTTGTTACAATGTCTGATGCAAATTCACTGTACTATATGTTTTCTCTGGGTCCTAGCTTCACACAGCCTGCTCTCATAAGCCCTCTCCCCTTCCCCCCCAACCCCCCAACAAACAGGAAAAAGGGCCTTGGGTTAGTGGAGTTGTTAGCTGAGATAAGGAAAATTTATTGTTCTGCTTCAGGGATATCAGATTACACAAAAGTAAGCAGGAAAGAAAACACTAAAGAAAGTACTGATATACGGTGTATGCAGCAGCGTGGAAACACTGTCAGAACTCAAACCTGTCTGCAAACCACACAAGCCAGAACTAGAACATCAAAAGGGCCACAATGCTGCCGGCAAGATGGGGAAGAAAGCACAAAAACCCAGGACAGGAAACATTACAAGATATAGAATAAATTTCAAGTCTCATAAGCACCAGACAGATCCTTCCTGTCATGCAGTGAGCATGACATTGACATGATGTAGAATATATGATCTTGCTGGCACTGTGACACTGTGAGAGGGGTTTAGCCCAGTCCCCCATTCCTCACAGAGACCTGCTGGAAAGAATCCAACAGAGAACCATGAGGATAATTAGGAGGCTTGAGTATCTCCCCTTTGAAGAGAGACTGTGAGACCTGGAGCTGTTTAGTCTGGAGAAGAGAAGACTGAGAGGACATCTGATCAATGTCTATCAATATCTGATGGGTGGGTGTCAAGTGGAAGGGGCCAAGCTCTTTGGGTGGTGTGCAGTAATAAGCCAAGGAACACCAGGTACAAGCTGGAACATAGAAGATTTCACCTCAACATGAGGAGAAACTTTACCCTGAGGGTCATGGAGCACTGGAACCCAGAGAGGTTGTGGAGTCTCTTTCTCTGGACACATTCAAAATCTGCCTGGACACATTCCTGTGCAGACTGCCCTGGGTGATCCTGCTTTGGCAAGGTGGTTGGACCTGATGATCTCTGGAGGTCCCTTCCAACCTCTAATGTATTGTGATACTGTGATACCATGATCCCTTCTAGTGGCAGCAATCAGCTTAAACCAATACACTCTGTGTAAGAGTATTTATTTTAGACAGGCCAGATTGCACACTTTTTGTCTGTTATTTTTAACCAGAAACTGTAACTTTTACAAAGACTTCACCCAAGTCTTTCAGAGTTATCATTATTGCCCTTGTAAGTTTAAAAAGATAATTTATGCTGTAGTGCACAATATTTATAACACCCCTATTTATTCATACTTACACCTATGGGGAGGTTTAAAATGGAGTGATTGTCCTACTTGAGCTTGTACTTCAAGCACCTTATTTTGTTAGAATAGAAAAGAAAATCACCCAAACTACTCTCTCCTTGGAATAATTTCTGGTTAAGGAATTAGGTATGGAGCTACAGATGTTCTTTGTCCTTTATTTGCAAGAAGGAAAGAAATGGGCAAAGTGCTCAACATTAGCATATACTTAGTACAGAAGGGTTCTTCTGAATACTTTCATGACATATTTACTGATATTACTCACAGTATCACAGTACATTAGAGGTTGGAAGTGACCTCAGAGATCATCAGGTCCAACCCCCTTGCCATGGGCAGGGACACCTCACACTGCATCAGGTTGCTCACAGCCTGGCCTTAAAAACTTCTAGGGATGAGGCTTCTACCACTTCCTTTAGCAACCTGTTCCAGTGGGCAACAAAGGGCAACAAAGTTGGTGAGGGGCTTGGAACACAAGCCCTATGAGGAGAGGCTGAGGGAGCTGGGGTTGCTTAGCCTGGAGAGGAGGAGACTCAGGGGTGACCTTATTGCTCTCTACAACTGCCTTAAGGGTGGTTGTAGACAGGCAGAGGTTGGTCTCTTCTCCCAGGCAACCAGCAACAGAACAAGAGGACACAGTCTCAAGCTGCACCAGGGGAGGTTTAGGCTGGAGGTTAGGAGGAAGTTCTACACAGAGAGAGTGATTGCCCATTGGAATGGGCTGCCCAAAGAGGTGGTGGAGTCACCATCATTGGAGGTGTTCAAGAGGAGACTTGATAGGGTGCTTGG
This sequence comes from Colaptes auratus, assembly GCA_015227895.2. Classification (NCBI taxonomy): domain Eukaryota; kingdom Metazoa; phylum Chordata; class Aves; order Piciformes; family Picidae; genus Colaptes; species Colaptes auratus. Next base: position 35,175,657 of record CM037637.1, read on the forward strand.
TGCCATGGTTTAGTTGATTAGGTGGTGTTGGATGATAGGTTGGACACGATGATCTTGAAGTTCTCTTCCAACCTGGTTTAGTCTATTCTATTCTATTTATTCTATTCTATTCTATTCTATTCTATTCTATTCTATTCTATTCTATTCTATTCTATTCCTATTCTATTCTATTCTAATATTCTATTCTATATGACAGTGCCTCACCACCCTAGTCTGGCGTATGAATAAACAGGGGCATTATAAATATTGTGCACTACGACATAAATTAACTTTTAAAACTTACAAGAGCAATAATGACAACTCTGAAAGACTTGGGTGAAGTCTTTGCAAAAGCTACAGTTTCTGGTTAAAAATAACAGACAAAAATTGGCCTGTTAAAACGAATTCTCTTACATAGAGGGTATTGGTTTAAGCTGATTGGTGCCACTAGAAGGGATCATGGTATCACAGTGCTCCATTTCATACTACATAGTCCTATCACTACCTGACACCCTTAAAAGTTCCTCCCCAGCTTACAGTTACAGTCTTGCAACAAGATAGGAGTATCTGCTGATCCTTGGTCAAGGCATTCTTCATCACCCTTTTTTACATTAGGCTTTGGAGAAATGAGGAAAAAAGGGGATCAGGCCCAGTCAGCATGGGTTTATGACGGGCAGATCCTGCCTGACCAACCTGATCCTTTCTATGACACGACGACCTGACTATTGAATGGGGGAAAGGTTGTGTTTAGTGTCTACTTAGACTTTTGGAAAGCTTATGACACCCTCTCCCACAGACTTCTCGTGGGCAAACTGGCTGCTCATGGCTTGGATGACCAATGCTCTGCTGGATAAAGCAGTCACTGGATAAAGCATTCACTGGATGAGCAGGCCCAAAGAGTGGTGGTCAATGGAGTTAAATCCAGCTGGCAGCTGGTCAAAAGTGGTGTTCCTCAGGGCTCAGTGTTGAGACCACTTCTGTTTAACATCTTTATAGATGACCTTGATGAAGACACAGAGTGTGTCAGCAGTAAGTTCACAGATGACGCCAGGTTAGGTGCAGTGTTGATCTGCACCATGTTTAGGGAGGCTCTAGAGAGGGACTTGGATAGATTGGATCCGTGGCCAATGTTAACAGGAGGAGCTTCAACAAGGCCAACAAGTACCTGGTACTTCAACAAGTACCAGGTCCTGCATTTGGGTCACAACAACCCCAAGCAATGCTGTAGGCTTAGGGCAGTGTGGGTGGAGAGCTGCTGTCAGAAAGCGACCTGGGGGTGGTAATGGACAAGCAGCCGAATAGGAGCCAGCAGTGTACCCAGGTGGCCAAGAAAGCCAATGGCATGGATTACAAATGCAGTGTCCAGCAGGAGCAGGGAGGTGATTGTCCCCTGGTACTCAGCTCTGGTGAGGCCGCACCTTGAATATTGTGTCCAGTTTTGGGCACCTCAAAGCGAGAGAGATGTTTTTGTGATTCTGTAACTCAGTTTCTGTAACCACACTGGAATTTGATTGCAGCATCTTTATACTTCATTTCTGGGGGAAAAAAAAAACAAAACAGTGTTGACATTTTCTTGTAAACACAGTGGCAACTTCCTTTTTTGTTTTGTTTCGGGGTGTGTGTGTTGTGTTTTGTTTTTTTCTTCTAATGTGAAACTAATTTGGACAAGGAAGAAGGATTTAGTCAAAACCTGAAATGTAATTTTCATGTATTGACAAACAAACAAACAAAAAACCTGTAACAAAACTTATTTGGTTCCCCAATGACACTGACTCACAGCAGTACAGTTAATAGATCACTTTCCTAGCATGTTGGAGGTTTGGGTCTTGCAATAATTGCTGAACACTGGCCCCATTGTTCTGATGTGAGTCTCTTTATGGTGCAAGTTCTGTTTTGTTCAGGCAGTGTATTAGGGGCAAAAGGACAGGAAGGGAAATTGGTTTTGTTCTACAGCAGAATGGAAATAACATTTGTTATAGAAACACCAAAGATTCTTATGTGCAACATAGCCTCTTTATTTACTTAAAAAAAAAGAACTAGAAATAAAACAAACCAAGCAGATATAAAAAGATTTGGAGTAACTAAGTATTTTTGGTTCCTTCAGGATTTTGATGTGTTCTCTTATCTGCAGTATTTCAGAGGTGCAGTTTCAACCTTCTCTGAGTTTCAATTTTGATAACAATCTTTTCCTATGCTGAATTTTCTTGCACTGAGACAATACATAGCCCATACATAGCCCAAACTACTTTTCTCATGTTCTAAGGTAATTCAAAACCTGACAGTTTTACTGTATATGTGTTATCTCTACTGTGTACTTCAAGGACATTCAGATGCTTGAATTTCCCAGACTATATCCAATTCTTCAACCAGGTAATGTTTCCCTGAGGTTTTTCAGGTTCCCCAAGCAGCTTCTTCCTTCATTATTTGGATTTCATACCTAAATGAGTAGATCTAAGCTCAAGTGCTCCTGTCACCATCAGTGGACATGTTTAAAAAGGGAATGGATGAGGACTTAGTGCCATGGTTTAGCTGATTAGATGGTGTTGGGTGATAGGTTGGACTTGATGATATTGAGGGTCTTTTCCAACCTGGTTAATTCTGCATTCTGATGCAGGTGGCACCGTTCATTTAGGAGGTCCATAGTAGCTTTATTATAAAAGAGAGCAGCCTATGTCTACTCCAGGCATCTCCTTTACTTTAGCATTAAAACTATTCTGCTTCTCTATTCCACAACACTGTTTGCAGCATTTTTCCTCTGGATTTTTCATGAACTTACTCTCAGCTGGCAAGCCTACTGCAAGATGGTTTGTTTTCTTTTGAACACAATAACTTGAGCACATTGTCACCAGTCACAACCCTCTCATCCTTTTCCACCCCAAAAAGGTCTTTGTGTTTTTTAATAAGTCTTGCCCAAGGCTGCAATGTCAGTGGGGTCTATACTGAGATTCTTACAATTGTTTTGATTCAGAAAGGGTAAGGTTTCATAGAATCATAGAATTATAGAATTGTTAGGGTTGGAAGGGACCTCAAGGATCATCTAGTTCCAACCCCCCTGCCATGGGCAGGGACACCTCACACCACATCAGGTTGCTCGCAGACACATCCAGCCTGGCTTTAAAAACCCCCAGGGATGAGGCTTCCACCACCTTCCTGGGAAACCTGTTCTAGTGTCTCACCACCCTCATGCTGAAGAACTTCTTCCTAACATCCAATCTGAATATACCCATTTTTAGGTTTTTTCTATTCGCCAGTCCTATTACTCTCATACACTCCAACTCTCTTATAGCCCTCTTCAGATACTGGAAGGCCACAATTAGGAGCCTTCTCTTCTCCAGAATGAACAGACTCAACTCTCTCTGTTTGTCTCCATAGCAGAGCAGCTCCAGCCTTCTGCTCATCCTTGTGGCCCTCCTCTGGACACATTCCAGCACCTCCAGATCCTTCCTGTAATAGGGGTTCCAGAACTGGACACAGTACTCCAGGTGGGGTCTCAGCAGAGTGTAGCAGAGGGGAAGAATCACCTCCCTCAACTTGCTGGCTATGCTTCTCTTGATGCAGCCCAGGATGTGATTAGCTTTCTGGGCTGCAAGTGTACAGTGGTGGCCTCCTGTCGAACTTCTCATCCCCCAGCACCCCCAGGTCCTTCTCTTCAAGGCTGCTCTCAAGCCAGTCCCTGCCCAGCCTGTATCAGTGCTTGGGATTTCCCTGACCCAGATGCAGGACCTTGCACTTGGTCTTGTTGAACCTCATGAGGTTGGCTTGGGCCCAGCTCTGCAGCCTGTCAAGGTCCCTCTAGATGGATTCCTTCCCTCCAGCCTGTCAGCTGCATCACACAGCTTGGTGTCATGGGTGAACTTGCTGAGGGTGCACTCAATGCCTCTGTCCAGGTCGCCAACAAGTTTTGGATACGCAGTGCAAAGTCTTTTTTGTGGTGAATAGTGCAGTATATAAATTTACCTTTTCTGGAAGTGTTATTTCCTGGACACTGGCATTTTCTGAACCATTTTTACATCATTTCTGTCCATTTGTCAGAAGAACAGTCTTTGAACACAGTTTCTTTTCCTGAGCATCATTTCAGATTAGTGTTGCTTCTCTGAGAAAGCTGTGTGCAGAAATTCTTGCTATTTAAAGAAAGTTCATTTCACTGAAATAGGCACATGAGAGTCTGGTTCTCCTCCCCATACAAATTAACTCAAGATTACCCTTTAATTTCAGGGTCTAAGAGAGGAGCATATAAACTGCACAGACTCAAAATGGTTACTTTTAGCCATAGTCACAACACCTTAGTATTGAAGTATAATACTTATAGAGACAAGTCAATATAGTAGAAGTCATCACAAGTGGACAGGATCATAGAAGATTGTTGAAATGACAGTAAACAGCCCAGAAATTATGTGTATGGGCTAACATACATGACCAGCAGATTTAAGCTTCTTTAAATAACAGCTTCAAGGTACCATAGCACTTAACATGAAATAATCACAGAGTCAACCAGGCTGGAAAAGACCTCAGAGATCATCAAGTCCAACCTATTACCTAATACCTAACACCTCAGGAAAACTAAACCATGGCTTCAAGTGCCACATCCAATCCTTTTTTGAACATCTCCAGAGACAGTGACTCCACCACCTCCCTGGGCAGCACATTCCAATGGCCAATTACTCTTTCTGTGAAGAACTTTCTCCTCACCTCCAGCCTAAACTACTCCTGGCACAGTTTGAGACTGTGTCCCCTTGTTCTGGTGCTGGTTGCTAGAGAGAAGAGACCAAGCCCCACCCAGCTACAAAATCCTTTCAGGAAGTTGCAGAGAGTAATAAGGTGTTCCCTGAGCCTCCTCTTCTACAGGCTAAACAACCCCAGCTCCCTCAGCCTCTCCTCATAGGGCTGTGCTCCAGACCCCTCCCCAGCCTTGTTGCCCTTCTCTGGACATGTTCAAGTGTCTCAATGTCCTTCTTAAATTGAGGAGCCCAGAACTGGACACAGTACTCAAGATGTGGCCTAACCAGTGCTGAGTACAGGGGCATAATGACTTCTCTGCTCCTGCTGACCACACTCTTCCTGATGCAGACCAGGATGCCATTGGCCTTCTTGGCCACCTGGGCACACTGCTGGCTCATGTTCAGATGCTGCTACAATTACCCCAGGTCCCTTTCTGCCTGGCTGCTCTGAAGCCATGCTGTCTCCAGCCTGCAGTTCTACATGGCATTGTTGTGGGAAAAGTGTAGAACCTGGCACTTGGGTTTGTTAAATACTATCAGGTTGGACTCTGCCCATCTGTCCAGCCTGTCAAGGTTGCTCTGCAGAGCTCTCCTACCCTCTAACAGATCAACACCTGCCCCAAACTTGGTGTTATCCACAAACTTACTGATGATGGACTTAATCCCCTCAGCCAGATCATCAGTAGAGATATTGAACAGGATGAGGCCCAGCACTGATCTCTGGGAGTCATCACTAGTGACTGGCTGCCAGCTGGATGTGGCACCATTCACTACTCTGGGCTCAGCCCTCCAGCCAGTTCCTAACCCAACGCAGTGTACCTGTCCAGGCCACACATGAGTCTTCCTTATTCAGATAATCAGATAGCACTTGTGATATTTGAATAGTCAGTGGTTTGACCACTGAGAAAGGTATGGATATTGTTATTTGGGTATCTTGCATGAGGAAATTAAAATGGTATGCAGAAGCTATGTCCTGCTACTATGCACAAGGGCAGATAATAGTGATGGGTGGAAAGCTGTGGATGCTGCATAACCTTCTGTGTAGTGCAAGTGGTGTACTTGGCAGGCGATGGTCAGGAGGGATTACTACTGTCCCTTTTGCTTCACATTAAACCCGACCAAGAAAATTTCATTCAGATGCAGAACAGTGGCATGAGATATCTTACTGTCACCAGAGGACAATTGTGACTCGTGCCTCATTGGCACCTCTAGCATGAAGATGCCATAGCTTATTCTCAGTTTCTTTCGTGGCCACTTCTTGCAAATGCAATTTGGTCCTCCATTCTTGTTGTGAGTAGTGCCTGAAATTTCCTTTATTGGAAAGAGTAAACAGCTTAAACTGGCCTTGCACGGTAGAAGCAAGGGGAAACACCATGAAGCTTTTCACTCTCTTGGTGCTTAGATCTCTTTATATTTGTGTAAATATTTTCTGATACTTTCTGATACCGATAACTTTCTTTTGTATATAGCATCTGCTGTATCATGGTGGTTTTTTTCCCCAAGGTCACTTCAAAGGGGATGCAAATTCCACAGAATCTATTCATTTCAAGTGGTAATATGAGAATTTTGCACTAGTAAGCAAATAGCTCTTTAACCCCAAACCATCACATCACAAACAAATTCACTTCCTCATTTTCAGTGTAATTGGTATTAGGACATTTTCCAAGCCCCTGAGCTACAACTCCATATCAACATAGTCTCATAAAAAAAAAGGAACATTACATTTCAAAGAGGAAGGAATCGACAACTGCCTAAACATGAGCCAGCAGTGTGCCCAGGTGGCCAAGAAGGCCAACGGCATCCTGGCCTGCATTAGGAATAGTGTGGCCAGCAGGAGCAGAGAAGTCATTGTGCCCCTGGACTCTGCATTGGTTAGGCCACACCTTGAGTCCTGTGTCCAGTTCTGGGCCCCTCAGATTAGGAAGGACATTGAGACACTTGAACATGTCCAGAGAAGGGCAACAAGGCTGGGGAAAGGCCTTGAGCACAAGCCCTATGAGGAGAGGCTGAGGGAGCTGGGGTTGTTTAGCCTGGAGAAGAGGAGGCTCAGGGGAGACCTCATTGCTCTCTACAACTACCTGAAGGGTGGTTGTAGCCAGGAAGAGGTTGGGCTCTTCTCTCTAGCAACCAGCACCAGAACAAGGGGACACAGTCTCAAGCTGCACCAGGGGAAGTTTAGGCTCGAGGAGAGGAGAAAGAGTTCTTCACTGAGAGAGTCATTCGCCATTGGAATGTGCTGCCCAGGGAGGTGGTGGAGTCGCCGTCCCTGGAGGTGTTCAAGAGGGGACTGGATGTGGCACTTGGTGCCATGGTCTAGTCATGAGGTCTGTGGTGACAGGTTGGACTCGATGATTTTCGAGGTCTCTTCCAACCTAACAGCTAATTACTCCAGTTCTTATACACATTTCTATTGTCTGGGAGCAAGGGTGATTTTCTCTTTGTTGGTTGACATCAAGAGAGACAAGATTTAGTTTCTTGCAGAAGACATTGACAGGATTGCATTGGGGAATGTTTGATAAGGATGTGGCTCTTGTCTTTGAAAATATCTCCATTCAGAACTGCAAACCTTTCCCTCAGCTGAATGCTTGAAACCAGGACTTGATCCCAGGCTCTTTAATCACCAGCTATATGATTTCTGTGTATGAGAACTCAGAGTGGTAGGTTGACCTATCGGAATTCCATTTCTACCATTCCAGATAAATTTTAAATCAACAGAACAGTTTGCAAAGATGAACAAATTAAACACAGCTGGCTTACAGAAATGGCTACCCTTCCTGGTGGATGAACTGGACATTTCTGTGTATTTTATTGGAGAAATTGCAGAACATACTTCCTTTGGAGGCAACAATCTGCACACTCTATTCTCCAGTGAAAAAAACAAATGCCAGCTGACCACCCTCAGCAGGGACAGCAGGTTCAGTTCTGCCAGGGTAAACAAGCACCTTCAGTTCCCAGCAAGAAACTCCTGAATGACACTGTGTGCTGTTACAAACACACTGCCAACTTATGAAACACAGTGTCTCCTCACTGCTAATGTCTACATTGTTCTGGTTTCCATCAGCAGGAGCTATTTCACTCGCAGCATTTCAATGCACATAAAGACTCACACTTGGCATGGAAATACCGAAAACCTGAAATATGGCTTTTTTTTAATTCATAGAATCATAGAACTGTTAGGGTTGGAAGGAACCTCAAGGATCATCTATTCCAACCCCCTGCCATGGGCAGGGACACCTCACACTACATCAGGTTGCTCAGAGACACATCCAGCATGTCCTTCAAAACCTCTAAGGATGAGGCTTCCACCACCTCCCTGGACAGCCTGTTCCAGTGTCTCACCACCCTCATGGGGAAGAACCTCTTCCTGACATCCAATCTGAATCTACCCATTTTGTACTTTTGTTCCATTCCCCCCAGTCCTAACACTACCTGACACCCTAAAAAGTCCCTCCCCAGCTTTCTTGCAGCCCCCTTCAGATACTGGAAGGCCACAATTATGTCTCCTCAGAGCCTTCTCTTCTCCAGACTGAACAGTCCTAACTCTCTCAGTATGTCTCCACAGCAGAGGTGCTCCAGCTCTCTGATCATCCTTGTGGCCCTTCTCTGGACACAGTCCAGCACGTCCAGATCCTTTTGCAATAGATTGCTCCAGAACTTATGCAATGCTCAAGGTGGGTCTCCAGAGCAGAGTAGAGGGGGAAAGTGGAGTAGAGGGAAGAAAGTGGAGTAGAGGGGGAGAATACCAGTCCTGCATCCTAGCAGTCACTGCACAACAATGACAAAATAAACCTGGTCAAATAGAATGCAATAGTTCATCTGTCACTGAAACAAACCAACCAACAAGCAAACCCACAAGTTTTATCAGAATCAGCACAACTCAAGGGTGAAAAAGGCATATTTCATCACAAGATTGATTCAGCTTCATCTGTTGGATTTAAACTTCTGTTGTATATAAAATACTTGGAATGTGAATTTGTGATTCCAGATAAATACCAAGGAACACAGTAGACTAGCCAGTATTCTTCTGAGGAATATACTGATGTTTAGTTCCTTCTGGTGAAGTTTGATTTTGAACTTCCAAGCCATCTTTGCTAATCTTTCCTCTCCTCTGCAATAATTCACCCATTGCAATGGCACTGACTGTAAGGCGCTCCGTGATGATAGATGAGCAGTAGCAGTGTTGTTACTATTTGACAAAGCCCTGCTTAGTTCTCATACTTTAGGGTTCAGGTAGATGCAGTTGAGATTGGGATTAGAAAAAACAATAGGAATATCACAGTATCGCTAAGGTTGGAAGAGACCTCAAAGATCATCGAGTCCAACCTGTCACCACAGACCTCATGACTAGACCATGGCACCAAGTGCCACGTCCAGTCCCCTCTTGAACACCTCCAGGAATGGTGACTCCACCACCTCCCTGGGCAGCACATTCCAATGGCGAATGACTCTCTCAGTGAAGAACTTTCTCCTCACCTCCAGCCTAAACATCCCTTGGTGCAGCTTGAGACTGTGTCCTCTTGTTCTGGTGCTGGTTGCTAGAGAGAAGAGACCAACCCCTTCCTGGCTACAACCACCCTCCAGGTAGTTGTAGAGAGCAATGAGGTCTCCCCTGAGCCTCCTCTTTCCCAGGCTAAACAATCCCAGCTCCCTCAGCCTCTCCTCATAGGGCTTTTGCTCAAGGCCTCTCCCCAATTTTGTTGCCCTTCTCTGGACATGTTCAAGTGTCTCAATGTCCTTCCTAAACTGAGGGGCCCAGAACTGGACACAGGACCCAAGGTGTGGCCTAACCAATGCAGTGTACAAGGGGCACAATGACTTCCCTGCTCACATGCCCAAGTTGTGCTTAGATGTCTCTACACTCAGCTACATTACAGTTAAGTCTTTTTGTAGCTATAAATACACACAGAGCAAAGTTTTTTCACTGACTAAATATTATTGCAAATGCAAAGTGAAAGTTTGATTTCACAGCTGCTAAATTCCAAACTGTTCTACAAAATGAGTGTAAGGTACAGCAGCTCAGCCTTGAGCTGAGTCCACACAGCTAGGTACTTCAAATACTGGCTTGTGCTCTGAATTTTTAAGTTACCCAATTTTGAATGCATTTTCTTGTAATGTTAGGCTTTCTGTGAAATGATTTGGCCAATTATATCAATTATAGAGCTTGCAGTGATGGATCCTTAGCTTATCAGCCCATACTTACAGCTTATTATGCAATAGTTCTAAGTTTTACTCTACTACTGTAAATTCCCTGGAGTACCAGTACTTTTCCAGTCAAAACTGGAAAAGCTGCTAGTACCACTCATCTTGCTTGTTTCCTGATTCACCTAGAGCTGGATAAATCTGAACTTCATACTGATCAATACTGATACAATTAACTGCACTGAGATTTTCAACAAGGCTTTAATATTTGGAAGGCTGGCTTGCATTACAAATCATTCAGGTCCCAAAGATTCATAGGACAGTAGCTGGTTGTAGCAGTTTAGGCTGTGTGCACTAAAAAGAAGCCACAGAGTTGAGACCTCCAGCGTCTAGTGTCCAGCCAGTGGGTGGCCACAGGCAATAGTGTATGCTACCCATAAGTCCTGCACCCTTATTAATCTGGTTGCAAAATTTTTGTCTCTCTTTCTTCCCCTCTGCTCCCGTGGGAGAGAGACTCTCTCTTATCTGGTAACAATGGGGGAGTATCAGAAGCCTCTTTGGCCTGGGTAACTTTTTCTTTTTCCTGTGCACCTTTCTCACCCCACCACAGCAATCTTGGCCTGTTTAAGCCTAACACCAGGGTAAAAAGGAGGGGTAGTTCAGGTCTGACCAGTCTGAAACCAGCCTAGCAATGAAGGCGGGGGAGGGAAGGGAAAGAAAGAGCCCTGGGTTTTTGGTGAACCCCAGCTGGGGAGAAGGGAGGTGTTGGGGCTTTTCGGTCTGTCTGTGTAGAGGAACTTTGCTATGCTCATCGCTATGCTTTGCTATGCTCCTCACTATGCTCTGCAGTTTTTGTAGTATAGGAATTGCTTTTCCATCTAAACTTTCCATGACTATCCAATCCATTTGTGTGAGCATTACTCTTTTGCCCCTTTTGGAGCAACAGAGCAATCTGACCATCTCTAAACTAGGACAATGGTAAAAGAGGTTGAACTCTAATTAAACTCACTTGCTTCCAAATGTGCTGACATCAAGCTAAATGTTTTCCTTTGCTATTTTAATCATTCAGGTAATCTTAACTACTAATGTGCTCATGTTCTCTGTAAGAGTAATTAGCATGAACATAGAATGAGGCTTGTCTTGTTAAATTGCCCATGTAGCAACTGTGGAATCAAGCCTAAACGTGGTAAATCCTTTCATCCAGAAGATTTATGATCTGTTCTCCATTAGATAGAGCAACTATGTGAGTCACTTGTTTAATTGTTACAGCTTCTTTGATTGCCAGGGATATTTTTAAACACCCCCCCCCCTTATTTTTAATAATTAATATTTAAAATTAGAATATTGGTTGGCTGTGCTCCGTTGCACAAAATGTCAGATAGCTGTTCTCTTCATTCATGAAGATGAAGACTTGCAGAAGCCATCTGGACTTTGACTGAAAAGAACTGCTACAACTGGCAAAGCACAGTGATGAGATTTACGGCAGGCAGAGCTACAACATTAAAGCAAAAGGCCCTTTGTCACTTTTCCCTAAATAAGATGACAGTAAGATTTATCAAGGGAGTGTTGAGTTTAGCTGTAACATGCTCTCATTTCAAACAGTCAGATAAAATGTATGCATCAATTATGAAGCACAGGATTATGTAATAGCCTTTTCCTTTAATTATCTCAGTCGTAAAGCTCTCTCACAGGATGTTTAACAAACCTAACTCTCTGTATCAGATACATTTATTCTGTTTCTGAGGTTATAACTTCTGGGTGTTAGGTCATTAAAGCAGAGAGAGAAATGATATGTAAGGCTGTGATGAAGTGTAGTTAGCGTGGCTCTAGTTCAGCTTGAACATAAATATATGCCAAAATACCCAGACATGGGTTTCCATCATTCATTACAATTTATCTACCATAAGTTCAAAGATAAGCAAAAGTGCTATCTTCCAGTTCATAGATCTCCAATAAATTATTCTACATAATCCTGCCCATGATGGATTTTAAGATCTAGCCTAGCTGTACTGAAGATCATAAAGTAAATGATGGTTTTGTTATTAGCATCACGGGTGACGGAACACTGGAACAGGCTGCCCAGGAAGGTTCTGGAGTCTCTCTCTGTGGAGATATTCAAAACTGCTTGGATGCATTCTGTGTGATGTGGTCTAGGTGATCCTGCTCTGGTAGGGGGGTGGACTGGATGATCTTTCAAGGTCACTTTCAGCCTCAGCATTCTCTGATTCTGTGATTGTGATCATACTGAAGAAAGAATTGTATCAATTTCACCATTAGTTCTCTTTGGTTGAAAATGTTATGATGTTAAACAGAATCAAAGAATGTTAGGGGCTAAAAGGGACCTCCAAAGATCATCCAGTCCAAGACCCCTGCCAGAGCAGGATTACCTAGAACAGTTCACACAGGAACACATACAGATGGGTTTTGAATATCTCAGAGAGGGAGACTCCACAACCATCCTGGGCAGCCTCTTCCAGTCTTCTGTTACTCTCACAGGGAAAAAAATTCTTCCTTATATTTCCATGGAACTTCCTATGCCTCAGCTTCCACCATTGCCCCTTGTGCTGTCAACGGGCATCATTGAGCAGAGCCTGACTTCATCCTTTGGCACTCACCCTGCACATCTTTATAAACATGAATGAGGTCACCCTTCAGACTCCTCCTCTCCAAGCTACAGACCCTCAGCTCCCTCAGGCTCTCCTCGTAAGGAGATGTTCTACTCCCTTAATCATCTTTGTGGCTCTGCACTGAACTCTCTCTAGCATTTCTGTGTCTTTTTGAATGAGGGGCCCAGAGCTGAACACAATACTCCCAGATTTGACCTCACAAGGGCAGAGTAGATGAAGAGAAGAACTTCTCTCAACCTACTAACCACAGCCCTACTAGTACACCCCAGAATGGCGTTGTCCCTTTTGGCCATTGCTGGCTTATGGTCAACCTTCCATCCACTAGGACCCCCAGGTCCTTTCTCTCTAAAGAAGATACATTTTTTAAATGCACCAGGATTCCAGGTTCATTTTCATCATTGTTTTTGAACTTTTTTAAGCTTTTGAGATCAACAAAATCAGAAAATACAATCCTGATGCCTTACACTGCACTCAACAATTCAGCCAAATTTGCTTACAGGCTTTTTCAGATACCTGCTGACAGTAATAGAAAGATTACCTCTTATCCTAGATGGCACTGGCTTGGCTTTTAGAAATAAATTCTTTTCTTCTATGAATATTAAACCAAGCAAACTATTCTAGGTTTATTCAATGTAATAGACAGCAGTGTGGCCATCTTAATTTTTCATAAGTCATGATATGCTTGGTAAGCTCTAGGATATTTTTTCATAATGTATCCAAACAATGGAATGGAATGGAATGGATGGAATGGAATGGAATGGAATGGAATGGAATGGAATGGATGGAATGAATGGACCAGGTTGAAAGAGACCTTCAAGATCATCGTGTCCAACCCATCATCCAACACCACCTAACCAACTAAACCATGGCAGCAAGCACCCCATCAAGTTTCCTCCTAAATACCTTCAGTGATGGCAACTCCACCACCTCCCGGGCAGCCATTCCAATGGCAAATCACTCTCTCTATGACTTCTTCCTAACACCCAGCCTAAATAATCCTGCACTCAAAAGAATCCTCCTCACTCTGTCTGTGCTTTTGATGTTCCATATTCTACTTCATGCCATTCAAACAGCTAGAAGTTCAAGAAGAAAAAAGAAAAAGCCTCTGCAACACACCATTATATTTAAACATCAGAAACTCAGGGTGTAAATGACTTTACTTACAGATGCATTTGGGATCACAGGATGTTAGGGGTTGGAAGGGACCTCCAGAGGTCATTGAGTCCAACTCCCCTGCCAGAGCAGACCATAGAATCTAGCATGGTTCACACAGGAATGCATCCAGACAGGGCTTGAAAGTCTCCAGAGAAGCAGACTCCACAGCCTCTCTGGGCAGCCTATTCCAGTGCTCTGTGACCCTCACAATGAAGACATCCTCCCCATGTTGAGGTAGAACCTCCTGTGCTGTAGTTTGTCTCATTGCCCCTTGTCCTACCCCAGGGTGCAACTGAGCAGATCTCCTCCCTCTTGACACCCAGCCCTCAAATATATGGAAACATTTGTTAAATCCCCTCTCTATCTTCTCTTCTCCAGACTAAACAGCCCAGGGCACTCAGCCTCTCCTTATCAGGCAGTGCTCCAGCCCCTTCATTATCCTCATAGCCCTCCATTGGACTCTCTCCAGCGTTCCCTGTCCCTCTTGAACTGGGAGCCCAAAACTGGATGTAATATTCCATGTGAAGCCTCACCAAAGCAGAGTAGAGGAGAGGAGAACCTCCCTGGATCTGCTGGACACACTCCTCTTAATGCACCGCAGGATCCCTTGGCATTCCTGGCCACGGGGCCCATTGCTAACAATGATCTGTGGTTCTTCCACTGTAACACTGTCATTAACTTGCACTGCAAACATAGAATTATAATTCCTTTTTGCAGTGGGGATTGTTTATGTTTGTGGTGGTTTGATCCTTAACTGGAGTTTAGAGCTCAGATGATAGCAAATGAGAATTCCTCCCCTGGCCTACCTTCCTTTCCCCAATAAGGAAAGGGAAAGTGAAAAAACAAGGGGTAGGGAAAAGGGATGGGAGTGGATCTACAGGGGAAAAAATGGGGAAAAAGGGAACCTGGAGTTGGTTTGGAAGTAGAAGTCATTGTTTTACCAAAGTGTGCATATAGCAGTAACAGGGAGGGTTTACAGTGTAAGGGATAAGGATAAATAGGAAAATATACAAACCCAAGCTGGTGGCCTTGTATTTCCCTGGATGTATGTGGATTTCAGTCTTTAGAGAAATGTAATACAACCTGGAGAGGTGCAGCCAGGCCCAGCACATGGTCAGTGCAGGAAACCAGCAGCAGCTGATGTCTTTTCAAGCAGGAACGAAACAGATTAACCAGGTTGGAAGAGACCTTTGAGATCACTGAGTCCACCCTATCATCCAACTCAATCTAATAACTAACCATGACACCAAGCACCCATCCAGTCTCTTCCTAAACACCTCCAGTGATGGTGACTCCACCACCTCCCTGTGCAGCCCATTCCAATGGCCATCACTCTTTCTGTGAAGAACTTCTTCCTAACATCCAGCCTAAGCCTCCCCTGGTGAGCTTGAGACAAGGGGCAGCAGTGTCTTTTTATTATGCTTTCTGGACAGGAAGGGGGAGCAGAATAGACCACCTTTGACCCAGGGGACCCCTCCTCCTGGGAAGGGAAACCAAGTCCCTCTCTGTTCACCGGATCAGTTTCTTTTATTCTCTGGGAGGTGTGGGGAAGCAAGGCTCTCTCAGCCATCCACCCAGGATGGGTGGAACCCAGCACGGTGTTGAGAGCGGGAGCAGTATGGCAATGATACTTATTCCCTTGTTAGGCAAATAAAATGACAGGCTAAGTCAGCACTATGCTGAACCAGAGAATGAATGTTAAATCATATATATTTGCTATGAGAAAACTCTGATTTAATATAACCATCATTCATTGAAAGACTTTAATTACATTTAAGCAAAGCCCTCTGAACAAAGTCTTAAGAGTATACTGATCGTGGTAATAAACCTCATGATGTGTCTTTAGAAGACTGAATCTTATCAGTGTCATCCACAGCACATTACACTTGTGTAAATACAATGTTACATGGTTGCAGCCATTGGAATTTTATGATGTAGAGCTCCTGTGACAGTTAAGGCTGCAAGAGACCAATTTTACCTCTGTTTTCCTTCATGAATTATGTCCCTCCTTTCCCCATTCATGAATAATATATCCCTGTGTGGGGACTAGGCATATCAGCCTGAGTTTTCCATTAAAATAGTTCATTTTTTTTTTCTCTCTTTAAATTTATGAATATTTATTGAAGGATTCTGGGTTAGGTATTGTATTTCCCCTTAATACATACACATGAACCCACATGCACATAATTGTGAACGAGAGCTATCTGTCTTGGGACTAGGCTGCTCCTAAGCTCCCGCTAGCAAGCTGTAAGGTAAATACACCTTAACAAGCAATAGGCACAAAATAGCCTTTTCTCCCTCAATATGAAATGTAGACAGATTCCTCCCATTAAGATTTTTTTAATTATTATTTTTTAATTATATTCCAAGATAACAAACACAGGCAAAAAAAAAAAAGCATGAGACTGGAAAGGTTCTCCATGATAATTAAAAGGACATGAAGCTCCAGACTGTTGCTGTAAGATGAAAATGAGAGCTCAGGGCAGAAAGAAAAAAGGCACCAGAAGAGATGAAAATGAGCTGTTAGGCTGCAAGGTTTGCCAAAGTTCCAAACTCAGGTTGGAACATTGCTTTTTATTGATTCATGTGGATGCCAATATACTATTCTCGTTTTTTTTTTTGTAGATGACATTTGCATTTTACAAACACTGAAAAGTTATGAGGTGTAGTTGGGTGTAACAAGATGGGGCATCTTTGATGTGCCTGTTTCAGACAGAAGTATAGTGGGGCTCTGGGAGACAGCTGACTGGTTTTGTGTGAGAAGTTTTTGCCTCAAAAGAAGAGAGTAGAGACAAAAAAAAAAGGCACAAACATTCCAAAACTACCCTATAGACACCTATCAAAATTTCCACGGCTTCTACTAAGGATTCCATGCAAAAATACAAAGTGTTCTAGTGTAAAGAAATATCTTTGGTGTTGCCTCAGGGTACAGAGCAATCTGGTGGTGCAGTGAGGGTGACAGAGCACTGGAAAGGCTGCCCAGAGAGATTGTGGAGGTGGTGGAGTCTCCTTCTGTGGACACATTCAAAACTCACCTGGAGGCATTCC
Source organism: Colaptes auratus (assembly GCA_015227895.2). NCBI lineage: Eukaryota > Metazoa > Chordata > Aves > Piciformes > Picidae > Colaptes > Colaptes auratus. Next base: position 35,192,323 of record CM037637.1, read on the forward strand.
TGGCAGACTAACCTGGGTGACTCTGCTTTGGCACAGGGGAGTTGGACTCAATCTCTGGAGTACCTTCCAACCTCTAATGTACTGTGATAAGATCATGAATCATAGAATCAGTCAGGGTTGGGTCATCTACTGGCAATCACAAGGATCTCTACTGCAACAACCCACTGCCATGGGCAGGGTCACCTCACACTAGATCAGGCTGGCCGAGCCTCATCCAGCCTGGTCTTAAACACAGGCACCAGAGCTGAAAACAACTTATGGGTGCACTTGTCCCAGAGGGGGAAAAGGATCCTGGGCCAGGAATTGGCAGGGCTCACTGCTAGGGCTTTAAACTGGATTTGAAGGGGAAGGGTTAATAGTCTCCTGCTGGCCTGTGACAAACAGAGGCAGCTCACCAGAGGCAGAGGGATGAGAGCTGGTTAAGGGCTCTCAACTTGCCGCCCTGAGCAAGACACAGATGACACAGCAGGACACCTGTGGAAACTAAGGTGAATTGGCACAAGAGGACCAACAGGGCCAGCCCAGCTGAAGTGCCTCAACGCAAATGCACGCAGCTTGGGCAACAAACAGGATGAATTAAGGGCTACTGTGCTGCTGGAGGCCATGACATAGTGGCTATTACTGAAACTTGGTGGATGATTCCCATGACTGGATGTAGGGATAGATGTGGTATAGATCTTTAGGAAGGATAGGCAGGGAAGGAGAGGAGGAGGTGTTGCCCTCTATGTCAAGAACACTGGAATCAGCAGAACTCCACCTGGGGAGGGATGATGAGCTGGTTGAGAGTGTATGGGTTAAAATCAAGGCAGACAGGGGAAGGAGATATTGCTGTGGGGTGTCCCTACAGGCCACCTGACCAGCAGAACCAAGCAGATGAGGCCCCCACAGGCAATAGAAGCGGCTTCCAGGTCACAAGCCCTGGTCCTCATGGTGATTTCAACCACCCTGACATCTGCTGGAGGGACAGCACAGCAAGGCACCCGCAATCCAGGATGTTCCTGGACTGCATAGAAGACAACTTCCTCCTCCAAGTGTAGAGGAACAAAGAAAAGGTGCTATGCTGGACTTGTTCTCACCAACAGGGAAGGGTGGTAACCAATGTGAGGTCAGAGACTGCCTTAGCTGCAGTGACCATGAAGCAGTTGAATTTAATATCCTCAGGATAACAGGAGGACCTATTCTAAGCTTACAACCCTAGACTTTAGGTGTGCAGACTTTGATTGCTGCAGGGATCTGCTAGCCACCCGTGTCATGGGACAAAGCCCTGGAGGGAAGAGGGACCCAGGACAGCTGGTCAGTATTCAAGGACCACCTCCTCTGTGTCAGGAGCTATGTAACCAACAAAGAGAAAAAGCAGGGAGAATGCTAGGAGGCCTGCCTGGATGAGCAAGGACTACTGGACATGCTATCACTTAAAGAAAATCTACAGGAAGGGGAGGGAAGGACAGCTAGAACATGGGGGATAAGGAAGCTGCCCGAGCAGCAAGAGGCCTGGTTAGGAAAGCCAAAGCAGAGTTCAAATTGAATCTAGCCAGGGAGGTTAAAGGGAGCACCAGAATTTCTACAGCTACATAATGGCAAGAAGAAGAGTAGGAAGGTGTGGGCCCCCTCAGAAAGGAAACTGGGGATTGGTCACAAGTGATGTGGAAAAGGCTGAGGTACTCAATAACTTCTTTACCTCAGTCTTCACTGCAAGGGCTTCCCGCCACACTCCTGAGTCATGCAGACGATGCCAGGGCCGGGGAGGAAGAACTGCCCTTCATAAGTGAGCTCAGGTTCGTGATCACCTGAAGAACCGAAAGTGTTCAAGTCCATGGGACCCGACGGATACCCCCGGGTGCTGAGAGAACTGGCAGATGAGGGTGCTAAGCCTCTCTTATTATATTCCAAAGTCATGGCAGGACTGGGGCAGTCCCCACAGACTGGAAAAGGGCAAAACATTGCTCCCATTTGCAAAAGGGCAAGAAGGAGGAACCGGGAACTGCAGGCCGGTCAGTCTCACCTCTGTGCCCGGAAGATCATGGAACAGATCCTCCTGGAGGCACTACTGACTCAGAAGAGTAGTGAAAGGTTGATTGGGAGCAGTCAGCATGGCTTTGCCAGGGCCAATCCTGCCTGACAAACTGGGGCCTTCTATGAACAAGTGACAGCATTAATAGATGAGGGGCAAGCAACTGATGTCGTTTACTGGACCTGAGCAAAGCCTTGACACTGTCCCACACCACATCCTGGTCTCCAAGCTGGTGACACACGGGTTTGATGGATTGACCACTAGATGGATACAGAACTGGCTTGATGGCCGCACCCGAGAGTGGCTGTCAGTGGGTCCATGTCCCAGTGGAGGCCAGGGACAAGCAGAGTCCCTCAGAGATCAGTCCTGGGACCAGGCTTGTTCAACATCTTTGTGGGGACATGGACAGGGCATCGAGTGCACCTCAGCAAGGTTGCTGATGACACCAAGCTGTGTGGTGCAGCAGACAGGCTGGAGGGAAGGGATGCCATCCAGAGGGACCTGGACAGGCTGGAGAGGGGGGCACAAGCCAACCTCATGAGGTTCACAAGACAAGTGCAGGGTCCTGCATCTGGGTGAGGCACCCCAGGCCAAATCCAGGCTGGGCAGTGACTGGCTGGGGAGCAGCCGAGGAGAGAGACTGGGGGTGCTGGTGGATGAGAAGCTCAACAGAGCTCTCATGTGCACTTGCAGCCGGAAAGCCAATCAGATCCTGGGCTGCATCAGGAGAAGTGTGGCCAGCAGGTCAGGGAGGTGTGATTCCCCCCTCTGCTCAGCTCTGGTGAGGAACCCCACCTGGAGTCCTGCTCTATTAGTTCTCCAGCCCCTATTCAAGAGGGATCTGGATGTACTGGAAGGTGTCCAGAGAAGGGCCATGAGGATGAGCAGAGGGCTGGAGCACCTCTCCTATGAGACAGACTGAAGGATTTGGGGCTTTCAGTCTGGAGAAGAGAAGGCTCTGAGGTGACCTCATTGTGGCCTCCCGTATCTGAAGGGGCCTACAAGAAGGCTGGGGAGGGACTTTTCAGGCTATCAGGTAGTGATAGGATAGGGGAATGGATGACGCTGGAGGTGGGGAGATTCAGGTGGATGTGAGGAGGTGGTTCTTCACCATGAGAGTGGTGAATCCCTGGAATGGATTCTCCAGGGAGGTGGTTGAGGCCCTATCCCTGGAGGTGTTTAAGCCCAGGCTGGATGAGCCTCTGTCCAGCCTGATGTAGTGGGGGTGTGCGCCCAGGAAGGGGGGTTGGAACTAGAGATCCTTGTGGTCCCTTCCAACCCTGACTGATACTATGATACTATGATACCTCCAGGCACGGGGCCTCAACCAGCTCCCTGGACAAGATTCACCAAGCATACATATTTGTGATGTAGTTGTCCTTTGGTCATTTTAATGTGTGACCATCCATTCAGAGGCAGCTATCGAAACTACTGCTTGAGGATGCAGTGACACAAGCTATATACATCCACGAGGAACCACTGTGTGAAGGTGCTGTTAATCTGATTTCATTTCAGACTAATTGCATTGCTGTTTGCAGCAGTTGGACTTTGCTATTAAACATAATCCAGTCGTGCCTGCTTTGAAGCTAAAGAGAAGTATTGCTAAATGATGTGGAATTCAGACTGTAATTCATATTTTACTTTTGTGTTCTCCTGCAGATAGTAACTTCATCCTTGCAATGCTCAGGTGGCTAAGGATTCCCTATTGTTTATTGCTCAGCAGATGGCTTCTGGAGCTTGCCGGGTTGCACGAACTGAAGTCATGCAGAAGAGCTGCAGCTGTAAATTTTTACTTGGTGCTGAAACAAATGAGCAGATGATTCTTCAAATTGAGAAATCCTTGGAGGAAAAGGTAGAATTCAAAGGAGAAATCATTCTACAAGAAGAACGGTAAGCAGCTTTTCTTGCCTGTTTTGCTAGTCCCAAAGGATGAAACTTAGCATCACAGACTGGATGCATTCCTGTGCAGACTACCCTAAGTGATCCTGCTTTGACAGGGGCGTTGACTCAATATCTTGAGGTCTTTTCCAACCTCTAATGTACTGTGTACTGTGATATCCATAATGGAGGGGATATAGGTCCCTGTAATGATTTTGTATGACAGTAATTAGACCTACAAAATTGAATGAATGGAGGTGGGGAGATTCAGGCTGGACGTGAGGAGGAGTTCTTCACCATGAGAGTGGTGAAGCCCTGGAATGGGTTGTCCAGGGAGGTGGTTGAGGCCCAGTCCTGGAGGTGTTAAGAGCAGGCTGGATGAGGCTCTGGCCAGCTGATAGTGGGGGGTGTCCCTGCCCATGGCAGGGGGTTGGAACTGATGACCCTTGTGGCCCTTCCAACCCTGACTGATACTATGATCTATTATACTAGATGTCAGCACAGGCAGTTGGGTACACTGAGACTACGTTATATCAGCATTACTGATTTTAAAGTACTAGTTACAAGGTTACACAGGAGACATTCTGGGTACGATACCGCATTGTGAGACACTTTTTATCTGCATCAGTGTGGTTTCTGCTGTTTGTTAGCCTTGTCTTATGTTATGTTAAAAACCTGGAGATTTTTAAGGCCTGGATGTGGCTCTGAGCAACCTGATGTAATGTGAGACATCCCTGCCCGGGCAGGGGGGGGTTGGAACTGGATGATCCTTGAGGTCTCTTCCAACCCTAACAATTCTATGATTCTATGATTCTCTGTTATGCTGTTCTTACCCCTTATGGCTGAAATTGGAATAAAATATTAACACACATCATAGGTAGGCACTGGCTATGTAAAAGGTTCAGTCCCATAAATAAAATGATCAGAACTTTGAATGATCCAAGTGAAACATTCTCAAGCTATATATAGTGTATCTATATCTATAGTGTATCTATATCTATACCTAATCTATCCCTATCCCTATCCCTATCCCTACCTCTACCTCTACCTCTACCTCTACCTCTACCTCTACCCTCTACCTCTAACTCTAACTCTAACTCTATCTCTATCTCTATCTCTATCTCTATCTCTATCTCTATCTCTATCCCTATCCCTATCCCTATCCCTATCCCTATCTCTATCCCTATCTCTATCCCTATCTCTCTATCTCTATCATCTCTATCTCTATCTCTATCTCTATCTCTATCTCTATCTCTATCCCTATCCCTATCTCTATCTCTATCTCTATCTCTATCTCTATCTCTATCTCTATCTCTATCTCTATATCTCTCCCTCTCCCTCTCCCTCTTCCCTTCTCTCTATCGTATCAATATAGATATATACATTAAACCACTATATATAAATACAATAATAAAGATTTCCAAAAGTATATAGGTGCTCTAAGTTAAATTTGATTTGAGTATGTATGTCACATTAAAAAAAACTATTCTGGGCATTAAGCAACTACACAAACTTTGGTAAATTTCAATCTTTCACCCCTGTGGTAAGGCCTCTTGTAAGGACAATTTCACAGTCAAGATGAGGCGCATGAAGAAAAGCACTCCATGATGCACACTTTACATTCTTTCTTTCCTTTATATCAAGCTCCTTCAGTGTGTACCTATTCTGGAAGTGTTTTTAAACTGCCATCACTCATGTGATCTTCCAAAGGGTGATGCTATGTGAGATACTAACAGGATTGCTGAAGGAGCCTTCATATGGGCTTAAGATCCATGAGCTTAAGGGATCCATGGGTGCCTCTTGACTATCACCTTCAGTATTATCTATGGCTAGGATTTCTAGGCAT
>CM037637.1:35198557-35227650 GCA_015227895.2 Colaptes auratus
AAACACACACCCGTCTCTGTGATGTTAAGATTTGTCTATGGTACCGCAGCCCTCTCAGCTAGCCCAGTAGTTTTTCTTACGCATCAGGCATTCCGTAGCTTTCTTTTGGGAGACAGATTCAATCCAGTTATACCCAGGCTAGAAACGAAGATGCTTATCTGGTGTTTTTTGCGGAGAAGAGATCTCAAAAATAACGAAAATGAACTAAAACTCTTCTGCTGTCTTTAGGAGCAGTTCATGCGTGATGAAGTCGTTGCAGAGCCTTTGGCAAGCAAGGAATGGTTAAGTGCTGACTAATACATCATGAACTGTCGCTGCTTTAGAATAAGAATGTATGGGGATAGCAATCCCGGAAAGAGACATGGTCCTCCTCGAGGAAGTGCTCGCTGCTGTGAGATAAAAGTGCAATAACTGGCTGTCTTCATGATGTGGTTGAGAATTTGCTGGGACATCAACACATGAATGGGTTCTGTTCAGAAGGGTTGTACATCTTAAAGAGTATATGAATTGCCACATGTATTCTAGAAGACGTGAACCTTACTGACAGCAAGTCAGTATGCAGCAGAAGTGTATGGAGCTGTGGAATCACAGTGGAATTATCTGGAAGTGGCTTTTTAGGCAATGGGGAAAAGCAGGTTTTACATGGGCATATACCAGTGTGAAATGGCATAGGGAGCTAAAACATTGAAGAACAGAAGTGCATAGGACATGATGCAATACAGAATACAGTTCTGATGCAGCATGGCATCACCTGTGTGATGTGGCTCCTGTACTTCCTGCCCATGGGCATGTGGGAAAAAATAAGACCTAGAATGTTGTTATCAAGTGGTTTTTACTACTTGTAAGCACAAAGTAAGTGCAGTTGTATTTGTAGCTGCAGTGGAGGCAACACCTGAGTTTGTTCCTCCCAATTCCAGTTGCTTTCAAACAACTTTGGTAGCTGTTACCAAATGACTCTCTGACATCATAGTTATAACACTTTTGTGGAGGTTGTGTGAAACGAAACAAAAGGAATCAAACCCCTGCTAAAGCCAGTAATGTGCTAATGGACTTGGAAGTAGATTGTCATTTCCATACATTTCTCTCAAGAACTTTGCAACTTGACTGCTGCAGCAAATACAAAATGGACTGCAGTTCTTTGTGCCATTTGCAGTAGTACATTTGCTGCGTTTCTCAGTCTTCCCATGTTAGATTCTGTCACTTCCTGGATAGGAGATGCACACTTACCTTAAACAAAAAGGAATATTTTAGGGTAGAAAAGAGTTGAAAGAATATACTCCAAAGTACATTGATTCCAAGACTACTTCCTTGTATTTACAAGCCACTGCATTTAAATATTTATTTAAAATCATGGTTATTCGTGTTTAATTCTGTGAATTAAACTGGGAGGAAAATAGATTTATATAGCATTTAGATAGTTGTTTTGCTCCAGCTGCTAAAGATGAGGAAGTTTTACTGAATTCTTGCCTTTAACTGTTTTAGTTCTTACAACATTCTGTGAATGTTTTAGATGAACATTCTAATATTTTTCACACGAAAAGAAAACAACAGTAAAAAACAAGAGCAAACTACACCCTTCAGTTTTGAATGCAGTATGCACAACCAAAGCGTTTCCATGCCTGAACCGAGGTGGCACTCGTGTTACTTCAGCGGCTGTCTTGCAAAACAAAACAGAAGTTGTGGTACTTAGGTTGGCAATATCTTATCATTTAATATTATTTTGATTATTTAAATAAAGATACTGAAAACTCCACCATGGTTGCAATGTTTATTCAGCTTGTGCACCAGACAGAGATTCCCAGAGGTGCTGAGTTGCTGCTGTGGTAATGACACTGGAATTTCTTCACTTTAGTTAATTTAATTCTACCTATAGATGCTGTAAAGCAAATCGACAGGAGCCTTTTTTAAGCTGCTATTCAATTGCTGCTGCTTAAGTATCCTAAGGATTTTTCCACAAGTCTTCTACATAAGCAGGTAAGTTTCAAATGGAACATCAGGGAATGTATAATGGTGATAGAATTACATCAAAGTAAATTGCTAGGTGTGGTTCCTCTAAAGGTGCATAGATTTTACAGAAGTAATTTGACCATAAATATTGTATGAAACTTGCATAGAGAATTATTTATACTGCACATGATTGAAGTACTGCACGGTTGTAAAAAGCGTTCATTTGGCATGTGCCAATCATAGAATGGTCTGGGCCAGAAGGGAACTCCAAAAGTCATCCAGTCTGACCTCTGCAGTCACCAGGGACATCCCCAGCTTGATCAGGCTGCCCAGGTTGCCTCACCTTGACTACCTCCAGGGAAGGGGCCTCAACTACCTCCCTGGGCAACCTCTTCCAGTATTCCACCACCCTCATAGTAAAGAAATTCTTCCTGATATCTAAGTCTAATCTGAATCTGCTCTTCTCTAGTTTGAAGCCATTGCCCTCATCCTATCACTGCAGGCCATTGCAAACAGTCTCTTTCCATCCTTCCTGCAGGCCCTGTTCAGGTACTGGAAGGCTGCTATTAGGTCTCCCTGAGGCTTCCTCTTCTCCAGGCTGAGCTCCCCCAGCTCCTTCAGCCTGTCCTTGTAGCAGAGGTGCTCCAACCCCCTGATCATTCTCGTGGCCCTCCTCTGGGTCCTCTCCATCAGATCCATGTCCTTCCTATATTGAGCACTCCAGAGCTGTACACAGTACCCCAAGTGAGGTCTCACCAGAGCATTGTGGCAGAATCACTTCTCTGGATCTGCTGCCAGGGCTGCTTTTGATGCATCCCAGGATGTGATTGTCCTGTGCTGCAAGCTCACACTGCCTGCTCATGTCCAGCTTCTCATCCATCATGACCCCCAAGTCCTTTTCCACAGGGCTGCTTTCTATCACCTCATCCACCAGACTGTATTGATAGTGAGAATTGATCTGGGAGAGAGACTTAGAATTCATTGAGCTGTTACATTGCCTCGCTAACTTCTCGCTCCAGAGAGAAGTGCTGTGGCAACAGTTTGCCACCTTGAAAGCTCAGTGATACTAAAGGCAAAGAGCTGCCTGCTTCTGTCTTCTGTTCATTTGTATGAAGTTTTTGACTCCAGTAATTGCAGCTGGCTTTTAAAAAACCCTTCCATGCAGTATAAATTCCAGAACATCACTCTGGCAATCTGAGTAACCCATCAGAAATGTTCCTCTTCAGGAATTCAGTCACAAGGTTTGTTCCCAGCACCACAGGCTCTTGTGCAGAATGCAGGCCCATGTGCACTACTTGTGTGTCACATGTTCTTGGAAACCAGTGTTCACTTGTCTTCTAAAAAGGCAATTGTGTGGGGACACAGAGAGCCTTTTGCTTGCTGTTTGTAGCTGACAAGCAGATTGATTGATTATGTATTTGGTTAGGTCCTTGACTTTTGCGCAGAGTCCAGTGTGATGCAAACAGCATCATGTGAATGTTAATGGAACAAAGTGGCATTTACTAGAAGTTAGAGCCAGTGAAATCACTTGTGATCAGTTTCAGATAGTCAAGCTCTGAAATGGCTAACACTGTTAAACACCAGTAAGCTTCTGTCTAGTGTTAAAACAAGCAATGCACTCTCATGCCACAGTTTTATGGGAAGAAGTGGAAGATAATTCACATTAAATTATAGAGGCTCAGCTTCTCTGAGCAGTCAGATACTTGTTTGCATTTCAAAGCATCTTGCTGAGAAGGTCATGTACTTTTGGCTCATGGTGCTTGTATATCAGTGGTATACATGATTAATTTTGAATAGTTGCTCTAGAAGTCTATGAGAGAGACGCTGGACCTCCAAGAACTGAGGTCATTAGGCCACCAATTCCAGCTGTAGCCCTTGTTCTGTATGTTGGGGAAGTTCTAATGTCCTAAAGGACTCATGTAAATACCTGGATGCATTCCTGTGTGATGTGCTCTGGCAGAGGGGTCAGACTGGAGAGGCTGAGGGAGCTGGGATTGTTTAGCCTGGAGAAGAGGAGGCTCAGGGGAGACCTTATTGCTCTCTACAGCTACCTGAAGGGAAGTTGTAGCCAGGAGGGCATTGGTCTCTTCTCTCAGGCAACCAGCACCAGAACAAGAGGACACAGTCTCAACCTGTGCCGGGGAAGTTTAGGCTCGAGGTGAGGAGAAGTTCTTCACTGAGAGAGTTGTTAGCCATTGGAATGGGCTGCCCAGGGAGGTGGTGGAGTCACCATCCCTGGAGATGTTCGAGAGGGGACTGGACGTGGGCACTTGGTGCCATGGTTTAGTCATGAGGTCTGTGGTGACAGGTTGGACTTGATGATCTTTGAGGTCTCTTCCAACCTTGGTGATTCTGTGTCTTTTGAGATTCCTTCCAGCCCCTAGCATTCTGTGATTTTTTTTCCCCCAGCACAATTCTTTTGAATCCCAGCAACTGATTGATTAAAAAAAAAAAAAAAAGAAAGAAAAAGGAGAAGCTGTCTCCTGCAGAATGTTAATGGAGGTTGTTACATTGGTAAGCGAGTTCATTTTCCAAGAATCAAATACTGGCACATTTCCAATAAACCATCCCAATGTTCAGCTAAGAAAGTGAAGTGACAGCTATATATCGCCACACAAAGAACTCAACAGTTCCCACATTTCCCTCTCCTGCTGCAGTTCCTTGTGGATTGCTTTCTCATTATATTTAGACAGGACAGAACTTTGATTCTGTTTCGTGGAACTTAAACCACTGGTTTCTTAATGTTGCTTCATAGTAGCCATGGCATGGAGGAGGCAGGGAAGATCCAGAGGTTCATGTGTAAGCGTGGATATAGTGGGCTCATCAGCCCTGAAACTGGACAAGGGGCAATGGATATAAGCTACAGCACAGGAGGTTCCACTTCAACATAAGGAGGCACTTCTTCCCAGTGAGGGTCACAGAGCACTGGAGCAGGTTACCCAGAGAGGTTGTGGGATCTCCTTCTCTGGAGACTTTCAAGCCCCATCTGGATGCACTCCTGTGCAACCTGTGCTAGATTCTGTAGTCGCTCTGGCAGGGGGGTAGGACTTGATGATCTCTGGAGGTCCTTCCAACCCCTAACATCCTATGATCTTGAAATACTCAAATCCTTTGAGTAACAGTGCCAAGCTGGAAAACAGCTGTCACAATGTCACCTGTACTCAGGGAGGAGTGGGTCAAAAGGGACTAATGAAAGTGCAAGAGCTTAAGCGACCTGTCCGCTCCTCACCCCTTGCTACCCCTGTTTTGATCTGTTTGCATACCAGGTCACCTCTCCAAAATTCTTGGCAGTTCACCAGTCCAGCACAGGCTTCCATCATGTCATGGTAAATAATGCCATGCTGTTTACCCTGCTGCTGAGCACAGCCAGCCAGGAGAAGCTTACTCCTGACAGCTACCTGGTGCGTGAAGGTCAGCTGCAGAGCTGCCCCATCCAGCCGTGCTGTTGTCCAGCCAGGCAGGCAAGGCACTACAGCTGCTGTGAGAGTTCTCTCTCTAAAACAACCCAATTCAATGACAGACGGTTGCTTTCTGCATTAGATTGTACACTGCACCACACAAATCTAGCCCTCTAACCAGGCAGAGCAGAATGTGGGGCTCTCCGAGAGTTTAGAGCTGAATGTGTCTTCATTTGTTTGTTTCTTTTCCAAAAGCTTGATTACAGTGTCCACCCAATGTGTTCTGAAGCAAGCACAGCCTTCTCAGCCTTCTCTCTTTGCTTTCCAGGTCTGCCCTTGTTCTTGGTGTTGTCTTTCTCCTCCGTAGAGACGGGAGAAGCTCTGCCAGTATGTGGTGATCTAAGGAAATAATTCAAAATATATGTGGCACCAGTGCTGGCAGCTGTGAAACTGGGAAGGAACCTTCTGGGCCCTCCAAATAACAGGTCATTGTTGTGAAACATTTCCTAAAGAAACAACTCATAAGGAGTATGATTTTTATGCCTGCTCTTTTCTTTCTAGTGGGGAAGCAATTTCATCTGCATTGGTGGGGTAGTAATTAATTCATGACTATTTGCCCCCACATATATATTGTCAACAAAGCATCTTTTATTTTCATTCGTCCCATATTTCCGTTGTGGAGGGGACGTTCAGTGTCCTATTTTCTTCTGAGGGTTGCTTCCCTGACAGATTTGCAGTCGGTTCATTGATGTTGCTGAAACCAAGCTTTAAAAATTCACGAGTTGAGCCCCTGAAGATCCTAAGTTTGTTTTGAAACGGTAATATTAAAATAAAAATGGGTTGGGTTTGGTTTGGTTTTTCTCATACTGAACTTTTTGGGGATCATGTTATCATTTTGCTACCAAGATAGGGATTTTTTATTGTGTTGGAGTAATTTTTTATTAACTCAAAACTAAGATCCCTGTTGTCATGTTGTTTGAATGCTATTGCTTCAGGGAAAGATCCAACTATCATGAGACACGGGGTAAATCAGTGGGAGCTGGAAATACTCACCCATAAGTCACTCTCTCAGTGCTCTCTTTAGGCACTTTATGCTCCGTGGCGAATGTTTTTTACTTTAATCTCCATTTTGTCCCTCTGGACAAGTCAGAGACTCACTTTTTTGACACATTTGTTTTTTCCAGTAAAACTTATTACAATACAATACAATAATACAATACAATCATACCATACAATACACCAGGTTGAAAGAGACCTTCAAGATCATCGCGTCCAACCTATCAACCAATCCAACCCACCTAAACAACTAAACCATGGCACCAAGCACCCCATCAAGTCTCCTCCTGAACACCTCCAATGAAGGTGACTCCACCACCTCCCTGGGCAGCCCATTCCAATGGGCAATCACTCTCTTTGTGTAGAACTTCTTCCTAACATCCAGCCTAAACCTCCCCTGGCGCAGCCTGAGACTGTGTCCTCTGACACAGTAGACCTGAACACTAAGGAGCTGCACCATTTCTGAGCATGATCTTTCGTGCAGAGTCCTGGAGTGTTTACACAAAATAAAGGTTTCTGATACAATCTTGGGAAGTAGAACAATTTCATACTCCCTAGGAAAAAAAAAACCACACCACATTTGCCAAAGGATTGTTGTGTTGTTCTTTAAAAAGACATTGAAATAGATCCTGCCTAACAGTTATCATTTGTGCATATCTCTGATCACAGGCTTATTGCTGTTTCTTTTTGTAGAAACTGTGTACCTATGCATCTTTATCTCTCAGACAGTAGTGAGAATGGTGAGCTCCAACTGAGCTCTCAGTCCATAACAGAGATTAGAATTTTGTAGCTTGTGACAGATTTAAGATTAGCTTTTCATTTGATTAAATATAGAAGAAGTAGGTGAAATACAAACCTTACATTATCCTACCTTTTCCCTCATTATGGCAGGATACTCTTGATTTCTTTTCTTACACAGAGGCTTCTTTGATGCCCGGTACACTGTAGGTGGTTACCACATGGGTGCATTCTGGTGCACATCCCTTGGTTTAATAAGGAGAACCAGACTTTGAACTTAGCCATGAAAACAGTGGAGAGGCAGAGCTACAGACAAACCACCTGTACTATTTCAGAGTTTCTGTCCTAGAGGCTGAGACGAATGAACTGTGCAGCAGAACAGGTAAGTGCATCAGAGCAGAACTGGCCTTGCCAGGGCAGACCAAGGGTCTCTTTGGTCTCATCCCACTGCCAGCATGCCCTCAGCTAATGAAAAGTCTAGTAATGACCAGGGCAAGTGTCTGGGGTACTTCCTGGACACCTGTACTCCATAATGTAAGTCATGGACTTCTTGAAGCTGATGCATTGGGTGTTTAATAGCATGAATAATATATATTTCCATGGATTTGGCTACCACTGGTTTTGAATCTACATCACAACATAAAATCCACATCGTCCCAGTAGAAAATTACATAATCTATAGGATGCTTTTCTAGTTGAAGACACTTTGGATAGGAAGAGACATTTTTCTGCTCTCCTCTATGCTGCTGCTGACAGTTAAGATTTTTTCTTACCTCCCCTCAGTTGTTTCTTCAAGCAGCTTTTAAAGTCCTTGTCTGGTCAGCCACTCTCCACGCAGGAGCTGCTATACACCTGTGATTGTCTCTCTCTGAATCTTATCATAGAATCATTTTGGTTGGAAAAGACCTTCCAGATCAAGTCCAGCCATTATCTAACTTTATCTTGCCCAGCTCCCCTGCACCATTTTTGAGAGGAAAGGAGATAAGAGCTGTGCACAGTTATAAACACAGGCCTATTACACATATGTTGGCTAATGGCATTTGTTCTCAGTTCTGCTCTCTATTTTCCAAAGATTATCAACATTGATGTGGGTTTTGGTGTTTTGGGTTTTTTTTGACAGTCTGAGCACTAGGCTGACATCTGAGAACTAATGTTTAATTAAGGGAAAAACCTTTTTAGAGTCAAGCCTCAGAATAATGATGCTTTTATCTTACTTTGCTCATGGCCCAGATGTCTTTTAGAAGATAATACCTGGGTCGGTATCATCAGCTCAGGTGGTCTTTCTTCTTGTCCCTCCCAGTAACTGTTCTATCACAGCCTAAGGGCAGCTGATGAAGGTGTGCAAGCTCCATGCATTTGGGTGGGACTGTCCCAGCTCCTCTCCTCCCATCATTTACCTACCTTTGTTTAGTTTTTACATTTTTTCACATTCCTTTTTTTTTTCTTAATTAGCCATATTGCACTTGTTCTATGGCTTCATCTCTTTCCTCAAAGCTGCATCTGTGTGCCTCTTGTATTTCCGTGTCTTTCCTGGTAGGTGATTGATTTTTCCAGGGTGTGAGGCCTTTTACTGGACTTGGTTGAGAATTTCAATGAGGTTTTTTTAAATTTGATACACTGCATGTAGTTTCCTGAAAGGAGTGGTGGATACTGCCCAAGATGCACACATTAGGCTCGAGGTGAGGAGAAAGTTCTTCACAGAGAGAGTTGTTAGCCATTGGAATGGGCTGCCCAGGGAGGTGGTGGAGTCACTGTCCCCCTCGAGGTGTTCCAGAGGGGATTGGGTGTGGCACTTGGTGCCATGGTCTAGTAGTCATGAGGTGTTGGGTGACAGGTTGGACTTGATGATCTTTGAGGTCTTTTCCAACCTCGTTGATTCTATGATTCTATTCTATGATTCTATAAAATATTCTCTTTTTGGGGAAAGGGCAAAGAATACCCCCCCAGTCCCCAAAATGGGGAATTAAATTATAAGGGAAATCTTTTTCACTGTGAGGGTGCCAGAGCACTAGAACAGGCTGCCTGGGGAGGTTGTGGAGTCTCCCTCTCTGGAAATACTTGAAACTTGCCTGGATGTGCTGCTGTGTAATCTGGTGTAGTGATCCTGCTCTGGCAGGGGGGCTGGCCAGGATGATCTTTCGAGGTCCCTTCCAGCCCCTGAAATTCTGTGATTCTGTAATTAAATCTACTATTTCCTTGAAACTTTATTTTCTATACTGGCCTTGTGGGAAGAATTTTTACCCTGACTAAATCATGAGTGGTGAATGTGCTAAATGGAGGAATTCTTGCTTCTCCTTTTGAAGAAGGGGTTAATTGTAACTTTCAGTCTCTCTCGCTGAACTACTCAAGATAAAACTACTTCTTGGAAGAATACCCTTAGGAAGTTAGTGACCTAGAATGAGCTTGGCATAGAATTGCCTTTTAGCCTCAACTGTGAGATTCGCTGCTGTGATCTCCATACACAAATGGGTTTTGACAGGCTTTGCAAACAGCCTGAGGTCAGAGCCTGTGAGCTTTCCTTGGGCAAGTAAAAGCCGTGGAGTCAGCAGCTTAATTCATTCTTTGTTGATAGGAACAGCAAAATTCACTAACCCCAGGTTGGTGCACAGTGGGTTGCTGAGGGGCAAATGCAACCCCATGCTGCAGGCCTGTGAAGAGGACATGGCAAGCAGCAAAACACACTCCCTGCCAGGGAGGGTTCATGAAGTTCAAGCACTGCTTGGAACTGGAACCCAGGCTGTATTTTTAATATTCCTTGACATAAGGCCCAAGGGACAGCGGGTGATGGCACGCCAAGCTGGCAGCCTGCCTTGGCCATCAAAACATGTTTCTGTGGCACCTCTACCTCCACTGCAAGCTGCTTGGCAATCTAGAGATGTGGTTTTGCTGTAGAAGCAAGGGTGAGTGGGAGAGAGGTCTATACCCAAACCTTTCTTTTGGGGATTTCCTCTGTAGGCACACTGATAGCACACGGTAGTGGGGCAGCCTTTGGGGGATGTGCTGGTACAGAGCCCACCTCCTTCTGCTTATGAGGGGAAGCATTTTCTCCCCATTCCACATGTTTGTTCAGGCACTAACCTCAGTATTTGTTTCTTGCTCTCTAAGCCCTAACAAATAACCTAGTGGTTTGGGCTGCATGGTTACGCCCTGTGCACCCAGCTGTGGTGGGATGAAATTTCCCCCCCAACATTAACTTTGCCAGCCCAGCCCAGCTGGAAGCAAATGAAAGCTGTATTGACAAGCAAAACTGCAATCTACAATGGAATTATATGAACTTCTACAAAATATACAGGATTTACAATATTTACAGGCATTTACAATTAATAACACAGCACAAGGTCTCCCATGGTCAAAGACCAGGGGATGCTACTAGCTTCTCCTTCCCTGCCTAGCCAGACCCCCTGTTCAAATGAAGGGAGAAAGGAGCAGAGAAAGTTGCTGTTAGACTTAATAAAAAGAAGCCAAGGTCAAGCAGAAGTTAGTATCTCTCCAGAGCAATGAAGCGGGAAGGGAAGGGAAGGAAGGGAAGGGAAGGGAAGGGAAGGGAAGGGGAAGGGAAGGGAAGGGAAGGGAAGGGAAGGAAGGAAGGGAAGGGAAGGGAAGGAAGGGAAGGGAGGAGGAAGGGAGGGAAAGGAAGGGAAGGAAGGAAGGGAAAGGGAAGGGAAGGGAGGGGAGGGGGGGGAGGGAAGGGGAGGGGAGGGGAAGGGGAAGGGAAGGGAGGGAGGGAGGGGGAGGGAAGAGAGGAAGGGGGGGAAGGGGAGGGAAGGGAGGGAAGGGAAGGGAAGAAGGGAAGGGAAGGGAAGGAAGGGAAGGGAAGGGAAGGGAAGGGAAGGGAAGGGAAGGGAAGGGAAGGGAAGGGAAGGGAAGGGAAGGGAAGATTGTTTGGGCACAATCAGCCTGGTGGTAGATATCTCTCCAATGGAATTGTTTAGAATTATCTCTATTTTCCTTTTCACAGCCAATAGTGATTTTTTTACATTTTACTGCTTTTCTGCTCAAGAGCTGTGGAAAATTTTAAAGACATAACCTTAAACAACCCCACCAGCAAGTGAGGAATGGTGGAGAGTAGATACTGACTGGGAGAATTTAACTATCTGTCTGAAAACACTTTGATGATCTTTGCAAATCCTTTTTTTTTTTTTCCCCTTTTTATTTCCACTTTGATTTTTTTTTTCCAATGTGGCATTTTTGTAACTGGAAGGAGAATCAAAGCAATCATCAAATGGAGAAATGCCAAAACAGCACAGTCGAACTTTCTCACTGTTTTAAATGAATAGAGCCCCTTCTCAAGGTATTATGCCTAACAGGATTTGATTGCTCTTTCTCAGCCAGAGAATTTCTGTCAGTATCTCTGCCAAATGCATGGTCTCACAGAGGGGAGGATTTGATAGCGATCCAGGTTAAGCCAGCCTCTTCATTCAGAGACAATGACTGCCAGCCCCACACAGACTGCAGCAGGGCCACCCAAAATGTTGAGTTTCCATTGAGGAAGGCCAAGTTCCCCACACTCTTTTTATTTTTGCAACCGTAGCAGAGCTGTGTCCTTGGTTTCTTTCCATGCCAAATAAAGTGTCTGCACGTTTTGTCTCGTTTGTTTTTGTATGGGTTGAGGCCTTTACACCAGGAGCACCTGCAAAAATAGAGATCTGAAGACAGAGATTAATTTCTGACAAGTCAATCAACCTGGGGAATAGGAAAGTATTGTGCTAGGGACGTAAACACATTTGCAGGTTGCCTTGCAAGGGCAGCTTGTGAAGATTAAACTAGCTGGGGATGCTCTGAGCCACGGGTTCAGAGTGCCCTTTGAGACACGGCTAATCTCAAATGCTCCAAGGTGCATCCTGCCACCCCACACAACTGTGGAAATCTGGAGTAACTCAGGCTGCTTTAGAGATGCTGCTTCAGATCCACTTCACCCAGTAAAAAGGGCAGAATTTGTATGAATTACCAATGAACAGAGAATGAAGGGCATGTAGAGTAAATAATAAATTTCTGGGGTTTCTGCTCTTCATGACTCTCTCTCTCATAAATATTGCAGGCTCAGTCTGGTTGCTGTTTCACTGTATCAGCCAGAAGATCAGACTGAGCAAGTGCATTTTGGTGTCTTTCACATCTGAGGCTGGTATGGCTCAGGTTGAGGCAGAAGCACAGACAAAAGCCTGTCTTGACCAGTGATGTATTTAGAGTAGAATAGAATAGAATAAACCAGGTTGGAAGAGACCTTCAAAATCATCGTGGCCAACCCACCTAAACAACTAAACCATGGCACCAAGCACCCCATCAAGTCTCCTCCTGAACACCTCCAGTGATGGTGACCCCACCACCTCCACGGGCAGACCATTCCAATGGGCAATCACTCTCTCTGTATAGAATTTCTTCCTAACCTCCAGCCTAAACCTCCCCTGGCACAGCTTGAGACTGTGTCCTCTTGTTCTGGTGCTGGCTGCCTGGGAGAAGAGACCAACATCCGCCCGTCTACAACCTCCCTTCAGGTAGTTGTAGAGAGCAATAAGGTCACCCCTGAGACTCCTCTTCTCCAGGCTAAGCAACCCCAGCTCCCTCAGCCTCTCCTTGTAGGGCTTGTGCTCCAAACTGCTCACCAACTTCATTGCCCTTCTCTGGACACGTTCCAGCAAGTCAACATCCTTCCTAAACTGCGGGGCCCAGAACTGGACACAGGACTCAAGGTGTGGCCTCACCAGTGCAGCGTACAGGGGGAGAATCACCTCCCTGCTCCTGATGGCCACACTGTTCCTGATGCAGGCCAGGATGCCATTGGCCCTCTTGGCCCCCTGGGCACACTGCAGGCTCATGTTCAGCCTGCCATCATCCAGTACCCCCAGGTCCCTCTCTGCCTGGCTGCTCTCCAGCCACTCTGACCCCAGCCTGTAGCACTGCATGGGGTTGCTGTGGCCAATGTGCAGAACCCGGCACTTGGATGTGTTCAATCTCATGCCCTTGGATTCTGCTCATCTGTCCAGCCTGTCGAGGTCCCTCTGCAAAGCCTCTCTGCCCTTCAGCAGATCAACTCCTGCCCCCAGCTTAGTGTCAGCCGCAAATTTACTGATGATGGACTCGATGCCCTCATCCAGATCATCAATAAAGATGTTGAAGAGCATGGGGCCCAGCACTGATCCTTGGGGCACACCACTAGTGCCTGGCTGCCAGCCGGATGTGGCACCATTCACCACCACTCTCTGGGCTTGGCCCTCCAGCCAGTTCCTAACCCAACGCAGTGTGCTCCTGTCCAAGCCATGGGCTGATATCTTGGCCAGGAGTTGGAATGCCATGGGGAATGTCTGTCTCTTGATCAGCTCTGGCTCCCCTTTTGTTTTGGGTTTTTTTTCATTATCTCTTGCTGGACTGAACAATAGTGAGGAGAGGGGGAAAGCAATTTTAAATGCACAAAAATCAGTTTTGTCCAGAAGTATTCATTGAAACATTTCAGCATTTATGAAAGTAATCATTTCATTCTGAAGAAGTCAATATAAAATATTACAGTGTTTCTCACCCTACACAATCCCTCCATGCAGGCTGAGCTTTGACATCAACCTGTGAGTAGCTTTGATTCCTCCAGGTTTTGATTTTTCAGGAGATTTCACTCTGTGAGTAATCAGTTTGATTTCTCTTTTATTTTGTACAATACTGTTTCATTTTTTTCTACTCACTTATTTTGTTCAGCAGCTATGCAATCTCTGCTACAATACCCTCCAGATGTAAGGTGTCTAATCAGAGTCAGCCTCAATCACCATAACTCATTAGGACTAGATGATCTTTCAAGGTCCCTTCCAGACCCTAACATTCTATGGTTCTATTTCCTGAGGTCAGACTGTTGGCCCCACCATAGGATGCACCTGAACACACCCCTGCAATGCTATGCACACTCTTGGTGCTCCTGACTGGTTGATTGTACACCACCAGCTGAGGAGCAAAGTGCCTTAGTGAGAGCAAAATGCCTCAGTGAGGAACATGCTTAGTGAGAGCCAATGGAATCCTGGGATGCATCCAGAAGGGTGTGTCCAGCAGGCTTGGGAAGTTCTTCTACCTCTCTACTCTGCCCTGGTGAGACCACACCTGGAATACTGTGTCCAGTTTTGGGCTCCCCACTTCAAGAGAGACGGAGACCTGCTGGAGAGAGTCCAAAAGAGAGCCACGAGGATGATTAGGGGACTTCAGCATCTTCCCTGTGAAGAGAGACTGAGAGCCCTGGGGCTGTTTAGTCTGGAGAAGACTGAGAGGGGATCTGATCAATGTCTATAAATACCTGAGGGGTGGGTGTCAAGTGGAGGGGGCCAAGCTATTTTTTGTGGTGTGCAGTAATAAGCCAAGGAACAACAGGTTGTTCACCTCAACATGAGGAGAAACTTCTTTACAGTGAGGATGATGGAGCACTGGAACAGGCTGCCCAGAGAGGTTGTGGAGTCTCCTTCTCTGGAGACTTTCCAAACTCACCTGGATGCATTCCTGTGTACATACCCTGGGTGATCCTGCTTTGGCAGGAGGATTTGGACTCAATGATCTCTTGGGGTCCCTTCCAACCTCTAATATATTGTGATACTGTGATTTGAAGAGCTCCATCCATGGCACAGCAGCTGTTAAGAAACACCCCTCTCAGAAAATCTGAAACAACTCAGTTGAATATTCTACTTTCTTACTAAGCTGACTGTCATATTAAAACCTGTCAAGTGTGTTTTATCAATGTGAGATACTGTTTACTTCTGCTAATTTTTGCACTGTCCAGATCTTTACCATGCAGACTCTTTCTGGTATTTCCCCCCCAGGATGTAGAATATTGTAATTCATTGTTCATGACTGCCAAGAAATGACACTTCCAAGACTGCTCATAGTTCACAATATAGTTATTCTGAGGGTGGAAATTCCATGCCTTTTTTTTTTCATTATAGCCAGACTAGCAGAAGCAACCAGAGAGCTGAGATGAGCCTCTCACACAGGGCAGGAGGAAACCTCAAGCATGGCTTTGCGCATATCTCCGACATGTCCAGCCAGAAAATTAAGAGAAATCTTGGTCTCATCAGAACAAATAACCACCTGCACTTTCTCAGTCTGAGAAATAACCTCCTCTGTCTTCCCACTTCTCCTGCTGTTATTTGCTCTCCTGTGTTCTCCATTAGGATTTTGTCCTTCACCTGCCAAAACCAAGAAGAGAATTACACAGCTCTCCCATGCTCTTGAGTGGTACAGACTTTGTCCTCGTCTAGAGGTTTTGTTCATTTTTACCCTTTATTTTGCAGGGGTGTGTGTGGGTTGTATGTGTGTGTGTTAACTATTTAAAATCATCTAATTGCACTGATGTGACCTAGTAGAGGAGCAGGTATAAAATTCTCTTGCCCTTTTTGCAGCTTAATATTCTCCTCAGCTCAAGGGGAAAAATTGCTGGCCTGGCAGAACTAGAGCTACACAGAATGCGTGTGGGGGGGTTAATGATACCTGCACAGCTGGAATGATCTGGCTAAGAGTTGCAGACAAGAAGCAACAGTTTGTTGTTGTCAAGGGTCAAAATGAAGGTCATGTGGAAGAATGGAGTTTCATGACCTGCTGTACATTTCCAGTGTTCACCATGCCAAGAGTACTCCTACTGAGAAAGAGAAAATTAGGAGTTAAACCTGTCATCTACAGACTCACCTTGAAACCCCATAATGACATATCAATAATTGAGGAGAGCTGTTTGCAAAACAGATTATGGATGGGTGTGAAAAAACAATCACCAGTAGCTATAAATGTCTTGGATATTATCCTGTCAGACTTTAATCCTTCTTTGAGTTATGCATTAGTAGCCCTGGATTTAGACAACTTATTCTCAGAAGAATAGTAGGATGGGTTTGGGGTGCAGAGGGGAGAAAGGACAGCTTTGTTTTATAGCAGTACAGCATAATTTTCCTTGGTTAGCACAAAAGCCTAGTTCCCTCTGCAAACTGGCAGCTCCCTCTCAGTTTCTTCTTTCACAGTATCCTGTATAAGAAGGAAAAAGATGAGATAACTCTTCCTGGAGCAAATCCAGAATGTTAATTAAAGTAATGGTCTTTGGGCATGCTTTCCTTACTGGCCACAGTTCATAGCTATATTGGTATTCCATGCCCTGCTTTCATGTTATGAGATTTCCACAATGATCTTCTCTACAAACTCTTTTTATTTATTTTCTTTTTTTTTTTTTTTCCTTCTTTTTTCCCCCTCTTTTTTCTGCCACTAGAGGTCCTAAAAATAATAAGGAAAGGAGGCACAAAGCACTCATACATTTCACACTGGAGCATTCTCACAAGGCGGACGCCAGTGTCAAGTCACCAAAACCCCTGTGGGCTGGCTGACAGTATGGGTTAGCACTAGGCAGACTAGAGGAACGGCACTGGGCTTGGGAACCCGAAAGATGGGCTTGGCCTTTGCCTCTGACAAAGAGTGATTTTTGTGCATTCCTGCCATGTTGTGGTGGGCTGAAACTGCCCCCAAAACAAAATCGCCAGACTAGCTCAGATGGAAAGCAAATGAAGCTGTATTTAGAATAGAATAGAATAGAATAGAATAGAATAGAATAGAATAGAATAGACCAGGTTGGAAGAGACCTTCAAGATCATCGCATCCAACCTATCAACCAATCAGCCCACCTAAACAACTGGCCGCTCTCCAGCCACTCTGACCCCCAGCCTGTAGCACTGCATGGGGTTGTTGTGGCCAATGTGCAGAACCCGGCACTTGGATGTGTTCAATCTCATGCCATTGGATTCTGTCCAGCCTGTCGAGGTCCCTCTGCAAAGCCTCTCTACCCTCCAGCAGATCAACTCCTGCCCCCAGCTTGGTGTCGTCTGCAAATTTACTGATGATGGACTCAATGCCCTCATCCAGATCATCAATAAAGATGTTAAAGGGCATGAGGCCCAGCACTGGTCCTTGGGGCACACCACTAGTGACTGGCTGCCAGCTGGATGTGGCACCATTCACCACCACTCTCTGGGCTCGGCCCTCCAGCCAGTTCCTAACCCAATGCAGTGTGCTCCCATCCAAGCCATGGGCTGATAGCTTGGCCAGGAGTTTGCTGTGGGGGACGGTGTCAAAAAGCCTTGCGGAGGTCCAGGTAGACTACATCCACAGCCTGCCCCACATCCACCAGGTGGGTCACCCGATCACAGAAGGAGATCAGGTTGGTCAAGCAGAACTACAATCTAGAAATATGGAATGCAATGAATCTGTACAAAATATACAATATTTACAGTTTATAAACAACACAAGAACCCCCCTGGACAAAACCACAGGGTTACCAACAGTTTTCCCCTCTTTGCTCCCTTCCCCCCAACCCAAAGAGAGAGAGAGAGAAGAGCAGAGAGTAGCTTGTTAGTGTTTAGCCACAACAATGAATGCAGCCAAGGTCAGCAGCAGCCAAGCAAAAGCTACCAGCTGGTATCAGCTAGAGTGAAGAAACTGAAAAGAGGAGCAGTCAGTTTATACAACTAACTCTATGTTAGTTATCAGACCAATGGGATTCTTTGGACCTTATCATTGTTTTCCCTTTTACATCCAATGGTAATTTATTTACATTCGATGACTTTTCTACTCAATCTGTGGAATTTTTTCCTAGGCACAGCCTAAAACTGCCACACGTGTCCCTGAGGAGTGGGAGGAAGCCTTTTCTTACATTTAGATGATGCTCAGGTTATTTGTCAGACCACTCAAGTTAGACCAGGGAGGGTTAAGTTGTGGAGAAAGGCTCAGACTGTGCAGATCTACCTGATGAGGGAAATGTTAGGGAAAAACAAAAGAGTGAGTTGAATGCCAAGACACTAAACAGCAGGGCAGCTAATGAAACAGCTTTGAGGACTTCACACAGGCTCACAGGATGTTAGGGGTTGGAAGGGACCTCTGGAGATTATCGAGTCCAACCCCCCCTGCCAGAGCAGGACCATAGAATCTAGCACAGGTTGCACAGGAACACATCCAGATGGGGCTTGAAAGTCTCCAGAGAAGGAGACTCCACAACCTCTCTGGGCAGCCCCTTCCAGTGCTCTGTCATCCTCCTAGTAAAGAAGTTCCTCCTCATGTTGAGGTGGAACCTCCTGTGCTGCAGTTTCTATCCACTGCCCCTTGTCCTATCCCAGGGAGCACATGAGCAGAGTCTGTCCCCTACCTCTTGACACCCAGCCCTCAGATATTGATATTAAATTCCCTCTTGGTTCTGTGTCCTTAATCCCCAGCCTCCTGCTTCATCCTTTCCCCTCCAGAGCTTTCTCTTTGCAGGCAGGGAGAGATGGAAATCACCCCAGGTGCTGAGGAAAGCAGAGAGGATGCAAATGGCCAGAAAGCATGAAAATGTGGAGAAAAGCTTTGCCTGCCAGGCACACCATTAGGAGCCAGTACTTGCAAAATAAACCTGAGATAGCTGTTACTCTTACAGCCCTGTTGGGTTGTTCTGCAGTGCTCCAGTGCTGCAAAAAAGAAATGGGTGGACATACTTGGGAATTGAAATGAAATTCAGCTTTTCCCCTTTGCCATTTTTCTTTATTCTTTCCCTCTGTTAAAACCTGAATATTTATTTTCCTCATTCTGCTGAGCCTGCAGTCTTTGCTAGCACGTAATTGCTATAAACATGTTGAATAGAGCTGGCAAAGAAATCCAGCAAAACAATTTGTTATCAAACCTGGCCAGCTTGTTGAAAGCAAGACATCTCAGTGGAAAATGTTCTTTCTTATGGTGGGGTGACAAGGAAGCAGAGCCTGGCACCTTGCCATGGGCAGCGTGGTCTGAGGACTTCTCTCATTGTCCCTCCAATATCACAGTATCACAGTACATCAGAGGTTGGAAGGGACCTCCAGAGATGACATTGAGTCCAACCCCTCTGCCAAAGCAGGATCACCCATGGTAGTCTGCACAGGAATGTATCCAGGGGGGTTTTGAATGTGTCCAGAGAAGGAGACTCCACAACCTCTCTTGGCAGCCTCTTCCAGGGCTCTGTCACCCTCACTGTAAAGAATACAATAATACAATACAACACAATACACCACCAGGTTGGAAGAGACCTTCAAGATCATCGCATCCAACCCATCAACCAATTCAACCCACCTAAATACAATACAGTACAATACAACCCACCTAAACAACTAAACCGTGGCACCGAGCACCCCATCAAGCCTCTTCCTGAATACCTCCAATGAAGGTGACTCCACCACCTCCCTGGGCAGCACATTCCAATGGGCAATCACTCTCTCTGTATAGAACTTCTTCCTAAGATCCAGTCTAAACCTCCCCTGGTGCAGCCTGAGACTGTGTCCTCTTGTTCCGGTACTGGCTGCCTGGGAGAAGAGACCAACCTCTGCCTGGCTACAACCTCCCTTCAGGTAGTTGTAGAGAGCAATAAGGTCACCCCTGAGTCTCCTCCTCTCCAGGCTAAGCAACCCCAGCTCCCTCAGCCTTTCCTCATAGGGCTTGTGTTCCAAACCCCTCACCAACTTTGTTGACCTTCTCTGGACACGCTCCAGCAAGACAACATCCTTCCCAAAGTTTCTCCTCATGTTGAGATGAAACCTTCTATGTTCCAGTCTTCTCTTCTCCAGATTAAACAGCCTCAGGGGTCTCAGCCTCTCTCACAGGGGAGGTGCTCAAGTCCCCTAATCATACCTATGGCTACCTGTTGGACTCTCTCCAGCAGTTCCCTGTCTCTCTTGCACTGGAGAGCCTAAAACTGGACACAATATTCCAGGTGTGGTTTCACCAGGGC
The DNA here is from genome assembly GCA_015227895.2 of Colaptes auratus. Taxonomy (NCBI): domain Eukaryota; kingdom Metazoa; phylum Chordata; class Aves; order Piciformes; family Picidae; genus Colaptes; species Colaptes auratus. The sequence goes on from CM037637.1 coordinate 35,218,415, forward strand.
AGAATAGAGGGGAGAAGACCCTCCCTTGACCTGCTGGACACACTTTTTGTGATGCACTCCAGAGAGCATCTCAGCTCTGTTTCAGAGTAAAGAAAACACTGGGTGGTTTTCCACACCGAAACCAAACCTAATTCAGAAATCAAGCCCTGGGAATTCTGCAGAATGGAATTACCACTCTGCCAAGCCTGAGCATCACGTTCCAACATATAATGTTCAATGAAACCAAGAAATGGCTGCATTTTTCAGAAAGCATGGGCATTTTTGTGCCATACTTATTTTACTTACCATGTTATTTTTCAGTCCCAGCCTTTTTTGTTTCACCCTTACCTCTCATCACTGATTTAAGAGTTATTGTTGGCGCTAGGGAGCTAAAGGGGTGCTGTCACAGGCTGCATGCAGGAGGTTGCTCCAACAGAAGGAACTGGAGCTGGAAGCACTGTTTATGCAAAAGGAAAAGTTATTTCCTGAGCAGCAGCAGCAGGCTCTGTTGCTGGAGTTGTGAGTGTATGTACCTGCACAGACACCACAGACCGACGCGGTGGTTTGCTCAGCTAGGAAGTTAATGTTTCCTTTGTGTCTGCAAACTAGGGAATCAACAGCAAACTGCTCCAAAGAAGTAGCTCTTGCTGCAGTCCAAGGGCTTGCTATGGCAGCTGGTGACTCATCAGCTGAACTGCATGAACTCAGGGAGCATCCCCTGTCAGTCACAGAATCACAGAACCAACCAGGTTGGAAAAGACCTCAGAGATCATCAAGTCCAACCTATTACCTAATACCTAACACCTCATGACAACTAAACCATGGCTTCAAGTGCCACATCCAGTCCTGGGGACAGAGTGGCTGGAGAGCAGCCAGGCAGAAAGGGACCTGGGGGTATTGGTTGACAGCCAGCTGAACATGAGCCAGCAGGCTGCCAAGAAGGCCAGCAGCATCCTGGCCTGGATCAGGAACAGTGTGGCCAGCAGGAGCAGGGAAGTCATTGTGCCCCTGTACCCCTGTACCCCTGTACTGGTTAGGCCACACCTTGAGTCCTGTGTCCAGTTCTGGTCCCCTCAGTTTAGGAAAGATGTTGAGTTGCTGGAACATGTCCAGAGAAGGACAACAAAGCTGGTGAGGGGTTTGGAGCACAAGCCCTGTGAGAAGAAGCTGAGGGGGCTGGGGTTGCTTAGCCTGGAGAAGAGGACATTCTGATGGCCAATTACTCTTTCTGTGAAGAACTTTCTCCTCACCTCAAGCCTAAACCTCGCCTGGCACAGCTTGAGACTGTGTCCTCTTGTTCTGCCACTGGTTGCCTGGGAGAAGAGACCAACGCCCAGCTGGCTGCAACCTCCTATCAGGTAGTTGTAGAGAGCAATAAGGTCTGCCCTGAGCCTTACCATTGGATGTAAAAGGCAAAATAATAATGTCTAAATAATCATTGGTCTGATAACTAACATAAAGTTAGTTGTATAAACTAACTCCTCCTCTTTTCAGCTTCTTCCTTCTAGCTGATACCAGCTGGTAGCTTTTGCTTGGCTGCTGCTGACCTTGGCTGTGTTCTTGTTGTGGCTAAGTACTAACAAACTACTCTTTGTTCTCTCTTTCTCTTTTACCTTGTATAGGGTGGGGGAAAAGAGCGGGGAAGGGGAAGCTGTTGATAGACCCTGGGTTTTGTCCAGGAGTATTTTTGGTAGACAACCTGGCCAATGAGAATATTGCTGGCAGTGAAATTTTACCTGACACGATGAGTTTCGTTCATCTGCTCACTTGAAATATTCTTATCATGAAACTCTTTCATCACTACTTGTCTCTTGATTGCTAAGTAGGAAAAGCAGCCTGTTTGTGCTAAGGAAAGGGAGGAAAAGAATACACTAAAGCACTGAACTTCTCTATAGGACTATTTCACACTAAACATTTTGGTTTGGTCACAGCTTTTGACCACTTTTGGTTTGTTCAGTAATCCCAGACCATATGGATAAAGAGTGATTGACAGCAGCCTCCCAATGGCTTGTACATAGAACTATCTGATGTTCTAAATCTTGACAGATGAACTTCAGTGAGACATGTACAACCTAAGAGCTGGGCAGAGAGGAACCTACTGAAGTTCAACAAGGATAAGTGCAGAGTCCTTCATTTGGGAAGGAAGAATAAACTGCACCAGTACAGGTTAGGAGGTGATTGGCAGCCCTGTGTAGAAGGACCTGGGAGTCCTGGTGGACAAGTTCTGCATGGGACAGCAATGTGCCCTGGTGGCCAAGAAGGCCAATGGGATCCTGGGGTGCATTAAGAGGAGTGTGTCCAGCAGATCAAGGGAGGTTCTCCTCCCCCTTTCCTCTGCCCTGGTGAGACCTCACCTAGAACATTGCGTCCAGTTCTGGGCTCCCCAGATCAGGAGGGACAGGGACCTGCTGGAGAGGGTCCAACAGAGGGCTATGAGGATGATTAAGGGACTGGAGCACTGCCCAGTGAGGAGAGGCTGAGAGCCCTGGGGCTGTTTATTCTGGAGAAGAGAAGACTGAGAGGGGATTTAATTAATGTTTCTAAATATCTGAGGGCTGGGGGTCAAGAGGGAGGGGACAGGCTCTGCTCACTTGCACCCTGGGGTAGGACAAGGGGCAATGCATAGAAACTATAGCACAGGAGGTTCCACCTCAACATGAAGAGGAACTTCTTTACTGGGAGGGTCACAGAACACTGGAACAGGCTGCCCAGAATGGCTGTGGAGTCCCCTTCTCTGGAAACTTTCACATTCCTGTGCAACCTGCACTAGATTCTATGGTTATGTGGACTTGCTCTGGCAGTGGGGTTGGACTCAATGATCTCCAGAGGTTCCTTCTAATCCCTCACTTCCTGTGATCCTGTGACATCTCAAAGAAAGGAACCTACACGTGGACTGAGAGATGTCCTGAACATTTCTTTGCTATAGGATTAGACAGAAAGTTTTCTCTAACATTCTCACTGTTCAGCCTTCAAGTTAATACACAGAGCAAAATGCTGCCATTCTGCGTCTTTGAGTAGTGATGACACCTCACCTCATGGGACAGACTTCAGACCATGGCCAGTATCCACTGCATCAACTGTATCTAGGTTTAAAAGTAAGCTAAATAATATGTTTCAAGCTTCTATGTTCTTCCATTTACAGTTAGCTGGAAGAGGAATAAACCCAGGCTAGTTAGTAAGTGTTTCAACTGAAAAGTGACCTGTTCTTGCATCTGACCTTTTAGCTCAGCTTCATGGGTGGGTTTGGCTCAAAACATTCATTTTGCCTGGCTTGCCAAATTCAAAGAAACATGTGGAGTTAAACTATAACCTGTTTACTCATGTGATGCTGGAAAGTCTTTGATTTTGCCTGGAGCTCTACTTTGGAGGTCTTCAAAGATGAAATGGCAACTCCGTTCTTGCCTGAAACATTTTGTCCTTACATCTCCCTCCTGTGAGCAGGAATTAGGGAAACCTGGAATGTTGTCTGCGTCTAAATACAAAGCCAAAAGTAATTCCATATTTTGTGGTGCTCAAAGCATCACTATCTTCTTGTGCTGTCTGAAAGATGGGCAAGAATGAGGAAAACACGCTAGCAACCTTAGCAGAGACCCTCTGTACAACCTAGATGAAGACAAGAGTCTAACACGCAGAAGCAAAGTGTGAATGACCACAATGGGGAAACAGCATCAGTACAACAATCCAAACAATAGAAAAGGCATACAGGAAGAAAACTAGGAAAAACAGAGGACAAGTGTTTTCCCTTTGGGGTGTTATTTTTGGTGCAACTGCAAGTGTAGTTGATATTAGAGGGAAGCGTGCTCCGCAGCGTGGCCCACAATCCGTATCCCCTGGCTGTCCCCACACAGAGACCTCCCAGACCACACTGCAGCTCCCTTCCAGCCTATGCTCTGGAGTTTAGGTCCCTTGAAAACCAAATGCACATTTACACTGTTACTAAGAGAAGCAAACAGAATAACAATCACTCTTTAAATGGTGCTGAACCATGTCTTTTCACTTTATTGTTGGAAGGGGTACCATGTAACATCTTTCTATTGTACATTTATCTACAGCAAACCTTATTTTTATCATTATATTAAAAAAAGCAGTAAAAGATGAGGATGTCCACATCTCTGAAGTTTAATTCCAGTCATTTCCTCTCTAAACCAAAAATGATTTTCATTCTTCCTGGTGATAAATCCCACTTGTGATCAATTGTCATATTTGTGCACGCTTTTGTTAACATTAAACTAAATGCTGAGGGAATTCTATTCCCAGTGCAGAGTCCAAAATGTAATAAATAATACACAATTAAAACATCTGGCACGCTTATAATTTAAAATAAAGGCATCACATGTCATTTAAAAAAAGCCTTTCAGTCAGCTTTTAAGCAATTTTAAATAGGTTTGGGCAATGACCAGGGATCACTTGGTGTTCTGGAAGAGGTTGCTATCATCCTTTCAGCTGAAAGGTGAAGCAATTTCAAGAATGTCACAGGACATTTTGAATGACACAGCAGCAAATAGTATTGGATTCTGATGCTATCAAAGAAAGGGTAAGTGATAATTAGGGTGATTAGAGTGATGCCTGGAGAAGAGAAGGCTCCGAGGTGACCGAATTGTGGCCTTCCAGTATCTGAAGGGGGCCTACAAGAAGGCTGGGGAGGGACTTCTCAGGATATCAGGTAGTGATAGGACTAGGGGGAATGGAATGAAGCTGGAGGTGGGGAGATTCAGGCTGGATGTGAGGAGGAAGTTCTTCACTGTGAGGGTGGTGAGGCCCTGGAATGGGTTGTCCAGGGAGGTGGTTGAGGCCCCATCCCTGGATGTGTTTAAGAGCAGGCTGGATGAGGCTCTGGCCAGCCTGATCTAGTGGAGTGTCCCTGCCCATGGCAGGGAGGTTGGAACTAGATGATCCTTGTGGTCCCTTCCAACCCTAACTGAAACTATGAAACTATGAAACTATGCCTGAACATTGTGAAAACTGAAAGCTCAAAAGCAAACAGAGACCTCACTGGGAAACGTTTTGGACAACACAAAGCAGAATGCCACTTGTGTCTTCTGCTGTGACCAATTTTATATGTTTGAAACCAATCTCTTATGATTTACTAAGTGCAGGTGACTGGAAGGCTCTGAGCAGAATATTCTCTCCTTCCTTCCTTTCTCTAAAGTTCAAACAATGTGCTGTACATTTTACCAAAACAAACCAGAATCTGTTTCTTCAAAAAAATCTCAAACCCAAGCTTCATTAATGATGCCCTGCCCCTTTAATAAATACATATGGCTATGACTGATCTATACTATAAATTAGGTGTAGTGCTGACATGGGAAGATTCCCAAATCTTTGTTCTTCTGTCTTAGCAGGCTCTTGGAAAGTGTCAACGTTACTGATTTAACTCCAAAATTGGAAGTGTCCTAAAGAAATACTGAAAAAGTTTGCTTTGCTAGTGCATACTGTATGAGACCATTCTCATCACCTAACATCATCAGCTCTCATTCAGTTCTCTGAAAGGCAGCAAAGATGATGGCTCTGCAGAAGAAGCTTGTTAAGAGAATTTTGAATGCTACTGTCTTTTGAAGATCAGCTTGGAGCCCCAAAACAGGAAGAATCTAAAAGATCTTCTTGGGTGAAACTGACAATGTGAAAGATTGAAAACCCAGGCTGCAAGCAAGTGGAAGTCAGGCACCAGTAGCCATTAGGTATAGGTAGCCACTGTTGAAACCTGCCTTTTCCCTTAGTTTGCTGTTTTCAGACAGCACTTTTGTCACTGGAATAGCAACAAAGTCCACCCATAGCTCTGTAAGAGCAAACAGATTCCACTTTAAACTTATTTTTTGATGGTGCCAGAACCATGGAACAGGCTGCCCAGAGAGGTTGTGCAGTCTCCTTCTCTAGAGACTTTCAAAACTCAGCTGGACATGATCCTGTGCAACCTGCTCTGTGCAAACCTGCTAAAGCAGGGGGACTGGGCTAGATGATCTCCAGAGGTCCCTTCCAACTCTCACCATTCTACGATTCTGTGATATTATGCATTTCAAACTAAGCAGGGGAGTTGTCACCATCCTCTCTAATCTAGCTCAATCTTCTTCCACATTTCACAAAGTTTCCTGAAGAGTTGTTCTTGAATTTCATTAAAACAAGCAGAAAGTTGGTAATATTTCAGTCTTATTCTCCCATCCAAATCAGACCGTGGACCAAGGGTTTAAGGAATGATGTACCAAATGCTGAGGACTGTTGGTAATCCAAGCCAATTAGAGCAGCTAGTGCCTAATTTAGTGCTGGTTTATGCTCTGTGCAATCTCATAGAGGGTACAAATTTGGCTCAAGCTGGTTGGAAAACAAGAATTTAGCTATTACATGTGAAAACATCTACTATTTTATGCATACAAAGCTTATTTGTTTTGTATGCATTACATGCATTATAAAACAAGGCCAAATTTACCCTTGTTTGGTTGGTTTCCTCTTACAGTTCAAAAGTTTCACCAACTCATTTTCCTGCATCTCAGAATTCACAGAAGATGCTAAAGACAAGCTGTCTGGCAGCCAAATTTCCATGTTTCCTTCAAAGGGCAAGCTTAACTGTCTTCTGCAACAGTAGAGTTGAGAATCTGTGGATGGTCACAGTATCTTTATTCCCTGCTCCACAGAATTAAATAGACATTTTAGCTGGAGCTGAATAAACCAAGAACTGACAGCAAAGTATCTGAGTCAGGCTTTCAAAAGAGAGACCTTCCTAACCTCCCTGCATGCTGCAGCAAACACAAAACATCTTTCTTGTCTGTGCAGGAACTGTATCTGAAATCCCAAACAGAAGCAATGTTAAACTTTGGAGACGTGATTTCCACAGAGGCCTGTTGGTCATCTCTGACGTAGCATATGGGACGTTCAAATTGCCACACCTGATTGCATTCTTGTTACACACAAACAAAAGCAAGTCCTTCTCATCTTCACTCCCCACTGCCTCTATGCACTTGCCAGAAGGGACATGGACAATCATTCCATTCTACAAGAAGAAAAGGGGAAGAAAGGACACATTAAAATGAAGGCTTTCAAGTAAAAGTGGACATTCTGACTATTTTATGTACAACAGACCACCAGTAATGACTGCTCAATAAAAAAAAAATTAAGTATTGCTCTAAAAAATTACTAACTATGAGCCAAGGGCATGGTGAGTATTCATAACTCTCTCCACACTTGACAAGAGTTGTGGGTGCAGAATGCAATAAATACCTTTTCCCCTACTGTTTGTTTCCTATGGGTACAGGTGGCCATCAACATCAACTACAGTACCACAGGCCACAACATTTCAAAAGCACAAGTGCTCCCCTAGGAATCAAAACAAATCACAGTAGCCAGTGTACCAGAGGATTGCAGCATTCCTACAACTACAGTAACTGCTATCTTCCTGGGCTGTCCTAAAGCACGACAGCTCTGGTGGGACCCCACCTGGAGTACTGTGTCCAGTTCTGGAGTCCCTATTACAAGAGGGATCTGGAGGTGCTGGAACGTGTCCAGAGAAGGGCCACGAGGATGATCAGGGGGCTGGACACCTCTCCTATGAGGACAGACTGAGGGAGCTGGATCTGTTCAGTCTGGAGAAGAGAAGGCTCAGAGGTGAACGAATTGTGGCCTTCCAGTATCTGAAGGGGTCTACAGGAGGCGGAGGGACTTCTCAGGATATCAGTAGTGATAGGACTAGGGGAAGGGGATGAAGCTGGAGGTGGGGAGAATCAGGCTAGAATGAGGAGGAAGTTCTTCACCATGGAGTGGTGAAGCCTGGAATGGGTTATCAGGGAGGTGGTTGAGGCCCCATCCCTGGAGGTGTTAAGAGCAGGCTGGGTGAGGCTCTGGCCAGCCTGATCTAGTGTGGGGTGTCCCTGCCCATGGCAAGGGGTTGGAACTAGATGATCCTTGTGGTCCCTTCCAAGCCTGATGATACTATGATACTATTTTCCAGTCTCGTAGTAGAGTTTCTGCTCTGCTGGGTGAAGTCTACTGAATAACACCAATCTCTCTAATAGGAAGTTTGCTTTTCTCTCACAATGCAGAAGAAATTTAATATTCCCCTACTCCCACAGGGTTCTGTCATTTGGGAGGTTTCAGGATTCCCAGACTCTTCCTCTATCCAGAAGTAGGCAAGGATTTGCCCCGGCCCATACTTTTACAACCACTGATTCAGATTCTATTCCTGTAAGGCAGTAAGACAAACAGTTTAAAAAAAGGGCATATGGATTTAAGTAGAGTAAGAGTAACTTGCCAGTGGAATGGGCTGCTCAGGGAGGGAATGGAATAGAATAGATAGAATAGAATAGAATAGAATAGAATAGAATAGAAGAATAGAATAGAATAGAATAGAATAGATAGACCAGGTGGAAGACCTCAAGATCATCGTGTCCAGCCTATCATCCAACACCACCTAATCAACTAAACCATGCAACCAAGCACCCTATCAAGTCTCCTTCTGAACACCTCCGTGATGGTGACTCCACCACCTCCTTGGGTAGAGTCACCATCCCTGGAGGTGTTCAAAAAAGGACTGGATGTGGCACTGGAGCCATGGTTAGTTGTCATAAGGTGTTAGATATTAGGTAAGAAGTTGGACTTGATGATCTCTGAGGTCTTTTCCAACCTGGTTGATTTTGTGATTCTATTATTCCATTCTATGAGGATTCCTGAAATTTGCATTTTTAAATCTAATTATTTCAGATAGTGTAAAAGGGTAAGAGGCATCCTACATTTTCTTGTGTAAAAAATGGACAGAAGTGAAACTTGTCCTTCAAATACTTATCCCTTATCCCTTCCCCCTTCCCCCAAACCCTGTCAGTCACTTAGTAATCCCACAGTCACTCAGCTGCCTCCCCTCACAACTGAGTCACCACTGACCTCCTGGACATCCCAGTGCTGGTGGCTGTTGTCTGGTCTCCTTTGTACAGTTTTGAGGGATGACCTTCCCATGTCTGACATCAAAGCAAACAGTGGAGCAGAACCAAGCCGGATTTCCTTCATGCTGTTATATTCAAAGTGCTGGAAAAGGGGAGGCTTTGTTTGAACAAGGCTGGATGGAATCCCAATTCATTTTAAAAATGCTAATTCAAAAAACCCCAAACAATTTCCTGTACATGTTTGTCAAGATGCAACCCATGTGAGTGATGGTGACCCAACAGCCTTGACCCTGCGAAGCGATTCCCTCTGACAGCTAATTCTGCATAAATATTTACCTAAGGAAGGGCTTTGTGGACTGTATTGTGAATAAAGTAAACCCATCTATAATAAAATTT
>CM037637.1:35228150-35271431 GCA_015227895.2 Colaptes auratus
ATACTGTGATACTGTGAAGCTGCAGCACAGGAGGTTCCACCTCAACACAAGGGGAGCATTTTTACTGTAAGGGTCACCGAGCCCTGGAACAGGCTGCCCAGAGAGGTTGTGGAGTCTCCTTTTCTGGAGCTTTCAAGGCCCGTCTGGAAGCATTCCTCTGTGACCTGAGCTAGATTGTATGGTCCTGCTCTGGCAGGGTGGTTGGACTTGATGATCTCGGTCGGGCCCTTTCAACCCCTGACATCCTGTGATCCTGTGAGGTGATAGGCAGAAGCATGTGATTTGGGCAATGTTGCCTCAGCCTTTGAAACACTCCTCCAGCTCTTTACATACCTGAATTTTGAACTTTCAGAATTGATTTATAATGACAGTTGCTGAAAGATGTTATTTAAAGATCTGAATCTTAAGCTTCAAGTGTTTGCTACTATGGATGTAGATTGCTCCAGATTCACACTTCAGTAGAGTATGAGAAAATTATCTCCTCTGTGAGAAAATGAATTGTGTACTGTGTATTGTTAACATCGCCGGCATCTTCCCTCAATTGCCTGTACATGCTGCCATCCTCCTCCCAATCTTCTATTTTATCTCTATGAAACAGATTCTGACATGCTTCAGCTTTCCTATTAATGAGGTGCTTACTCAGTCTTGGTGAAAAGAAGATAGGAAACAACTTATATGCAATGGTTCATTTTGGAAACAAACTATTCATCGAGTTCTGTCACTGTGATTCTTGCATAAGGAAATCTTGATATTTTACTAGTGTCCTGTCTCACATTTTTATAAATTGACATCTCAGGCCTTCAAAAATTATAGTTGTTCACAAGTAATCACTATATGGTTTCAGAAATAGAGGCTTGAGAAAGGCACACATTTCTGCTTCTTTTTCTCTGCTTTCCCTGTCTTACAGTACTTTGGATTGCATTTTCAAGCTTTTTTAGCAACTGAAATTAGAAAAGTTTTCTGCCAAAACCAGATGTTCAAAAATGTATTAGGCCTCCAAAAATAATTGCCTTTAGAAGTATGGCATGCTATAAAAATACTTTGGCATAGATTTCTGGTGGGGTCGAGCTTTTGCTGTGCACATACTTTATATTTCAAGGGCCTAAATGGCCTAATAGTCAGACTGGGAGTTGTACAGTTTTTCTTCATTGAGATACTTAGCCTTCACTGGTTCTGTTAGTTTGAAAAGCAACAAATATACTACTTGTGGTAAAAATTGCATCTATTGTTTGGTTTTCTGCATTGTCTTGATACATCTACTTAATATCTGGCTTGTCCTGCTTTGCAGTAGAGCAAGGGGTATGAAAATGCCCCTATGAAACCCTAGTGAGATGAAATTATTTCATTTCAGAGACCAAATCAAGGTTTTCAAGTGAATGATGTCCTTTATGTTGTTAAAATACTACTTTTGTTGCAGAAATGAAGATCCTTCTATGTGTAGTTATACTTACTGTGATGATGAATGTTCTAGAGGTGCCTAAAATAGAGCTATAAAGAGTTACACTTGGATTTAATGCTCATATCCAGAAAGCAAAGAATGAGCAGATGCTCAATACTAAGTGACCCATGTGACATTTTACTTTGACCTTGCCTTGTGTGCACTAGAGCATATGAAAGGCAGCTCTTTCATTTTAACAGCTAATTATGTAAGTCAGAAACAGAAGAAACTTAGTAGGTCAGCATGCTCCTAGTTAGAAAAAGGACATTTGCCCTTTCATTACAGTGCTGTGGAGTAGGACTGCAAATGGAACTTGAGCATGGAAAAGTTCTGTATTCTGTCTGAATTTTGGTCTTTATGCATGGAAGCAATAGCAACTTAGCTTGTTAATTAATATGTTCTTTAATAAAAAAGAAAATAAAAATGCATTTCTCTGAGAAAAAAAAAACACAACTTGAAAAGGGAATCATTATCTCCATTTTCCTTCATTCACAGATTGTAAGCAGTGGGAATGTGAGCGGTCATAGTGATGGCTAAGTGTGTCGGTACAGTGTTAGTTTTGTGATGTGACACCCATCATAAAGGGATGTCCTGATCTGCACAGCCTATCTGGGCAGTTGTCATTAGTCTTTGCTATCTTCTTCCCAATTTGTCTCCTAAAAGCTTAAGCAGGTAGCTGTTCACCTCTTTGCTCTGCCAGTAAGAGGGTGGAGAGACAAAAGTTAGGCTATACCGTCCCTTGCTTGCCAACTGATTGGGCTTTCCTTTAGTATGATAAACAGAACATCTGTGTCAGATAAATAAATTTGAAAGTCCTGATCCCAGACTGGAAGTGCATAAATGAAGTGGTGCTTTTGGAGAAAAAAGTTACATGAAGGAAGACGTCAGTGGAACCCCTATATCAGCATCCTGCATCCTCTATGATAGGATGATCCCAGGCAGGTCCTGACTCCTGACAAGACCACATTGATGAGGAAGCAATAAGAGATACTAGATCACATTGATGAGGAAGCAATGAGATGGAGCTGGGCTTGCTTAGCCTGGAGAAGAGGAGGCTCAGGGGAGACCTTATTGCTCTCTACAACTACCTGAAGGGAGGTTGTAGCCAGGTGGGGTTGGTCTCTTCTCCCAGGCAACCAGCACCAGAACAAGAGGACGCAGTTTCAAGCTCCTCCAGGTGAGGTTTAGGCTGGATGTTAGGAAGAAATTCTTCATAGAGCGAGTGATTGGACATTGGAATATGCTGCCCTGGGAGGTGGTGGAGTTGCCATCACTGGAGGTGTTTAGGAGGAGACTTGATGGGGTGCTTGGTGCCATGGTTTAGTTGATTAGATGGTGTTGGATGATGGGTTGGACTTGATGATCTTGAATGTCTCTTCCAACCCAGTTCATTCTATTCTATTCTATTCTATTCTATTCTATTCTATTCTATTCTATTCTATTCTATTCTATTCTATTCTATCACTGTTCAAATATTTAAATACCATAACACTTGGCAGTATGATTTTACATTTCAATACAAATATTTTGAAGGATTTAAACAGTGTTGCCTCCAGCAGCTGTGGTTAACATTAAAAAATGGAAGACAGTAAATAAGAAACATTCTGTATCAGCTGTAAGGGGGAGAAAAACTGAAAGGGTTAAAAAAAAAAGAAGGAAAAAAAGAAAACCCACAAGCACAAAGAATTGCTGGAGTGTGTTGTTCATTTGGGGAGAACTGAAGGAGTTTTGAATCAGTTTTGTAGTGGGTAAATAAGAGAGTCTTGCATGTTTTAATGTTTGTTGCTCTTACCTCACAGTTCAGCTTAAGATTCTTAAAATGTCTGTAATTAAGCTGGTAAAGCCCTTCTAGTGAAAGGCCCTCTGGTCTATCAACAGCACCACTCAGCTTGGTGTCATCTGCACACTTGCTGCTGGTGCACTCAATCCCTCTGTCTATATAATTGATAAAAATAGTCAACAGCACAGGTCCCAGTAGGAACCCCTGAGGGACATCACTTGTCATTGCTCTCCATCTGGACTTCAAGCCACTGAGCACCACCCTCTGGATGCAACCATCTATCTAATTCCTTATCCACTGACCAGTCCACCCATCAAATCCATAGCCCTCCCATTTAGCAAGAAGGATGTTGTGGGGGACTGTGTCAAAGGCCTTACAGAAGTCCAGACATCACATCCATAGGTCATCCCTTATCTACTGACATAATCACTCTATCATAAATAGTGAAATAAGCTAATTCTGTATATCAAATAATTGATAAATGACTGCTACTCGAATCAGAAGCAGAGACTCCTCTTTTTTTCTGAAACTGTTCAAGAAGAAAAAAGATTGATGGTCAAGGTGTCTTTTTGCATGTGGAAGACAAGCTGAGGCCTTGTTGTGATGTAGTGTCTTGCTAAGAACACAGGAACTGGACTGTGTGTGAGTGAAAATATGAACAACTCTGTTCACAGCTAAATTAACTTGCAGAGTAGACCACTCAAAAAACTTGGCACAAGCACTGTTTCATCAGCTTCCAGCCAAGGTTTCTGATGTTCTATTTCTGTGCTAGAGCAGAAGTCAGGAAGGAGAACAAAATCATAGTATCATAGTATCAGTCAGAGTTGGAAGGGACCACGAGGATCATCTAGTTCCAACCCCCCTGCCATGGGCAGGGACACCCCACACTAGATCAGGCTGGCCAGAGCCTCATCCAGCCTGCTCTTAAACACCTCCAAGGATGAGGCCTCAACCACCTCCCTGGACAACCCATTCCAGGGATTCACCACTCTCATGGTGAAGAATTTCCTCCTTGCATCCAGTCTGAATCTCCCCACCTCCAGCTTCATTCCATTCCCCCTAGTCCTATCACTACCTGATGTCCTGAGAAGTCCCTCCCCAGCCTTCTTGTAGGCCCCCTTCAGATACTGGAAGGCCACAATGAGGTCACCTCTGAGCCTTCTCTTCTCCAGACTGAACAGCCCCAACTCCTTCAGTCTGTCCTCATAGGAGAGGTGCTCCAGCCTTATGCTCATTCTCATGGCCCTTCTCTGGACACATTCCAGCACCTCCAGATCCCTCTTGTAATAGGGGCTCCAGAACTGGACGCAGTACTCCAGGTGGGGTCTCACTAGAGCTGAGTAGAGGGGGAGAATCCCCTCCCTTTACCTGCTGGCCACACCCATTCTTAGCTATGCCAAGGAATGGACAGACCAATGTAGTAGTCTCTTCTTGCCCTTTATTATTTTAACAACCTCAGGAAGGGAAAATGGCAGTATTGTTGAAGCTCCTTCACAAGAGCCCTGTGCTGCCCAAAGACATCTCTGATGAAGGCATTAAAGCCTTTATCCTTCATGTAAGTTTACTTGGTAGCACAAAATCTGAACTTTTATCTTTTCTGTGGTGTCATGATTATGGACCTAGTTTTCTACCCTTTAACCAGGTTATTTTTCATTGCATTTAATGAGAAACATGAAGACAATCTGTTCTACCACTTACTCTATTTTTGTGTTCTTTCAACTATTGCAGTGTTAAATTGCCTTTTCGTTTGGAATCAGTGTACTTTAGCTAATATATCTTCTGTGTTCTGTCTCAAAATTCAAATGACTAGAAGTCACTGTGTAGTTTTATGTGGGACTTTGCCTACACAGGACAGTTTCATTCACTTGATGTCAATGGCTTTACATTGCAGTGACTTTATCCACTCAGGGATTATGAAAGGATTTGAAAAGTTCTGGTGATGAACTATTTCAACAATACTATTTTCAGACTTTTGATTGATATCATCAGTGGTGTTCTGAACTGAGACATTATGCTGTGATCTCAGCTAGGGCCTCATGACAGGTCAATAGTAAGAGTATGAAATGCTTCTAAAAGATAAAGAACCATCTAATTGTGATTCCCTGGTTATTGAGGAGCTGCCCACATCTTTGTCATAAGCCATCACTTCACTGCTGACTTGGAGACCAGCAAGGCTTTTGATATGAAAGCTTGTTAAAAGCCAAGAGCTTTCCTCTGGAAAAAAAAAAAAAAGAAATAAAAGGGTGTCTGAATCCCAAAGGATTAATAATTCATGAACTTGAAATATGCACTCAGCATTACAATCTTCTCTTCCTGGGACTGAGAATACTCACACTGTTGAACTTGCAGGAGACAGTGCAATTGGTAAATATTGATTTTTTTCAAATTAAACTTGTCTTATTTGCAAATAATCCCTTTGCATGCTTACACCTACAGCTGGCTGGTTTTGTCAGGTGCATCTTGACATGATTATCTTAAGTGGGTTTGAGTCAGTATTTCTGAATATGATTCAAGGAAAGAGAATAGAATGTTGGAAGAAACCTTCAAGATCATCGCGTCCAACCTATCAACCAATCCAACCCACCTAAACAACTAAACCATGGCACCAAGCACCCCATCAAGTCTCCCCCTGAACACCTCCAACGATGGTGACTCCACCACATCCCCGGGCAGCCCATTCCAATGGGCAATCACTCTCTGTGTAGAACTTCTTCCTAACCTCCAGCCTAAACCTCCCCTGGCGCGGCCTGAGACTTTGTCCTCTAGTTCTGGTGCTGGCTGCCTGGGAGAAGAGACCAACATCCGCCTGTCTACAGCCTCCCTTAAGATAGTTGTAGAGAGCAATAAGGCTACCCCTGAGTCTCCTTTTCTCCAGGCTAAGCAACCCCAGCTCCCTCAGCCTCTCCTCATAGGCCTTGTGTTCCAAACCCCTCACCAACTTCGTTGCCCTTCTCTGGACACATTCCAGCAAGTCAACATCCTTCCTAAACTGAGGGGCCCAGTACTCAGTACTGGGTGTGTGAGTACACAGTACTCAAGGTGTGGCCTAACCAGTGCAGCATACAGGGGCAGAATCACCTCCCCGCTCCTGCTGGCCATACTGTTCCTGATGCAGGCCAGGATGCCATTGGCCCTCTTGGCTGCCTGGGCACACCGCAGGCTCATGTTCAGCCTCCCATCAACCAGCACCCCCAGGTCCCCCTCTGCCTGGCTGCTCTCCAGCCACTCTGACCCCAGCCTGTAGCGCTGCATGGGGTTGTTGTGGCCAATGTGCAGAACCTGGCACTTGGATGTGTTCAATCTCATGCCGTTGGACTCTGCCCATCTGTCCAGCCTGTCGAAGTCCCTCTGCAAAGCCTCTCTACCCTCCAGCAGATCAACTCCTGCCCCCAGCTTGGTGTCATCCGCAGATTTACTAATGATGGAGTCAATGCCCTCATCCAGATGATCAATAAAGATGTTAAAGAGCATGGGGCCCAGCACTGATCCTTGGGGCACACCACTAGTGACTGCATGGTGAAAATGGTGACTGTTAAGGGCCGAGTTAAGAAGCTGCCACAACAGTAAGAATTTAATAGTTTATCTCACTAACCCCAGTCCTTGTAGCAGTCAGTCTGGTTCTTCTTCCTTTTGCCTCACTGTGACATTTGGCATACCTGATTTTAAAAGTCACCATAGAAAAATATTTGCAGAGTGCCTTGGAAACCAAAGGCTAAAGAGTACATGAAGTAAATGTCAGAGTTATAGAAAATATTAAAACATTAATCAGAAGCAGTGGTTTTAGACATTTCCCAGCTACAAAGTAGTGACTTTTCAATGCAAAACTGAGGCCTGTGAAAATGCATAGAGCAGACATCAATTTTGCAGTCCTGAACACACTGACAAGACATTGCAAGATTTCATTTTCTTTTACTGTATCTCATTTCCTCTCAGAGATTAGAATGCACAAATTCTTTAAAGTCTCTCTCGGGCTGTTGTAGGATTCCAAGTAAGAAATTCCCTGTCATTTATTTTCAGAAGAAATAGCTGTGACAATTCAGTCATTCAGAATCTCAGGTGAGCCACATCAAAGGGTATTTCCTGGATGTCTCTTCTTAAGAACAACATTCTCAACCTTCATGCACAGAGACTGGCATTCCATTTTCCAGTGTAAAAGTGTGTGTATATTTGCATATGCTACTACCAGCTGGAAAATTAATGGCTTCATGACTTCCTGACTCATATGCTCTGTAATCATCCTGTTGCAAGACTGCTTGCAAAAGATGCAGTTGCAGTTATCCTTTCTATCCCTGAAAGCTGACAAATAATTTATTACTGTGGGACAGAGGAGGTGACATCGTAATGGCTGAACTGCCAGAGTTATACAGGTATCTAAGAAATAGAGCAAGCAGTAGGTATAGAGCTCAGTGTCATAAACCATTCCTCTGATTTCATAGCTGAAAGTGCTTGCAGAAACTAAATTATTAATTTCTAATTAATCAGTCACTAGTGGTGTGCCCCAAGGATCAGTGCTGGGCCCCATGCTCTTTAACATCTTTATTGATGATCTGGATGAGGGCATTGAGCCCATCATTAGCAAATCTGCGGATGACACCAAGCTGGGGGCAGGAGTTAATCTGCTGGAGGGTAGAGAGGCTTTGCAGGGGGACCTTGACAGGCTGGACAGATGGGCAGAATCCAACGGCATGAGATTGAACACATCCAAGTGCCGGGTTCTGCACATTGGCCACAGCAACCCCATGCAGTGCTACAGGCTGGGGTGAGAGTGGCTGGAGAGCAACCAGGCAGAGAGGGACCTGGGGGTGCTGGTCGATGGTAGGCTGAACATGAGCCTGCAGTGTGCCCAGGCAGCCAAGAGGGCCAATGGCATCCTGGCCTGCATCAGGAACAGTGTGGCCAGCAGGAGCAGGGAGGTCATTCTGCCCCTGTATGCTGCACTGGTTAGGCCACACCTCGAGTCCTGTGTCCAGTTCTGGGCCCCTCAGTTTAGGAAGGATGTTGACTTGCTGGAATGTGTCCAGAGAAGGGCAATGAAGTTGGTGAGGGGTTTGGAACACAAGGCCTATGAGGAGAGGCTGAGGGAGCTGGGGTTGTTTAGCCTGGAGAAGAGGAGACTCAGGGGTAACCTCATTGCTCTCTACAACTACCTGAAGGAAGGTTGTAGACAGGTGGATGTTGGTCTCTTCTCCCAGGCAGTCAGCACCAGAACAAGAGGACACAGTCTCAGGCTGCACCAGGGGAGGTTTAGGCTGGATGTTAGGAAGAAGTTCTACACAGAGAGTGATTGCCCATTGGAATGGGCTGCCTGGGGATGTGGTGGAGTCACCTTCATTGGAGGCGTTCAGGAGGAGACTTGATGGGGTGCTTGGTGCCATGGTTTAGTTGTTTAGGTGGGTTGGATTGGTTGATAGGTTGGACGCATGATCTTGAAGGTCTCTTCCAACCTGGTCTATTCTATTCTATTCTATTCTATTCTATTCTATTCTATTCTATTCTATTCTATTCTATTCTCTGTGACTCTTTCAATGATGTCACAACTTTTAATGCCAGTATTGATTGTTGTTTGCCCACAACAAATGTGCTTGAAAGCAATCTACCCCATCAAACCCCACTGATACAGAATATTTCTGAGCAGCCCTATGGTTTATGTGCTGGCAGGAAAAGCTCTAAAGTGCATAATCTTTAGCAAACCTGGAGTCACATGAATGAAAACTGGCAGTCTGTGTGGATGACTATGCCTGAAGTAGCAAATAATCTTTGATTATGTTATGATGGGATCAAAATAAAAATAAGCCAAGAATTTCTTCCACAGTCTACAGTGTGATTCAGTTTTGGGCTGGGGTGGGGAGGTTGTCACTGAGGCAGGGAATGCAACTGTATAGCTGTCAAAATATGAGGCAAGTGTCAAAAATAGCAATAAAACCCATAAATGATTCTTTATGATTTCATAATGCTGTCATAACTGTAATCATTTTTGACACTTTCTAGTTGGCCTAAGGACTAAGTATACACAATGCTAGGTAGCAGCATATAAAGAAAAAGCAACACGGAGAAGAAAATATTTAGAGGAAGAGTGTTGGAGAATAAACATGTGATGATTACCATGCCAGTGAGGATTTTATTCATTTTATATCTTGCTTTTTTTCAGTTACTATAGTAGACATTTGAATACTGACCCTAGTCTGAAAATACCATCTTTGCAAAATAATTATTATAGAGTCATAGAATTGTCAGGCTTGGAAGGGACCTCAAGGATCATCTAGCTCCACCCCCCCCTGCCATGGGCAGGGACCCCTCACACTACATCAGGTTGCTCAGAGCCACAACCAGCCTGGCCTTAAAAACCTCCAGGGATGAGGCTTCTACACCACCCTGGGCAACCTGTTCCAGTGTCTCACCACCCTCATGGTGAAGAACTTCTTCCTAACATTCAATCTGAATCTACCCATTTCTAATTTTGCTCCATTCCCCCTAGTCCTATAGTGATAGTACCCCCCCCAGCTTTCTTCACAGTATCACAGTATCACCAAGGTTGGAAGAGACCTCAAAGATCATCGAGTCCAACCTGTGAGTCCAACCTTCTTGCAACCCCCTTCAGATACTGGAAGGCCACAATAAGTTCTCGGAGGCTTCTCTTCTCCAGACTGAACAGCCCCAGCTCCCTCAGTCTGTCTCCATAGCAGAGGAGCTCCAGCCCTCTACCCATCCTCATGGCCCTTCTCTGGACATGCTCCAGCTCCTGCAATAGGGCCTCCAGAAGTGGATGCAGTACTCCAGGTGGGGTCTCAGCAGACTGGAGTAGAGGGAGAGAATTACCTCTCTTGATCTGCTGGCCACACTTCTCTTGATGCAGGCCAGGCTCTGGTTGGCTATCTAGGCTGCAAGTGCACACTGGTGGCTCATATTGAGCTTCTCATCCACCAGCAGCCCCAAGTCCTTTTCTTCAGGGCTGCTCTCAAGCCATTCCCTGCCCAACCTATATTGGTCCTTGGAATTGCCCCTTTGCTATACAGCATATCTTGTAAGTGGCTACACAATTCCTAGGTCTTAACAGCAAGCCAAGTTCACGAATGTTAAATATATACATATATCCTATGCTGATGCTACTGAGAGAATGAAAGAGATCAATACATTAGTGAATACAATGAATAAAAAAGAACAAGCTGTGAACACTACCAGGATGCTTACCGTGCTGAAAACCAAGAGATTGTGCTCAGAAGTTAAACTTGGCCACATCTAGAATTGCTTTTTTTCAAATTAAAGAAGCTGAATGGCATTAAAGTAGTCCCTGTGTGTCCAAGTGTCTTGAACAGGGAAAGTCACAGAAGCAAGGACTGGTTGCTAAAAAGCAAAGAGGTGATGTAGAGCAGTGGAGCAAACAGGACAGATATCTTCTCCTTGTTCACATTAAGAGTTGATAGAACATGTCTGTTTTGAGAGAGTATTAAAATAGTTATATTTTCTGAAACATATTGTAAACTCAATCATTTTTAAAAGCAATGTCTGGCATCATCCTGGAGCCTGTCCTCTGTTAAAATTTGTGTCAAAATTCATCCTGAGCAGAGATTATTCTCCCTCTGTAGCCTCTGCTACTGTAGCTGCCAGAGACAGATATTTGGGGTAACATAAACCAACATCTAGACCCAAAAGGGCATATCTTATGCTCCTAATTAGTATATTGAACAGAGTGGTGGGAGATCCTTCCCTTAGACTAAGAGCTAGGGTAGGGGAAAGAAGAGTAACACAAGATGGGACAGCTGTCACATAAAACTACATTTATATCACATCACATACAACATGAGAGCAAACCTTCACTGCTGCTATAGCACTGCTGTTTGAGTTTGAAGTTAATCTGATGGCTGCCAAGAAAAAAAGGAGAAAATATTATGGCTATATATTGGAACAACTGCAGTGGTTTTACTCAGCACTGTAAAGGCAAATGAAGCGAACATCTGTTACATTTAAATGCTCGCTTTAAGAAAGAGAATTTCACACAAGCTTGTATTGAATACATGCATAGATGTAAGCATAAACCACAACTTAATTCACTGAAGTGAATTTACAAGAGATTTTAAGCCTTATAACAGAATCACAGAAACATTCACGTTGGAAAAGACCCTCAGGATCACCAAGTCCAACCCAGAACCCTACTCTGCAAGGTTCACCCTAAACCATATCCCCAAGCACCACATCCAAAAAAACCTTTAAGCACATCCAGGGTTGGTGACTCCACCACCTCCCTATGCAGCACATTCCAATGCCTGACCACTCTTGCCCTGAAAAAATATTTAGAATAGAATAGAATAGAATAGAATAGAATAGAATAGAATAGAATAGAATAGAATAGAATAGAATAGAAACCAGGTTGGAAGAGACCTTCAAGATCATCGTGTTCAACCCATCATCCAACACCACCTAATCAACTAAACCATGCAACCAGTACCCTATCAAGTCTCCTCCTGAACACCTCCAGTGACAGCGACTCCACCACCTCCCTGGGCAGCCCAGTCCAGTGGGCAATCACTCTCTCTGTGTAGAACTTCCTCCTAACCTCCAGCCTAAACCTCCCCTGGTGCAGCCTGAGACTGTGTCCTCTTGTTCTGGTGCTGGTTGCCTGGGAGAAGAGACCAACCCCTGCCTGTCTACAACCTCCCTTCAGGTAGTTGTAGACAGCAATAAGGTCACCCCTGAGTCTCCTCTTCTCCAGGCTAAGCAACCCTAGTTCCCTCAGTCTCTCCCCATAGGGCTTGTATTCCAAGCCCCTCACCAGCCTTGTTGCCCTTCTCTGGACACGTTCCAGCAAGTCAACATCCTTCCTAAATTGAGGGGGCCAGAACTGGTCACAGTACTCAAGGTGTGGCCTAACCAGTGCAGTGTACAGGGGCAGAATGACCTCCCTGCTCCTGCTGGCCGCACTGTTCCTGATGCAGGCCAGGATGCCATTGGCCCTCCTGGCCGCCTGGGCACACTGCAGGCTCGTGTTCAGCCTGCCATCAACCAGTACCCCCAGGTCCCTCTCTGCCCTCTCTGTTTCCTAATGTCCAGTCTAAACCTACTCAATCACAGCTTGAGGCCATTCCCTCTTGTTCTATTACTAATAACCTGTGAGAAGAGACCAGCACCAGTCTCTCCACAATGTTCTTTCAGGTAGTTGTAGACATCAATGAGGTCTCCTCTCAGCCTCCTCTTTTCCAAACTAACCACCCCCAGCTCCTTCAGTCACTCCTCATCAGATGTATTCTCCAGGCCCTTCTCCAGCTTCCTTGCCCTCCCCTGCACTGGCTCCAGCACCTCCACATCTCTCTTGGATTGAGGTGCCCCAAACTGAACACAGCACTTGAGGTGTGGCCTCACCAAAGCTGAGTACCAGGGGACAATCACCTCCCTACTCCTGCTGGAGTCATTGGAGTCATGTCATGGCTCATTTAACGTGTACCAGAGTATTCTGAGTGATTTAAAAAAATACATTAAGTTTCAACCATTTTAACCAATATCAGGTCTTTTTTAGTGAGGTGTCTAGCCTCCTTCATCTTCCTACTATTTCAGGCCCTTCTATATCCTTGTAAGTTTTCCTACTTAGAAATGCAAAGATAGACAATTCTCCAAGGCTCAAAACTGTTCTATCATGTTTTTTCTGCATACAAGTCTCAGTCCATAAATAAAGTTGTCCTTGAGATTTTCTTTTCCTCTCCCACCACCTGAAGTTAGCATTGTATGCCAGGCTACACAGTGAGCAGGTATTTTTAGCTCAGACTAAATGTCTCCAACCTGTTTCCTTACAGATGGTCCTTTTCAAAGTTCCCCTCAAGAGATTACTTAGTAAAGCTTTAAAGTTACAAACTTTGTTCTTAGCAGAATTTACACACCTGAAAAGCAAATTGCAGATGTAAAAGTTCTGGTAAGCCTGCTGAATAACTTAAGAAGCTGGATCAAATGGAACATTTGGAACATACATTAGAAAATTAGCCTTTTGTCATTCCTACTCATGCCTCTGTCTTCACAGCTATGTCCCTTATGCCCTCTGGGGTTTTGTGGAGACCCCAAAGATCTAGAGATCATAGAGAGATGTGATTGCAGCAGATGTCAGCATCCCTAACCCAGATTAGTTGCCTATTGCAGTACAGTTGGGCAGTGTGATAACTGTCCTGAGTAAATGTCCTCTGCTCCATAAGGGTGAAGTCTGTGCTGCTGCAGCTACATTGCTATGGATATTCAAGCCCTAAACTGCCAGTAAGAATGACAATTGTGTTCCTTGGCTACTACACAGATCTATCCCTTTGTAGTATGTAGCAGACTCTCCTTCTCTGGAGACTTTCAAGACCCATCCAAATGCATTCCTGTGTGACCTGTGCTAGATTCTATGGTCTTTCTCTGGCTGGGGGGTTGGATTCGATGATCTCCTGAGGTGCCTTCCAATCCCTAACATACTGTGATCCTGTGATCCTTTGTGTAATCCTCACCACACTATAAATTGCATCTGAAAACAAGGAGGGGTTTTAAATGTGTCTGTGCTTGGGATAACTACCCGCAGCCAGGCACGTCCATGATCTGTTAACTGGTCTGTCATAAAGTGAGGAAGCAATGGATGAAGCTAGTTTGTGTGTGAAGAGAAAGCTCCAAGGAGACCTTATTGTGGCCTTTCCGTATCTGAAGGGGGCTACAAGAAAGCTGGGGAGGGACTTTTCACGGTGTCAGGAAGTGATAGGACTAGGGGTAATAGAAGAAAAATAGAAATAGGTAGATTCAGATTGGATGTTAGGAAGAAGTTCTTCCCCATGAGGGTGGTGAGACACTGGAACAGGTTACCCGGGGGGGGGTGTGGAAGCCTCATCCCTGAAGGTTTTTAAGGCCAGCTGGATGTGTCTCTGAGCAACCTGATGTAGTGTGAGGTGTCCCTGCCCATAGCAGGGGGTTTGGAACTAGATGATCCTTGAGGTCCCTTCCAACCCTAACAATTCTATGATTCTATGCAAGAAAAACCCCAAAGTGTGCATTCCAATATCTAGCACGATAAATGTTTCTTTTTCCACAGCTGATGGAGATATAATAGTGAAATATGTAGAACTTTAATACACTGAATTTGCAGTTTGCTTCTTCAGATAAATGTAAAATCTTCCTGTGGCAATTTTTCTTTGTCCTTTATGTATGCAATTTGCTGCACTTTGAAACTCATATTTATCATAGAATGGAATTCATACTAAAATAAAACAAAACATATCTGCCTTCATCCATCACTGTGATACTATCTTGTGCACACTTCCCTGTCTGCCTCAGTGCCACAGAACCTTGCTTTACTATTTATTCACCCTTAGTATCTGGTCTTCCTCTCATAAATCATGTTGACAATGAGCTAAATCCAAAATAAATTCTATCTTTAACATGAGGTTATGTTTTGCCTCTTGGACACAGTTTGAAAGTAAGAAAAGATATCTTTTCATTTCAAATTTTCTTGTTTTCTTTTTAACCCTCCTATGATCTTTCTCACTATAACTCTTACTTAAGTCCCTAATGCGTTATTGAATCAGCACTTTATTCCTGGATCTATTTCTTTAGTCTTGAGCCACCCAACTCCTCTTAGCTTTCTAGATCTGTGCTAATTTTCTCCTACTCCCTGGTTCTCTTAGGTCTTTTGCTGCCTTTCCTACCTATTTATGTTGACACTTGTGTTTTGACTTCCTGAAATTTTTATGTGTTAGTAATTCACCTGATCTGGAAGAATGATGCACATTCCTTCATTGCCTCACACTGTTTGGCCACAACAACCCCATGCAGTGCTACAGGCTGGGGTCAGAGTGGCTGGAGAGCAGCCAGGCAGAGAGGGACCTAGGGGTGCTGGTTGATGGTAGGCTGAACATGAGCCTGCAGTGTGCCCAGGCTGCCAAGAGGGCCAATGGCATCCTGGCCTGCATCAGGAACAGTGTGGCCAGCAGGAGCAGGGAAGTCATTCTCCCCCTGTACTCAGCACTGGTTAGGCCACACCTTGAGTCCTGTGACCAGTTCTGGGTCCCTCAGTTTAGGGAAAATGTTGACTTGCTGGAACGTGTCCAGAGAAGGGCAACAAAGCTGGTGAGAGGTTTGGAACACAAGTCCTATGGGGAGAGGCTGAGGGAGCTGGGGTTGCCTTGCTTGGAGAAGAGGAGCCTCAGGGGTGACCTTATTGCTCTCTACAACTACCTGAAGGGAGGTTGTAGACAGGCAGGGGCTGGTCTCTTCTCCCAGGCAGTCAGCACCAGAACAAGAGGACACAGTCTCAAGCTTCACCAGGGGAGGTTCAGACTGGATGTTAGGAAGAAATTCTTCACAGAGAGAGTGATTGCCCATTGGAATGGCTGCCCAGGGAGGTGGTGGAGTTGCCATCACTGGAGGTGTTTAGGAGGAGATTTGATGGGGTGCTTGGTTGCATGGTTTAGTTGATTAGATGGTGTTGGATGATGGGTTGGATGCAATGATCTTGAAGGTCTCTTCCAACCTGGTCTGGTCTATTCTATTCTATTCTATTCTATTCTATTCTATTCTATTCTATTCTATTCTATTCTACTCTACTCTACTCTACTCTACTCTATTCTATATTGTAAACCAAACTCATCCTCTTTGGGCATCGACTCACACATTATTTGCTTAAAAATTGCTTTCAAAGCAGGGAAGGGAAGGGAAGGGAAGGGAAGGGAAGGGAAGGGAAGGGAAGGGAAGGGAAGGGAAGGGAAGGGAAGGGAAGGGAAGGGAAGGGAAGGAAGGGAAGGGAAGGGAAGGGAAGGGAAGGGAAGGGAAGGGAAGGGAAAGGAAGGGAGGAAGGGAAGGGAAGGGAAGGGAAGGGAAGGGAAGGGAAGGGAAGGGAAGGGAAGGGAAGGGAAGGGAGGGAAGGGAAGGGAAGGGAAGGGAAGGGAGGAAGGGAAGGGAAGGAAGAAAGGGAAAGGAAAGGAAAGGAAAGGAAAGGAAAGAAAAGGAAAGGAAAGGAAAGGAAAGGAAAGGAAAGGAAAGGAAAGGAAGGAAAAAAAGGAAAGGAAAGGAAAGGAAAGGAAAGGAAAGGAAAGGAAAGGAAAGGAAAGGAAAGGAAAGGAAAGGAAAGGAAAGGAAAGGAAAAGAAAGGAAAGGAAAGGAAAGGAAAGGAAAGGAAAGGAAAGGAAAGGAAAGGAAAGGAAAGGCTTCACAAAAATAATAAGCATAGAATATATATAATTATTATCTGAACAATTGGAGACTTGATGGGGTGATTGGTGCCATGATTTAGTTGATTAGGTGGGTTGGATTAGTTGATAGGTTGGACACGATGATCTCGAAGGTCTCTTCCAACCTGGTCTATTCTATTCTATTCTATTCTATTCTATTCTATTCTATTCTATTCTAATTACTTATACAATATTTTTTCAACCCAGGGGGTGAGACCTTTCTCAAGGAATTTATTTGACATAAATGAAAATGGAAAATTATTTCTTATTACAGCAATCATTTAGTGCAAGGATGCAAGCTGAGATTAAGAAAGGCTTTCATCAGTTTCTGATCATAATGGATATGTACTGAAAGAAACTGAATTCTGTTGCTTTAATTTGCACTGATGTGTTAATGTTGCTTTGTAATTCTTTAGTCCCATTCAGGTAAGCTTGTAAAACATACTTGCAAATACTGCTGAATGAATATTACTGATACTGCAAAGCTGAGCACAAAAGATCATACAGAGCATTGCTCATCTTGTAAGAGAGCTATTGGCTTTAGATGTGTGATAGAGTTTTTAATTGCATAATTACATTATTTCTTCATAAGGGGCATACTGCAGTCAGGAAACAAATGGGTGGTTCTTATGTGTGAGGAAGCATTTAATACTGCATTTCCTCCTGAGGGTTCAAGATATTGGTGAGTGCATGGCAGTCTGTTAGTGTGATGGGTTGAAATTCCCCCAGCATAAAATTGCCAGACCAGCTCAGCTGAAAGCAAATGAAGCTGTATTTGCAAGCAAAACTGCAATCTAAAACATGGAATGCAATGAATATGTAAAAAATATACAATATTTACATGTATTTACAATTTATAAGCAGCACAAGAACCCCCTTGGAAAAAAATAGGGAGCTACTAATAGCTTTCCCCTCCCTGCTCTCGTCCCCCCTGTACAAGATAAAGGAAAGAAAAGTACAGAGAGTTGCTGTTAGTACTTAACCACAACAAAGAACACAGCCAAGGTCAGCAAACCAGCAGAAACCAGAGCTAGTATCAGCTAGAGTGAAGGAAGCTGAAAAGAGAGTTAGTGTACAAAACTCACTAGATGTTAGCTATCTGTCCAATGAGATTATTTAGACCTTATCATTATTTTCCCATTTGCATCCAGTGGTGATTTATTTACATTCTATCCCTTTCTCTTCAAGACCTGTGGAAAATTTGCTAGGCACAGCCTAAAACTACCACAGACAGATTGCTTTGGAATGTCTCTTTGTTACCTAACTATGAACACTTCTTTCACTTGTCAGGTGCTGTGATCTGTGATTTTCCCACAAATGGGATTCTGTGGAAGATTAGCTGGGGACTCACCACTTGCTCCTCTGTCATAGCTGTGGCTATGATTCGAGCAGTGCTTGGCTCGGAGAGGGCTAAGGGGCCTCTCTCTTGGCATGCCCAGTCACTGGGCTGCAGCCTCTTCTGGGATTCCATTCCCTTGGAGCTTTCTCCCTTTCTGCCTTGGTCCAGGTGCAAGGCCTGGGTGAAGCTGTTGGTCTGCTAGAGCAGGTTCTTCAGCTGCTACTCAGGCAACATTTGGCTCTTGTCTGTTCGTGGTAAGCAGGCCCTCAGCTGCTACTCAGGCCACATTTGGTTCTAGTTGCTGCCTGGGTGAGAACAAGGCAAGTTACCTGACTTCTTGGCTGGTTTAAATACTATCCCAAGACAATTAATGCCTTTTCATAAGATGGAACCCTGATAATTTGACCTATGGGATGGGGCATATCCAAACATGGCTGGGACACACACAGTTCACAGCCATGTTACAAAGTTAATTACACGTGGTACACATTTATCTGCACCCCAGGAGGTGTCCAAGTTTGCACATTCAGGGGGTGCTTACAGTGTTAATCACACATGCTATGCATTTGCCTTGACCATCTGGACTCCAGGAGCTGTCCAGGTTGGCACATCTGCAGGTGCTTAGCCATTGTCTGGGCTAGGGCATGTTTGGGGGTTTGACCCTTCAGGGCAGAGGTGCACGATCATCCAATTGGAAAACAAGAGGACACAGTCTCAAGCTGCACCAGGGGAGGGTTTAGGCTGGATGTTAGGAAGAAATTCTTCCCAGAAAGAGTGATTTGGCATTGGAATGGGCTGCCCAGGGAGGTGGTGGAGTCATCATCCCTGGAAGTGTTTGAAACAAGCCTGGATGAGGCACTTAGTGCCATGGTTTAGTTGATTAGATGGTGTTGGGTGATAGGTTGGACTTGATGATCTCAAAGGTCTTTTCCAACCTGGTTAATTCTGTGCTTCTGTGCTAGTATAAATATGCTCAGCAAGTGGAAATGAAGGCATCACAGGCAACCCTAATCCTGTATGTCAAAACCTGTAAAAATGCTTTATTATCTGGTATTAAAGATGTTTAACTTTTTTAGTATTTTGCCTTTAGTTTTATGTTGAGTAAAAAGAAATGTCATGGTTGACATCTACAGAGGTCACCACCAAGGCAGTAATTGCTATGTTAACTGTAGAAACTCCTGCCAACTCAAGCTGACAAGCCAGCTCATATCAGCAGAGTAGCTGTCAGCCTTTGCAGGGGCCATTTCTAGCCTTGTTTAAAGACAGTTGATAGCAGAGTAGCAGGAAGACCCCTGTGGATCTATATCACCTTAAAATCCCCTGATTTTTATCCTGTTAGGTTGCCTTCCTCAGCCCTCAGCCCTGCACCCAAGGAGGGTGCAGGGTAGAACATCTCCATTCTGTTCTTCAACTGTCGTGCACACTCAGCATCCCAGCTGCTTGCCTGCATTCCAATGAGTAATTTTCAGCATCACCATCTACTTCCCAATCTGCAGATACCTTTGTGCTGCACACTGCAGTGCGGTGGGTGCATATATCACCTGCATTTATGTGGGTGTGCACAGGTACTCTGAGTATCCTAGTTGCAGCAGCACGGAGCTCAGACAGGTTCATTTTTCTTGCCAGGAATTATCCTTTTACAAGCCAGTTTGCTTCTGCTGCCTGGTTACACACTTAGCTGCACCTTATTAAAGTCACAGGATCACAGGGTGTTAGGGTTGGAAGGGACCTCCAGACATCATCAAGTCCAGCCCCCCTGCCAGAGAATCTGCCAGACCATAGAATCTAGCACAGGTCACACAGGAACACATCCAGATGGGTCTGGAAAGTCTCCAGAGAAGGAGACTCCACAATCTCTCTGGGGAGCCTGTTCCAGTGCTCTGTGACCCTTACAGTGAAGAAGTTCCTCCTCATGTTCCTCCTACTCCTGTGCTGTAGTTTATATCAACTGCCCCGTGTCCTATGACAGGGTGCAACTGGCCAGAGCCTGTCCCCTCTCTCTTGACACCCAGCCCTCAGATATTTCAAAACATTTATTAAATCCCCTCTCAGTCTTCCTCTTCTTCTGACTAAAAACCCCGGGTCTCTCAGCCTCTCCTCACAGGGCAGTGCTCCAGTTCCTTCATTATCCTCATAGCCCTCCATTGGGCTTTCTCCAGCAGATCCCTGTACCTCTTGAACTGGAGAGCCCGAATCTGGATGGAATATTCCAGGTCTGGTCTCACCAGGGCAGAGTAGAGGGGAAAGACAACCTCCCTAGATCTGCTGGACACACTTCTCTTAATGCACCCCAGGATCCCATTTGCCCTCTTGGCCACAAGGGCACATTGCTGTCCCATGCAGAACTTGTTATCCACCAGGGCTCATAGGTCCCTCTCCATGGAACTGCTCTCCAGCAGATCTCCTACCAACCTGTACTGGTGCAGTTTATTCTTCCTTCCCAGATGCAGGATTCTGCACTTATTCTTGTTGAACCTCAATAGGTTCCTCAGTGCCCAGCTTTCAGTCTGTCCAGGTCTCACTGGATGGCCACACAGCCTTCAGGTGTCTCATGATGGTACCAGTTTGGTATCATCAGCAAACTTGCTGAGTGGACTCTGTCTATCTGTCCCCTCATCAATGTCTTTGATGAAGATGTTGAACAGGACCAGACCCAGTACTGATCCCTGGAGGACTCCACTAGGTACAGCTCTCCAGGTGGACTTGGCACCATTGCCCACCACTCTTTGGACTCTGTTTTGTAACCAGTTCCTAATCCCTCTCACTGTCTGTTCTTCTGTCCCACGCTTCCTGCGCTTGTTCATAAGGATGTTATGGGAGGCAGTGTCAAAAGCCTTACTAAAGTCAAGGTAGACTCCATTCACTGGTCTCCCTGCATCTCCCCATTCAGTTGTAGCATAGAAGGTTATCATATTACTCTCCTGACAGGATCTGCATATCCAGTGCTGGGATGACAATCACTACCAATGATTTCGTACCTCGCAGAGGCTCTTTGATCTAGAAAACAGTGAGTTTGGCAGCCACTACGTGTTTTAAAACCAAATGCTTCTTTAATAAAGGGCAACACTATGTGTGGCTTTTGATATCCTGTATCTGGATTCATCTCTGCTTACAGTACATGACAGATTTTGAAAAACAAAGCTGCTAGGGCTTTCCTTTCTGTACTGCTGCCTACTGGGTTTGCAGGTATTATAAAGTTATTCTTGGAGCAATTAGAGCAGCAGCAGTAAAGACAATATCTTCAAATTCCTGCTTTAAAATTCTATGTGAGCATGGTTAGAGTCTGCAATTTTATGTGGAAGAGAATATGTGGCTCTGTTAAGACACACTGATAAGGGTACATCTGAAAAGCTATGAAGAAAATCCAAGTCCAAGTGCCGGGTGCTGCACCTTGGTCACAGCAACCCCATGCAGAGCTACAGGCTGGGCTCAGAGTGGCTGGAGAGCTGCCAAACAGAGAGGGACCTGGGGGTGCTGGTTGACAGCTGCCTAAACATGAGCCAGCAGTGTGCCCAGGTGGCCAAGAAGGCCAATGGCATCCTGGCCTGCATTAGGAATAGTGTGGCCAGCAGGAGCAGGGAGGTCATTGTGCCCCTGTACTCTGCATTGGTTAGGCCACACCTTGAGTACCGTGTCCAGGTTCTGGGCCCCTCAGTTTAAGAAGGACATTGGGACACTTGAATGTGTCCAGAGAAAGGCAACAAGGCTGGTGAGAGGCCTTGAGCACAAGCCCTATGAGGAGAGGCTGAGGGAGCTGGGATTGTTCAGCCTGGAGAAGAGGAGGCTCAGGGGAGACCTCATTGCTCTCTACAACTACCTGAAAGGTGGTTGTAGCCAGGAGGGGGGTTGGTCTCTTCTCCCAGGCAACCAGCACCAGAACAAGAGGACACAGTCTCAAGCTGCACCAAGGGAAGTTTAGACTTGAGGTGAGGAAAAAGTTCTTCACTGAGAGAGTGATTCGCCATTGGAATGTGCTGCCCAGGGAGGTGGTGGAGTCACCGTCCCTGGAGGTGTTCAAGAGGGGATTGGACATGGCACTTGTGCCATGGTCTAGTCATGAGGTCTGTGGTGACAGGCTGGACTCGATGATCTTTGAGGTCTCTTCCAACCTTGGTGCTACTGTGATACTGTGCAGAATTTACCCCAAAACTTCCAAAATCAGAAAATCCTAACCAGAGAAAATAAGAGCTAAGATGAGCTCTGCCCTTCAGCAGGAAAGTAGCATAGCCAAAAAGTAAGTACATTATTTGTGTGATTGGTTGGCTTTTTTCTTAAATGCAAGGCAAGAGGAGTGTTAAGAAAACAGAAACATTGACAGCTCTGAG
This sequence comes from Colaptes auratus, assembly GCA_015227895.2. Classification (NCBI taxonomy): domain Eukaryota; kingdom Metazoa; phylum Chordata; class Aves; order Piciformes; family Picidae; genus Colaptes; species Colaptes auratus. The sequence continues at coordinate 35,250,199 of CM037637.1, forward strand.
ACAACTCAGTCCTCCAGTTTAGAAGAAGATACATCGCTGTGCCACGTCTGACTTGCCAAAAATATTCCCACTGAAATTCATAGCAGTAAAATAATTAATAACATTCTGGATTTCCAAGTTTCGGAACTTTTTACAGCATCCTTCCACCAGTCAGAGCTTCTGTTTCTCTGAGGCTGCTGATAGGAATGTAGGTCTAGTAAGGGCTTTCTGGGACAATTTTGCTACTCTCTCCCATTGGAGAAGGACCTGGGAATCCTGGTGGAAAGTTATCCATGGGACAGCAATGTGCTCTTGTGGCCAAGAGAGACAATGGGATCCTGAGGTGCATTAAGAGGAGTGTGGCCAGCAGATCGAGGGAGATTCTCCTCCCCCTCTATTCTGCCCTGGTGAGACCTCACCTGGAATACTGCATCCAGGTTTGGGCACTCCAGTTCAAGAGGGACAGGAATCTACTCCTGGGGTACCAGGATGATTGAGGGACTGGAGCACTGCCCTATGGGGAGAGGCTGAGACACCTGGGGTTTTTAGTCTGGAGAAGGGAAGACTGAGAGGGGATTTAATCAATGTTTATAAATATCTAAAAGGCTGGGGTTCAAGATTGAGGGGACAGGCTCTGCTCAGTTGCACCCTGGGATAGGACAAGGGGCAATGGATAGAAACTACAGCACTGGAGGTTCCACTTCAACATGAAGAGGAACTTCTTCACTGTGAGGGTCACAGAGCACTGGAAGAGGCTGCCTAGAGAGGTTGTGGAGTCCCCTCCTCTGGAGACTTTCCAGACCCATCTGGATGTGTTCCTGTGTGACCTGCACTAGATTCTATGGTCCTGCTCTGGCAGGGGGGTTGGACTCGGTGGTCTCTGGAGGTCCCTTCCAACCCCTAACATTCTGTGATCCTGTGATTCCTAATGCAGGTCACCACATATATTATCATTTCCTTTATAAAGTTATTAAATCTTCATCTGGAAATTACTTAGGTTTTGTCTGTTTGTTTGTTTTGTTGGCTTTACACACATTGGAAATCTGTCCTGGAGCCTCAAACCTCTTTGTAGATTACAAATATGTTTCCATTTCCTAGGTTAAATACATTAATGATCCATTTGTACCAATTGGAATTTCTTATTTAAAAAAACCCTGTGTCCTTTAGGTTACATCTCTTTGTCCAGAGTATCTTCACCCTCTGATTTCTGTGTGGTCTTTTTCCCTTCACTTTGCAGCCTATGTACACTGCACTTTTTCAGTCACATGTCAGAGAGGGGCTCTGTGCTCTTTTCATCATCCAAGTAGCTGGGGTCCAGTGTGAATTCATCCCTCCTGAAGAGTACACACAACATGTCAGATGAGAATTCAGCAAATAAAAAAGTGGTACTATTCAACAGTAATCCTTTTATGTTCTTTGTGACAGTTGCCTTTATATACATGTTGCCTCATCATTTGAGTGGCTGACAGTTTTCTCTCTGCCTTATATTTTTCTTTTCTTTTGGTACTTCCAGCCCTCAGCCCACTGTGAAGAGTCTTGTTGCTTTCCACCAGCATGACAGAGCCTTTACATTACCACATTTCATTCCATTCTATTATTTTGTTTAGTAAGGGCATTCATAGTAATTAATTAAAATGTCTGTTTGAGAGAGCCATTTCTTAATTCAGTAAACATTAACACACACATAGTTTTTACTTTACTTTCCTCTTTCACAGTGGTGAAGATCTGTATGCCTTGGTAATTATTGCTGTGTTATTGACAAAAAAACCCCAACCACCTCAAAATAACATCTAACCATGATATAAACTGCACACAGGGGAAGAAATTACAGTAATCATCATAACAGATGGATAGACAGCATTTTGATCTCCTAGTTACCTGCTGCCAAAGTCAATCCAAATAACATGGCTCTAAAACACTATGAGCCACAAGGGAGGGATCAAATAAGTTGATGTGTTTGTTGACCTAATGAAATCTCCTTTCTGGATTTGTATTCCACATCTGTGCAATCATCCAGTTTGTTCCTTCTCCACATCTCCACTGACCTCTCTTCCATTCCCTCTCCACTTGCAGCCACTAAGAACATAGGATGGCACATGGCATGGCTGGTTGTGAGCTGAGCAGACCCTGGGTTCATGCTGAGTGGGGGCACTAATTAAAGTGCTCTTTCTATCAGTCTTCTATCCAGCTGCCAATTATCAGAAAGTTTCTAGGATCTTAATATGTTTGACATCTCTGTACATCTGTCAGATTTGTCTGAAACTGGTCAGTTGTTTCCACCATTAACAGGGATCAGTGAGGATACAGGATAGACACCTAAAAATAACCTGACAATTAAGTAGGTTAAAGAGTTTGGGTTTGGTTTCAGTTAAGTCAATACATACCTGCAGAGATGGATGTGAGCTGGACAGGCAGTGTCTTTAAAACTTTAACAAAACACCCAAGTAAAACAACCTCTTTCTGGAGCAGAGGATGGCAGTATCTCCTGGTCCTGGGCTGCTCTAATGGAAGTTCAGAGCTTCATAGAATCGTGCAATGAATATCATTCATCATAGTCCTTTTAACTCAGCTGCCTGCCTTTTCATTGGAAAAAATAGTCCCTCCTATCAGTCCTATGCATTGTAATTTGTCCTGCTTTTCCGTGCAATATCCTATTTTTTTCCTTGACACCTGTTGCCTTTGTTAGCATACGTGGAACTGTCTTCTGTCCCGTCATGGAGTGGAATGGATCTGGTACTACTAATCTCACAGAAACACTAATAACAACCCCAGGCAGTGCTACAGACTGGGAGTGGCTGGAGAGCAGCCAGGTGGAAAAGGAGCTGGGGGTACCGCTTGAGAGCAGCTGAACATGAGCCAGCAGTGTGCCTAGGTGGCCCAGAAAGTCAATGGCATCCTGGCCTGCATCAGGAATAGTGTGGCCAGCAGGAGCAGGGAAGTCATTATTTCCCTGCACTCAGGACTGGTTAGGCCACATCTTGAGTACTGTGTACAGTTCTAGGCTCCTCAATTTAAGAAGGACATTGATAATGTGTACAGAGAAGGGCAATGAGGCTGGTGAGAGGTCTCAAGCACAAGCTGTATGAGGAGAGGCTGAGGGAGCTGGGGTGTTTAGCCTGGAGGAGACTCAGGGAGACCTTATTGATCTCTATGACTACCTGAAGGGGGGGTTGTAGCCAGGTAGGGGTTGGTCTCTTCTCCCAGGCAACCAGTGGCAGAACGGGAGGACACAGTCTCAAGCTGTTCCAGGGAAGTTAGGCTGGATGTTAGGAAGAAATTCTTCCAGAAAGAGTGATTTGCCATTGGAATGTGCTGCCCAGGGAGGTGGTGGAGCCACCACACTGGAAGTGCTTTAAAAGAGACTGGATGGGGCACTTAATGCCATGGTTTAGTTGATTAGATGGTGTTGGGTGATAGGTTGGACTTGATGATCTCTGAGGTCTTTTCCAACCTGGTTAATTCTGTATTCTGTGCCGCAAATCTCACTTGCAGAATCAAGAAACATCACCTGGGTGAATGACTGCGATGGTGCAATTCGGATGCTGGCCAGAAGAGGGCGCCCTTCAGATAGCCTTAGAGCAAGAAAAGAGCTTGCCTACGGACACTGAAAATAGCCAGAGGTCGGCGAACTCGCAATGCCAAAGAAAAGCTCTCTCCGAGTGCTGCCGGGAGGCTGTACAAGGGACAACGCAGCTTGCACTGTGTTGCCCAGGAGAAGGGCTCGCTCTCATGCCGCAAGCTGCTTGGACGTAATAAAGACGGCCGCAGAGCTCCATCTGAACAGCAGGAGTAAGAAATTACTAGAATGACCCTGGACAAGTGTTTTGATGTAGGTAGAAATCGCAGGTACATGGTGCTAGGAGCAAGCTATGCTGTTAATATTTCTGCTGCATTCAGGAGGTGGCTGCAGGCTTACAGATTTCATACTCTGTGTGTGCACCAAAGTCTCCGTTCTGTTTAGATTAATGCTTTAGAAGGTTGTCACTTAGTCAAGACTGTATCTCATAAAGTGCCTGAAGAAACAAGACCTGTCCTTGGCTGCCTGCACGCAGATGTGATTTTTGACTAATTTTGCTGGCTTCCCTGACATGTATGCTTCTACAGGCTTTGCACTGGCTGCACTGAACAAGCAAAAAAGCTTCCACGTTGTAAAGCACTCCCATAACATTGATTCAAGTTTAATTAATTACATGAGGCAGCTGAGAGGGTAGTTTTATCTGTGAGAAGCATTTTATTCAGAGCTGGAATCTGACTTACTGTGATAACCAGGCAATAAACTCAGAGTCAGCTGTCAATTTCTGCAGAAAGGAGGCATCACCAGAGTTAAAGATTCGTTCTAAACATTGCTACCAAATAAATCACATCTCCTGACTGGATAGTTCCACTGTTTTGGGCAAGGAAGAAAGAAATAAGTGTCTTTGGGTAGATCTGGGAAGCTAAATAAAGTTGTAATGACTGCAAGCCAGCCGTGTCTACACACAGGATTAATGCCACTGCTCAAGGTGCAAAGATGTGGCTTTTAAGCCTTGATTTAGGCTCTGTGTTTTGCAAATTAGAAGAGCCCTCACACGATCCTCATTGGATCATTTTTGTGTTTAAAATATATGCCATATGTTTGAAACTGCATCTGATGCAGTTAAAGGAAGTAATGATTAGTGTTTTCAATGAGCAGCCTGCAGTGTTAGATGAGGAGTCATGAAACAAAATCCACAATATATCAGCTTAACAAAATTGAAATGTCACTTTTCTAAAGACCCCTTCAGATGGAATTGTCTTTCCAGGGGCAATGTGCTCCACTGGAACTGAACCAGGTGTAGAATAAGCTGCTACAATGATGCAAGCCCCCACCGGTAGCACCATTACAAGGATACTCATCTTCCCTAATTCTTACACTGTGGGATGAAAGCTTCATTCCAAACTCTGTTTCATCTGTAAGAGTGTTTAAAGCATGAAATCTAAAGTGTGTCCTGAACAAATGTGGCACATATTCCTTCTGAATTGGTGGAAACTGTCATTATGGGTAACCAGAGTTTATAATGTTAAGCTACTTTATCTTTGCTGAGTGAGGTAGGAATGCATTGGGACCAGTGTTTTGTAGCCACATTTACCCAAATACATGAGGTCAACCCTGAGAAGACTGTAATGGGCTCTACAAGAAGAGTCACAGAAAAACAAGGGGAAAATATTCCAACCCTGGAGAAGAAATAGTGGCTTGCCCAGGAGTAATAGGAGCAGGGACACCCTGCCTTTTGGCCATAAATTCAGCTTCATGTGGATGATGTTTCTTTGCCCATTATTGTATAGTCACCACAAAGAGACTAGAGTGTAAAGTAAAATTATTGTCTTGATATGTGACATTGAAAACAAGTCATGAGATAAAACTGTGACGGTTGACTACTTGTCGTGCTCATCTTTATATTTCCTGAATACTCTGAATATTCAGAAGTACTTTCTTCTACTATGGAAGCAGTTGAACAAAGCAGATGTGTCATTGATGCAGTTTCAGAAGAATAATAAAGCTACCTGTTTAGTCTGCCTTGTTGAGCAGAAATTACATGACATCTCGACGGCAAAATAGACTCCTAATCATAACAAATCTAATTCATCTCTGCTATGCTTTGAACTGGACTGAACTTTCTCTGCAAGACAGAGGAGTAACTTATAAATGTATTTATCTGGAAGAATCAGAGGCAAAATCAATACATTTCGCTCCTGATGCACATCAGTAGGTTGTCATAACACTATAATACAATACAATAAATCCTGGTTGGAAGAGACCTTCAAGATCATCACATCCAACCTATCAACCAATCCAACCCACCTAAACAACTAGATCATGGCACCAAGCACCCCATCAAGTCTCCTCCTGAACACCTCCAATGATGGTGACTCCACCACCTCCCTGGGCAGACCATTCCAATGGGCAATCACTCTCTCTGTGTAGAACTTCCTCCTAACATCCAGTCTAAACCTCCGCTGGTGCAGCTTGAGACTGTGTCCTCTTGTTTTGGTGCTGCCTGCCTGGGAGAAGAGACCAACCTCTGCCTGTCTACAATCTCCCTTCAGGTAGTTGTAGAGAGCAATAAGGTCACCCCTGAGTCTCCTCCTCTCCAGGCTAAGCAACCCCAGCTCCCTCAGCCTCTCCTCACAGGGCTTGTGTTCCAAACCCCTCACCAACTTTGTTGCCCTTCTCTGGACACATTCCAGCAAGTCAACATCCTTCCTAAACTGAGGGGCCCAGAACTGGACACAGGACTCAAGGTGTGGCCTAACCAGTGCAGTGTACAGGGGCAGAATGACCTCTCTGCTCCTGCTGGCCACACTGTTCCTGATGCAGGCCAGGATGCCATTGGCCCTCTTGGCCGCCTGGGCACACTGCAGGCTCATGTTCAGCCTACCATCGACCAGTACCCCCAGGTCCCTCTCTGCCTGGCTGCTCTCCAGCCACTCTGACTGAGGCTGTACAAGGGACAACGCAGCCTGCACTGTGTGGCCAGGAGAAGGGCTCGCTCTCATGCCGTGAGCTGCTAGGATTCAAGAGAAACCATCCAATGGAACACTGGTGTAACACTAGAACAGGTTGCCCAGCAAGGAGGTTTAAGGCCCCTTCCCTGGAGATACTCAAGGTGAGGCTTGACAGGTCCCTGGGCAGCCTGATCTAGTTGGGGATGTCCCTGCTGACTGCAGGGAGGTTGGACTGGATGACCTTTGGAGGTCCCTTCCAGCCTGGACCATTCTATGGTTCTATGAAACAGGAAAAGGAGAAAAATGTTAATAGATTATCTTTGTGCTACCAAGGATCTGCAATTTGCACAGAATCAGTGAAGTACAAAACCCCCTTAGATGTGGAGAATGAGAGTTTATATCTCAGTGCTGGCTGTCAGGGAAAAAAGTGACCTGGTATTAGAGCTTACCTGGTGGATACATATGAAGATTTTTTCACTGTGTGTATCTTACACGTGGCAGCTTTCTGGCATGTCCATCTGTAGCCTGTGCTTTGTGTTAGGTTTTCCAGTGTAAGATGCACAAAAAGAGCTGGAGGACTAACATCCAGCCAAAACTACTTCATCACCTCCACAAGATATAAGCAGTGCTGTGCAAGTTCTGAAGGAGTCTTTCATGGGACTACCTAGTTCTACATCATTTTGTCTTTTTCTTTTTCTTGGTTATTTAGCTGCTTGTTTCTTGACTGCACAATTAGTGCTCTGGTTAATCTGTTTCTACCCCATCAGCACAGGAGATGAGCCAGTGTGCTCATAGGGCAGCCACATCATACATGATCTTAGGTAGTCAAAGGTTGGGAGGCATGGTGAAGGTTGTGGGGGCTTTTAATACAGGTGAGGTCTTGTGGCCACAGTGATGGCAGTTCTGGTATGTCCTGAGTGGAGAATGCAAGGGATGGAGAGGAGAAATTGTAGTGTATGCAAATCCATAACAGACCAGGATTCACTAATTCCACTGCCTGAAGAATGACAGCAGTACAAAAATTGCACAGAAATGTCTGTAGTGATGAAATAGACCTGAGGCCAAGCTGGGAAGTCAAATCAGCAAAGCAATCATGGGGATTAGCAATAGATACAGCCAGGCATAGGCTTATCTGTACACAGCTCAGGCAAGGGCTGATAGCAAGGGCATGAGCTCAAATGCAGCTCCTGAGCCAAGGGGCAGAGGCCCCAGATAAAAACATGTCTTGAAGCTCTTTCTCAGACAACACTTTCCAGGGCACTCCGCTCTGATGTACACAACTCCACCATATCAAAGCTGACCTTGAAAAGTGGCAGCCAAACGCCTGGGTGGGGGACAAAGGAGAAAGAGATTGTAGTGTATGTCTGTGCCCTTGTGGCCTGACAATACACAGTGAGGCAGATTTAAATCTGTTTTTTGTGGGAAAAAAGTTCACAAAGAGGTGAATTCTCATTTATTTAAGAAACCAGTGTTTTAGCTGTGGTTTCTCACGTGGAGACTAAATTGGCTTCTACCCTAGTAAGACTATCAGCATGTCCACTAATTAGCCTGGAGAAGAGGAGGCTCAGGGGAGACCTTATTGCTCTCTACGACTACCTGAAGGGTGGCAGTAGCCAGGTGGGGGTCGGTCTCTTCTCCCAGGCAACCAGCATTAGCACAAGAGGACACAGTCTCAAGCTGCTCCAGGGGAAGTTAGGCTGGATGTTAGGAAGAAATTCTTCCCAGAAAGAATGATTTGCCATTGGAATGGGCTGCCCAGGGAGGTGGTGGAGTCACCATCACTGGAATTGTTTAAAAAGAGACTGGATGAGGCACTTAGTGCCATGGTTTAGTTGATTAGATGGTGTTGGGTGACACGTTGGACTTAATGATCTCTGAGGTCTTTTCCAGCCTGGTTAATTCTGTATTCTGCACCCACCACACCTAGCTTTATGTCTGCAGCTTCGCAGTTGGTAACCTGTTTTTTGTAAGACAGAGACCGTCTGATTATTAGCAAGCCTAGCTAGAGCAACAGCAGAAAAAGCAGAGTTAGAAGGTGGATGAGTTGCTTCTGACTGCCTTGATTCATAGAAAGGAGTTGCTTGAAGTAAATGCATTGGTGAACCATGTAGTACTTGGAGCAGATCTTTGGATAGAAGAAAAGGTATCTGAGTGCCCTTGTGTTGATGAGTCCTCAGTTATGTATTCATAGAAGTGTTCATCATTAAATGTTACTGCAAAGAAAGGTCATTTTGTGGAGAAATAAGTTTTAACACATGCAGGCTTCAAGCATTTTAATTAGAGAACTGGTTTGCTACCTAAATATTTCTTTCCTGTGCTTTGATCCTGCTGTACTGTGTGGAAGAGCTTGGCAACAGGGGACAGGGCATTGCTTTCAGTCCTCAAAGAGGGTCTGCTCCTGCTTAAGTGAGCACTAGAAGACTTACAAGGAGATCTCACAGGATCTGCATTGCTCTGGAAAGGATTTGATATTTGAAAGATATTCAAAACCCTCATCTTCTCTGACCTCTGCTAACCCAGTCTAGGTGAAACCTCCTATGAACCACTATTAACAAAAAATCAGGAAAAAATCTGTGACTTTACTTCAGCTCAGCAGCTTTAAACCATAATGCAATTTTGTTTCACCCCTGTTACTCTGAATATATACAATATATTTTATATATACATTACATTCAGCAGGAGTCTTCAGTTTCATCGTTGCTGGAGTTTAAACTGCTTGTCAATGAAACTGAAGAGGTACATCAGCTGTGGTTTATGAGACTGTAGGCCTGCACCTTGCAGGTTTGTTTCTCTCATCGTATGAGGTTTTCCTCCCCTGTGGGTAAGCAGAATTGTGATTTTCAGAGTAACACAGTGTGGTAGTTTTAGGCTGTACCTTTAAAATTTCCCACAGATCTCAAACAGAAAGTGGTAGAATGTAAATAAATTGCTGTTGGGTGTAAAGAAGAAAATAATGATCAATTCTAAACATTCCCGTTGGATGGATTACAAACATAGGCTGGTTGTGTAGGCTAACTTTTTCTCTCTTTTGGCTTCCTCTCTCAGGGAAACACTAACTTGTGCTATCTGCTTGGCTTTGCTGACCTTTGCTGTGTTCTTTGTTTTGGCTAAGTGCTGAAAAACAATTCTCTGCTCTTTCACTTGTCCCTTTGTGTACAGGGGATTAAGGAGGGGAGCAGGGAAGGGGAAAGCCATTAGCTCCCCTGGGGTTCGGCCAGGGGGGTTCTTGTGCTGTTTATAAATGGTAAATACCTGTAAATACCTGTAAATACTGTATATTCTGTACATAATCATTGCATTCCATTGTAGATCTTAGTTTTGCTTGTAAATACAACTTCATTTGCTTCCAGCTGGGCTGGTCTGGCAATTTAATGTTGGGGTAAACTTTCAACCCACCACAAACAGCACATCTCTTTTGAATGGGGATGGATAAGAATTTACCTCAAACTGTGCTGGCATTCTTAGCCTATTTAGTGTCATATATAGCTAATATTTTACAGAGGACAGCTACAAACCTATGTAGTTAAATAATTGGTCTTCAGGACTGCCTTTGTAACGAGTGTTTGTCTTTCTTCTGTCACAAACTATTATGCTATACCCATCACTCCACAGTGCTACTGTTAGAAGGAGCTAAGTAATGTTGGGCCTGATGCAGTTACAATGAATATATCATTTCCCACGAGTAATTAATTCTGCCATTACAGTGTTTATATTGCTTTAGTCTGAATTTTTCCAGCTTCAGTTTCCATTAGTTTGCTGTCATCCTCTGGCAGATGACAGACAGGATAGGACAACACTGATTTTCCTGTAGATCTGGGGGGGATGTGTACAATAGGTTGCATTTGTCTTAGTTTTCTGGTTCATTCCTGTGTACATGCATAATTGTGTCTGCTTCATGCACATTGCTTTGGTCTCTGTGTCTTGTCGGGATCATAGAATCATAGAATCGATAAGGTTGGAAAAGACTTCAAAGATCATCAAATCCCACCTGTCACCCAAGACCTCATGACTACTAAACCATGGCACCAAGTGCCACGTCCAATCCCCTCTTGAACACCTCCAGGGACAGTGACTCCACCACCTCCCTGGCAGCACATTCCAATGGCTAGCAACTCTCTCTGTGAAGAACTTTCTCATCACCTCAAGCCTAAACATCCCCTGGCGCAGCTTGAAACTGTGTCAGGGAAGTTTGGCTTGAGGTGAGGAGAAAGTTCTGAGGATCAGTGCAGCTGGTTTCCTCTAGGAGAAAACCTGAGAGTGTCTGGAGGGTTTACATCAGTTACTGTTCCATATGAGAGTAGAGATGAAACTACACTGAAATCTGACTCTTTTCTCCCTCCCCAGTCCTGCATCTCTTTCTCAACATCATCTCAAGCCCTATGTGCCCTCAGGTGTGCTACACATGCCCCCTAGCATCATGTTACAATAACAGTCTCTCTCTCTCTCTTTTTTTGGCACTAGGAATGGAAAACAAGGGCAGGAGTGTGGGGGGTGGGTGGGAAGGGGAGGAGGGAAGTGGTGTTTTAGGATTTCAAGGGCAACAAGGGTGTCTTGAAAGCTGTGTTGTGAAGATGAGCACGGCCACTAATACTGTTGGCCCAGAGCAGCCTGTATGTGAGTTGCTCGGCACCCCTGGGCTGGGAGGCTGCCTGGAGAGGGCATGTTTAGAGAAGTGGATGGTGCCTTTGAATCATATGCCCTTCCATGACAACCAACATTTCCACTGATGTAAATGGGCTGCTATAAATGCATCTAGAGCTTGATGTGGCCACAGCATGGTTAGTGAAGGGAAGGGATTTTCGCAGTTATAAGGCCACAGTGTGCTGGGACACACACAGAGGTGTGACTGGCAGTAATGAAGGCTGTGTGGGTGAGGACACATCCTGCTCTGTCCTTCTCTCTGGCTGTTGTGTGTGATGCTGTTCAGACCAGCAAAAATGAAGAGTTTTGCATTCTGCATTTCTCTTAGCAGTTAACTAAGAATTGTGTGGTTTTTTTTAAGGAAAGCTGCAGAAACAGGTTGCTCAGGGAGGCGGTAGAAGCCCCATGCCTGAAAGTTTTTAAGGCCAGGCTGGATGTGGCTCTGAGTAACCTGATCTAGTGTGAGAGGTCCCTGCCCATGACAGGGGGTTTGGAACTAGATGAGCTTTGAGGTCCCTTCCAACCCTAACAATTCTATGGTTCTATGATTTTCCTATCATCCCATCTTACTCCTAGTAAAAGGTATCCTCAAGCGAACAGGAGTGACAGAGCCATAGCCTGGATAGGCAGGATAGACACTTCTGTATTTCTAATTAATTATATGCTTCCTTTGCTTTTGAAAGGAATCTTTTTTTTCTGCAGGTATGTTTAAATTTTTGAACACCTCCACTAGCAAAAAATTATAGCTCTGTCCTCCGTCTGTAAGGCTGTTGCCTAGAAAAGCTACATGCTCCATCAAGTAGAGATGAATACTGCGATTACTTTTATAAGATAATGGAGCCCCAAGTTTTTCCTGCTCTGTTTGCACATTAGCCTAAAAATGAACTTTCTTGCTCAGTGGTTTCATTTCTATCATCGTCTTCAGTCACTAAACCATAAGAAGTACGCACTCCGATTCCCAATCAGTTTTGAGCACTTCCTGAATTGCAATAGGATTTCACGGCTGCTTCTTGACTGAGTGCTAGCTGCCCTCATTTAAAGTATGGCCTTATTTTGCACACTGACTCTTCAGACCTTGGGCAGTTAGGATGGTTATCACTGCATTTTCAGTCTTTCCTCCTTGACTGTTCTGCTTCTCTGTTATCTGCAGGGACCGGCTCAGCCCTGGCAAATTGCTGCCCTTCCTAAGGCGCGATCAACGCATAGTTACACCAAGAGGAGAAGAATGCGGGTGATAGAGTTACAGTTTCTTTTTCAGCAGAGCTACCTTGTGCAATGCCTTGCACGCACCATTTATAGACAACTAACTGCTAGACCTTATTCTGTTGTTCTATGAGAGGATAAACTATTACCAGCTGAGCACCTTTCAATTGACGGATGAGAACTGACACAAGCTAATACTCTTCTGACTCTTCTCTAGAATAAAATGGTGTAATTTTGCTCTGTAAACACATTCTCCAAAGCCAAAAGATTAAAACCTGATACCTCAGGTCGCTGTGTTTCTCCCCTGCTTTCCTTCACCCCTATTTCAGGCCATGCATACAAAGTATGTGGATCATGGCATGCTGCATATCGGGTGTCTGCAACAGCTGGTAACACACTTGCATAGTGCCGATACTTCCAAAGGCAAGAGGGAGCCAAAAGACTTCAAAGGTTTTATAAGGTTTGGGCATGAGATATGTTTCCTCCATAGGTGTTTCTATGTGTTTTGTAGTTTTTAACAAACTTGTTTGCAAACTGAATGGATGATCAAACTCAAAAAAGCAGACACTATACTTACTACATACCAGCACCTTTTGAAGTCCTGAAGGACACTTTGAGAGCCATTGGACTTTATTTATTTTCTTTAACCAATAGTTCTAAAATATGTTTTCTATGTCTATTTTAATTTGATATGCAACTTGTTGTGCCACCTGTGCAAGAGTGGGGTGGTTTGGGGTTTGGTTTGTTTTGCTTAGTTTTGTTTTCAATAAGGAAAATCTCTGTGATAATCCCAGAATCACAGAAACATTCAGGTTGGAAAAGACCCTCAGGATCACCAAGACCAACCCAGAACCCTACTCTACAAGGTTCACCCCTAAACCATATCCACCAAGCACCACATCCAAAAAAACCTTTAAACACTTCCAGGGCTGGGGACTCCACCACCTCCCTATGCAGCACATTACAATGCCTGACCACTTTTACCCTGAAAAAGATGTTTCCTACTGTCCAGTCCTAACCTACCCAGTCACAGCTTGAGGCCATTCCCTCTTGTTCTATCACTAATGACCTGTGAGAAGAGACCAGCACCAGCCTCTCCACAATGTCCTTTCAGGGAGTTGTAGACAGCAATGAGGTTTCCCCTCAGCTTCCTCTTTTCCAAACTAACCATCCCCAGCTCCTTCAGTCACTCTCCATCAGATTTATTCTCCAGGCCCTTCCCCAGGGCAGAGACAACTGGAACAAATGCAAGTAAACCTCATAATCTGGAAACTACATGGCAAAGATACCTCCCATGCTTCTTTATTTATTACTATTGCATTGCAGTGTGTTTCTTCACGTTGCAAGTTATTTGTCATTATTTTCAGTTATTGTTTTGTGTACTTTTTTTTTTAAGGTGACATAATTTCAGCTGTTTACATGATGATTTCTCTGATGGTAGTAAATGTAAATCCTGCCTGAGTTTGTGTTTGGAATGCTAATTGCTAGACAAACAGAGCAAAATCAAATGGTTGCATCTTGCAGGGCACTGTCTAACTATTTAATATGCTGCTTCTAAAAGAAGAGGGATGAGGTGTTAAAAAGCAGCCCTGTAGAGAAGGATTTGGGGATGCTGATGGATGAGCAGCTGGACATGAGCAGGCAGTGTGAGCTTGCAGCCCAGAAGGCAAATCACATCCTGGACTGCATCAAAAGCAGCATTGGCAGCAGATCCAGAGAAGTGATTCTGCCACTTTGCTCTGGTGAGGCCTCACCTGGACTACTGTGTACAGCTCTGGAGCCCTCAATATAGGAAGGACATGGACCTCGTCTAGAGGAGACCCATGAAAATGATCAGTGGGTTGGAGTATCTCTGCTATGAGGACAGGCTGAGGGAGCTGGGGATGTTCAGCCTGGAGAAGAGGAGGCTCTGGGGAGACCTAATAGCAGCCTGCCAGTACCTGAAGGGGGCTACAGGAAGCATGGAGAGAGACTGTTTACAAAGGCCTGGAGTGACAGGACAAGGGGCAATGGCTTCAAACTAGAGAAGAGCAGATTTAGATTGGATGTTAGGAACAAGTTCTTTACTATGAGGGTGGTGGAACACTGGAACAGGTTACCCAGGAGGTGGTTGAGGCTCCTTCCTGGAGATATTCAAGGTGAGGCTCAACAAGGCCTTGGACAGCCTGATCTAGTTGGGGATGTCCCTGCTGACTGCAGGGAGCTCAGACTGATGACCTTTGGAGGTTCCTTCTTGCTTGGACCATTCTACGAAAAGTGTTTACAACCTACAACAGAAATTGCAGGTTGGCCACAGGGGATTTGCTGCAATATGCAAATATAATATATATTCTTTTTCCTGTCTAAATGCAGTAGAATAATTTCAAAAGTCACTTGCCTTCAGTGTCATTTTCTGAAGACAGTTGAAATTTGAAAGGCTGTGGAAAATAAAATTTCATTCAGATGACATAGAAGGTTTTGGATAGAATTCAGGTAATTTAGTTTCACTATTTAATCAGAGCAAGGCAGGCATGTGCATTTATTGATGTAATACTGCTGACTGGAAGAGCCAATGTGCACAGAAAGACCACTGGAAGCAACAGCTGCCACTGTCAACAGATTAAAATCAAGGGAGAATTTTAAGTATGTTTCTATTAATTGAATATGTAATCATTTCACTTAGAAGGTTTTTAATTACACTTAGACACATTGTCCTCATTATGCACTTCCCCAGACTAAATGTCCATAGTCCTGGAATTGAGAAAAAAGAGAGAGAAAAGAAAAGGGGAAAAGATCTGAAAATACATTTAAAGGAGAGAGAAATAACCTAAAGATAAGGTATCTGTGCAAAGCTCACAGTACAACTGTGAATGTGAAACAACAGCAAACAGATTTTCACTGCAGACTTTCTGGGAGGGGCTTTACATATGATGGGTGTTTTTTAGAAAATAGTGTCAAATAAGTCAATATCTACAGAGAGGTTATCTCAATTTTATTCAAGTATGCTGCATCCAGGAGATCAAGCTAAGGTTGCCTATCCAAACAGTTCTGTTACTCTGTAGTCTGTCTTCTGCTCTGGGCAAGAACGTATTTGGCTATGCTTAGGTTACACATTTCACAAGCTCCCAGGATCACAGATCACAGGATTTTAGGGGTTGGAAGGGACCTCCAGAGATCATCGAGTCCAACCCCTCTGTCAGAGCAGGACCATAGAATCTAGCACAGGTCACACAGGAATGCATCCAGATGGGTCTGGAAAGTCTCCAGAGAAGGAGACTCCACATCTCTGGGCAGCCTGTTCCAGTGCTCTGTGACCCTCACAGTGAAGGAGTTCCTCCTCATGTTGAGGTAGAACATCCTGTGCTGTAGTTTATATCCATTGCCCCTCATAGGGCAGTGCTCCAGTCCCTTCGTCATCCTCATAGTCCTCCATTGTACTCTCTTGAGTAGATCCCTGTCGCAGTCCCTTCGTCATCCTCATAGTCCTCCATTGTACTCTCTTGAGTAGATCCCTGTCGCAGTCCCTTCGTCATCCTCATAGTCCTCCATTGTACTCTCTTCAGTAGATCCCTGTCCCTCTTGAACTGAACTGGGAAGCCCAAAACTGGATGCAATATTCCAGGTGAGGTCTCACCAGGGCAGAGTATAGTGGGAGGAGAACCTCCCTCGATCTGCTGGACACACTCCTCCTAGTGCACCCAGGATACCGCTGGCCCTCTTGGCCACAAGGGCACAGTTAGTTATCAGGCAGTCAGGCCTTAATCTTGCACTTGTTCTTGCATCCTGGTGCTTTAATTGAAGTCTAGAGAACTTTATAGGTCATGTTCCTTGAGAGAGTTGTTTTACTGATTTGTTTCAGAAATAAAAATGTTTAAAATTATTTAAAAAATCACACACTGAATGAAACACTTTTCTGGGACAGGATTAAAAAAAACCCAAAACACCAAACCAAACATGCTAAGGAATGGCCCTGAGTGAAAACAAAGCATATGAGAGAGCAGTGCTTGCAGCTGATCTAAGGCAGAAGAGCCACTTTGCAACTCAGGATGAGGAGACAGAGATCTCATTATAAAGCCTCAGATTGCAGCTGGGACACTGCAGGGAGACATGGCTTCCAGACACAGAAATAAATCTTACAGGCAGCTTCAAACCATGTGCAGTCTGGACGGTGCGACAAACATAGCAGGGGGGTTGGAGCTGGATGATCTGTGAGGTCCTTTCCATCCCAACCCGTCCTCTGATTCTATGACAACAACCCTGCCCAGAACTGCAGGAGAGCATTGTGGCAGAAACAGAGCCAGCTGTCATTTTCTAGGGATAGAGAAAGTACTCTGTGAAGTTTAAGCAGGAGCTGGGCCACATCAGTCACTGCTGCCGCTGCTACAGCCACCTCGGCTTGGGAAGAAAAGCCACAACCGGCAGAAGGTAAAGCAGCAAAACTGGAGTCTTATTCTTGAAGGCGAGAAGGTGTGAAGATGAGGAGGGGAAATGTTTGCCTCATCTCTCTGCCACCGTGGAAAGAAGCTGTCGTTCTGCAGAGGTGTGAAATCTGGAGTGCAGCATCACAGTCAAGACTAAAAAGGGAAGGCCTGAAGGCACAGCAGGTTGCAGTCTCTGTCAGGTATCTGTGGGCAGAGGAAGCCTTTTGTGTTTGCGTATGAGAGTTTAGTGTCAGGCAGCAATCTGGTGAGACCCCACCTGGAGTACTGCCTCCAGTTCTGGAGCCCCTGATACAGGAAGGATCTGGAAGTGCTGGAGTATGTCCATAGAAGGGTCATGAGGATGATCAGAGGGCTGGAGCTCCCCTGTTATGGAGACAGAGTGAGAGAGTTCGGGCTGTTCAGTCTGTAGAAGAGAAGGCTCCAAGGAGACCTTGCAGCCTTCCAGGATCTTAAGAAGGCCTACAAGAAAGCTGGGGAGGGACTTTTTAGGGTTCAGGGAGTGATAGGACTAGGAGGAATGGAACAAAACTATAAATGGGTAGATTCAGTTTGGATGTTAGAAAGAAGTTCTTCCCCATGAGGGTGGTGAGAGACTGGAACAGGTTGCCCAGGGGGTTGGTAGAAGCCTCATCTCTGGAGGTTTTTAAGGCCTGGCTGGATGTAGCTTTGAGAACCTCATGTAGTGTGAAGTTTCCCTCCCCATGGCAGGGTGGGTTGGAACTAGATGATCCTTGAAGTCCCTTCCAACCCTAACAATTTTCTGATTCTATGGTATGGAGCAGCCTGAATGCAGGGGAGGTCTCCTCCTGAATACAGCAGCAGGGAATTTATTGCCACCTGACAGAGCTGGTGCTGGTGCTTCGAGGCAGCACTTGCAGGCTCAGGTAGCACTGCAAAGCATTTCAAATACCATCAGCTAATATACCAATGAATATGTGGATTTCTGAATTATACTAATGTTGTCTGTTAGTATTGCTGTGTTTTGGAAAGAAAATTATGAGCAGCTGCCTCCCAAAGGGGCTTTCTTATAAACCTCTTGGGTTTGCCATAAACCCTTTGGGAACAGGATTTTATTCAGAATTTCATATGGAGGGGACTAGAACTCAAACTACAAAAGGAATGTCTCTCCCTCATTTTCTCTTTCTTTAAAGCATCATAATTGAACAGACCCTGCAGAAAGAGCAGTCTAGGCAAGGTGGAATTTAGAGTCCCTATGTAATGCAAATGCTTCAGAAAATCCTTCTCACTGCAAACTGTGTTTATTAATGTGCATCAGAAAGCTGGACAAAATGAACAGCACTTCAACTAGCTGCTTTGGGGAACACCTTGTTGACTTCTGCTGTGCAGAGTAGAATCATTGAATCATAGAACATCAGGTTGGAAGGGACCTCAAGGATCATCTGGTCCAACCTTTCTCGGGAAACGCAGGAGGTGTTCTTCCTTGAGTCAGAGACAACAACATTGCCAAGGCTGAAGCCGCTGGCAGGTGGAAGGTCACATTCTTGGGTCCAGATTCATCCACCATGGATATACATGAATCTTCACAGGAGATGAATGTCTCAGTCTACTGAGAATAGGCTGAGAGCAGGCATCTATTTGCAGCTCCTTTCAGCAGTTCTTTAAAAATTGGTTTTCCTCCAGGTAACTAAGTTACTGTGCTCAGCCAGTATTGTTTGTGTGTGCAACTGGGAATACTGGCTAGTTGGAATGTCAGTGCTGTGCAGGATGAGGGACAGATGTACAGGATGAAGGACAGATGTGCAGGATGAAGGACAGATGTATAGGTGGTAGATGACACAGTTCTTGATGTGCACTAAAGATTAACTTCCCTGTCATGTATTTTGCACTTTGAAAACATTAATAGATGCAGATAAATGCATGATTAGCAATTGCAAATGAACCCCTTATCTGTTAAATCAATAAGCAGTGATCTGATTCATCTGATTCTGAGGATTAATTCTATAAGCCAGCTCACTGTTCAGATCTGTAGAGAAAAAGGAATTTAAACGGTATGTTAAGATATATTCCACTCAGAGCAGTAATTGTGTTTTAAAACTTGGAAAATTAAGTTTGACCTGAGGGTTTTAGAGCTTTTGATCTATTAGGTTATACTAATAGGGAAAAAAAAAAAAAAAGAAAAAAGTGTTTAATTTAGGAAACTACAGATTTCAAAAATCCTTTAACTGAAATACAAGTAAATAAAAAAATGGAAGCTTATCCAGTAGCAAGAAAGTAAACAAAAGTATTCACACACACACAGAATCACCACCAAGGTTGGAAGAGACCTCAAAGATCATCAAGTCCAACCTGTCACCACAGACCTCATGACTAAACCTTGGCACCAAGTGCCACGTCCAATCCCCTCTTGAACACCTCCAGGGATGGTGACTCCACCACCTCCCTGGGCAGCCCATTCCAATGGCTAACAACTCTCTCAGTGAAGAACTTTCTCCTCACCTCGAGCCTAAACTTCCCTTGGCGCAGCCTGAGAGTGTCCTCTTGTTCTGGTGCTGGTTGCCTGGGAGAAGAGACCAACCCCCTCCTGGCTACAACCACCCTTCAGGTAGTCGTAGACAGCAATAAGGTCTCCCCTGAGCCTCCTCTTCATTCCTGGCATACGAGGGAAAACAACCTTGTTCAGTAAAGATCTCTCCTTTAAATTACAGGATAACATTTGCAATTATTGTAAGAGTTTTGGCCAGACATTTGTTTTTAAAGGAGCTATTTGTCCTCCTTAAGCTGAGACCTGAGAGTAGCTCTGTTGTTAGAAAAATGCTTTCTAAATGAATGAGGTGAGTTATTCCAACAGGCAGCGAGCAGATGTACTGCAGATGAAATCATTGCCAGCAGAAAAACTAAGGAATGCTACATGGTGCGTAGCAAATTGCACTGGGACTTGTACAGTGTAGGTGGGCTCTTGCATTAGTCATACCATCCAAAGGTCTGTCCACTCTGGATGTGGACACTGATGAAGTTTCCCACTAGGAAGCCTCATATGCAAAAGATTCAAAACAACTGAGCTTGTAACTTGGAAAAATCATAGAATTGTCAGGGCTGGAAGGGACCTCAGGGATCGTCTCATTCCAACCCCCTGCCATGGGCAGGGACACCTCACACTAGATCAGGTTGCTCAGGGCCACATCCAGCCTGGCCTTAAAAACTTCCAGGGATGCATTAATTTTATCAAGTACAAAGAAAGCAAAACATATTTCATCACAGCACCTTAGTGCTGACCCTTAAGTAAATAGCTGTCTTTCATTAGCAATAAGAGAAATAAAACATAAAGCAAACCCCATTAAAATGTAAAATATTAATTTATATTAATTATTATAAATAATGATACTACTAACAATTATTAGTGTTAGTATTAATTATTAAAATAATTGAAATTATATTTTTTCTCATTCTTTTTGCTTCTACCACCTCCCTGGGCAACCTGTTCCCGTGTCTCACTATCCTCATGGGGAAGAACTTCTTCCTAATATCCACTCTGAATCTACCCATTTCTAGTTTGCTCCATTCCCCCCAGTTCTATCAGTCCCTGACACCCTAAAAAGTCCTTCACAAGCTTTCTTGTAGCCCCCTTCAGATACTGGAAGGCCACAATAAGGTCTCCTTGGAGCCTTCTCTTCTCCTGACTTAGCCCCAACTCTCTCACTCTGTGTCCATGGGAGAGGAGCTCGAGCCCTCTGCTCATCCTCATGGCTCTTCTTTGAACACACTCCAGCACCTCCAGATCCTTCTTGTAACAGGGGCTCCAGAAGGGTTTTATATGACTGAGATCAGGCATGTAAACATGTGTATGCATATTCCAAAATCCATTTGAATATTGTTTGGGTTATAGTATTTAGAGGTGAATATATAATGCAAATTCTATATTCCTCTCAAGTGCCTGGTGAGTCATTAGCTGTGAGGGATTCTATTCTAGCAGTGACCTGTGCCCGGTGAAAGCTGTGTCCCATTGTCTTTCAACCATGGCAGTGGCTCTTCTATGCACTGCCAAGGCTTTGTGTTCAATCAATGTCTGAGCCTTGAAAAGCATCTTGATATTTCTTCTCTCAGAAAAACCAAAACAACCAGGGGTGAGTCAATAATAGGTGATTGCCTTTGACTGGAGATGTACCTTCTTGATGTCTCTTTATTATGACAGAAACAATGCGCCTAATGGGCGACTCCCACCTAAGCAGCAGACGAAACAGGAATGAAATTTCCTCTCCATCGTTCAAATGAAAGAAAAGATGTTAAGATTACTTCTTGTACTTATGTTGAGGTGTTGGTGTTTCATTTGATCATGCATTCATATTATCATCAGGAAGCAGGGGGGATGATCAGTCAAATATATCCTATTTTTCACACAGTCCCATTACCCCAGCTTCATCTTGCTGGTTGTGCTTGCTGCTGGCTGTGTGAACAGCCTCTATTTCCCACTGTGTTTTTTTTGGGTCTAATTAGAAGGGAAAAAAGCCCCAAAGTGAAACTCAGATGCAGCCTTGCATCTCATCCAGGCCTAATGTATTGCTTTTT
>CM037637.1:35271931-35349539 GCA_015227895.2 Colaptes auratus
CCCCTGTCTGCTGTACTTTTAAACATTTTTCTTTAATAAGATCATTAATGTAATGACTAAGAATATCCAGGGACACTGCAATGTCCCTCTGTTAGTAGTGAATCCCTAATGCAATAATGATAAAGTCCTAACACTAAGCCCCTAACGCTAAGCCCCAAGTAATAAATGGTATATAATCATGCTGATATCCAAATTAACATTGACTGACAGGAACAGCTCCCTGAGTGCTCCAAGAATTAAATACTTTGTCATCCTCCAGCTGGATATTTGTGCAGTTAGAGTTGTGCAAAAGCTATGGAGTCTCTTGCCTTCCTTGGCGATATTTTGAATTAAAAAAAGTGAAACTTAATGAGTTGCCTCTACTCCTTTACACCTCATAGGGATTCTGCCCTACCACTAAATGTGTGACTCTTTGGAGGTCTGAGACTTCAGGCACTTTTGGGCCTAATCTCAATGCCTCAGCTCCTTCTATCCTTGTGTTCATCTGACAAAGAGCATCCCTTAATCTGTGGAAATGTGGCGTGAAATGCCACCAAAGTACAAAGCAGGCTATTAAGCACTAGTTACGACGATTGCATTTTCTCTCTCAGAGCACTATTGGTAGTCACAGAGTAAAAGTATCTTTTTGTTTGGAGGAAACTCAAAAAACCAAGCAGACCCAAGTCATGTTTTAAAATACATCCTGTTTCCTATTAATTACTTTTTGTCGAGGGTGATTCTTTCAAGCAGAAAAAATTTATCGCTAGCTTGTAGCCATTTTATTTCTCAGTACTTTTCAGCCCTGTACTATGACTGAGTTTGTGTTAATTTTAGATAAAATTCTGTGCCTGTCATTTTGACAGAGAAAGGTTAACCCAGCTCGTCTGAAATGATTAGCCAAATGAAAAGCTTCGATGATTTTATATCTGTGGGCAAAGCAAAATCTGTGCAGGCACAAGTATGGGTGCTGACTCCTCATTTTGTCTTTCCACATTTGCAACACAGAAAAGAAAGCTGCATGATGGCATTTCAGGTCTTCCAATGACAGACTGGGCACAATAGAGGAAGAGTGTTTGGCATGACTAATGAGAAAATCCAGTGTAATTACATATGATTAATTGCATCTGTCTTCAAATTTATGCAGGAATTATTTTCGAAATGAGAGAGCATTTAGGCCTTAAAATGAAACATGACTCCACAATAAAAAAGAATATTATGATACCTGATCCACTGTTTTTTTTATACCTATCAGTGTTCTGTAACTTGATAATTTAGTCACAAGTGCTGCATCAAGAGAAGTGTGGGCAGCAGGTCAAGGGAGGTGATTTTCCCCTCTACTCAGCTCTGGTGAGACCCCACCTGGAGTACTGCCTCCAGTTCTGGAGCCCCTATTACAAGAGGATATGGACATACTGGAATGTGTCCAGAGAGGGCCACAAGGATGAGCAAAGGGCTGGAGCACCTCTCCTATGAGGACAGACTGAGGGAATTGGGGCTGTTCAGTCTGGAGAAAAGAAGGCTCCAAGGTGACCTTATTGTGGCCTTCCAGTGTCTGAAGGGGGCATACAAGAAGGCTGGGGAGGGACTTCTTAGAATATCAGGTAGTGATAGGACTAGGGGGAATAGAATGAAGCTGGAGGTGGGGAGATTCAGACTGGACATGAGGAGGAAGTTCTTCACCATGAGAGTGGTGAGGCCCTGGAATGGGTTGTCTAAGGAGGTGGTTGAGGCCCCATCCCTGGAGGTGTTTAAGACCAGGCTGGATGATGCTCTGGCCAGCCTGATCTATTGTGAAGTGTCCCTGCCCATGGCAGGGGGGTTGCAACTAGGAGATTATGGTGGTCCCTTCCAACCCTGACTGATTCTATGATATCTGGCAGAGTACACTTATTATTGTAACAGCTGTTTTGATAGTCCTTATTTGTAAGAAAATAATAAAAGGTAATTTCACCTAAGTTATCCTTATTTGTTTGTGATATGGTAGAACATAGGGATCCCCATAAATGAAATCCAATGTGAAGGCCATAGCACATATTAAATCATTATATATCTGTTTATGTATTACTACAACATCTTGAAGCATCAGTAATGAACGGGGAAAACTTTATGTTAAGAGTACAACAGAAGTGTGTTTAGTTCAGATAAGCTGATGATATTGAAGAAAAGGAGACCCTGGGAAATGGAATAACACAGAAAAAGAAATAGTTGATTTAGTAGCATGAAGAGTGATGAGGAGGATCTGAGGGCTGTTCAGTCTGGAGAAGAGAAGGCTCCAAGGAGACCTTATTGTGGCCTTCCAGTATCTGAAGGGGGCTACAAGAAAGCTGGGGAGGGACTTTTTAGGGTGTCAGGGAGTGATAGGACTGGGGGTAATGGAGCAAAACTAGAAATGGGTGGATTCAGATTGGATGTTAGGAAGAAATTCTTCACCATGTGGGTGGTGAGAGACTGGAGCAGGTTGACTAGGGAGGTGGCAGAAGCCTCATCCCTGGAGGTTTTTAAGAGCAGGCTGGATGTGGATCTGTGCTACCTGATGCAGTGTGATGTGTCCCTGCCCATGGCAGAGGGGTTGGAACTGGCTGATTTTTGAGGTCTCTTCCAACCATGACAATTCTATGGTTCTATGATTCTATCTCTCTGCTTCCTTGCTCTGCAAAGGATCTGCTGTATTTTATTGTTTCTTCCAGGCTTAATTATCAAGGTGATGTCATCTCATAATTAGTTGAGTTAGGCTACTGTTTGGCAGAAAATGATTGTGTGCTTCAAGGTGTGAATTTTGTAGTTTCACACTAGAATCAAATTAATATTGGTCACTTTGACAATTATGCTTCTCTTTTAGAGTGGGAAAGGTCCTATTTTTGCACGAACACAAATTTTTAAGTTAAATCTGAAAAAAAAAAGACCAAATTTAAAATAAAAGCTCCCAGTACTTCAAGTTTGTTTGCTTTAAATTAGAGATGGCATATGTCTATGTACACAGTAAAAGTAAACAGTTTGGATTTTTTAACCATCTTCTTTGCTGTTCTCTGCTGCTGTAAGATTTCATCTAAGCACAACCTGCAGCTGTGCAACTGACTGAACAGTGGGCAAAAAAATCCATTGAGTTCTAGAAGATAGTGTTTGCTTTCATTGAAAGAGGAGAGATCTGGGATAGAAGTCAATTGCTGATCAGTTGGGGTTTTTCTGTTTTCTCCTAGGTCTCCCTCGTCCACCTTCTAAAGACAGTGCGGTTGCTACGGCTCTTGCGTCTCCTTCAGAAGCTGGATCGTTACTCCCAGCACAGCACAATTGTTCTCACGCTTCTCATGTCCATGTTTGCCTTGCTTGCTCACTGGATGGCCTGCATTTGGTATGTTATAGGGAAAAGGGAGATGGAACAGAATAACCCCCTTACCTGGGACATTGGTAAGTTCTCCTTTCCACCATAAATATATGCATAGATGTGTGTGTGCATGAAAATTTCCATCAATGTATAAAAACACATGTATAAGCCACTCAATATTTCCTGTTGTTTTATCCTATGTGATTATCTAGTACTGTTTGTAGAGGAAAAAAAGAGATCATTGGTCTGAATTTCAGGACAATCTGCTAAAAGTGAATTAAAATGGAAAAAAAAAAAGCAGGGGGGGGGAAGAAGAAACCAAGATTTTTAAGAGTGATTCAGTGTTTGGGGAATTGAGGATCTGGAGGATCTCAATAGCAAAGGGCTAGATAGATTATGTAGAAGAGAAAGATCATCTTGGTTTTGCAAATTAGCAAATTCTCCAATAGAGGCATTGCTTGGGTGTGTTGATTGTTCCTTATTATATGTTGAAACAGATAGGCTCTGAAATGCCTAGCACAGTTAGAGATCTCCTCAGCCACTTGGATCCACACAAGTCCATGGGTCCAGGCGGGATCCATCCTAGGGTGCTGAGAGAGCTGGCAGATGAGCTGGCCAAGCCGCTCTCCATCATTTTTCAGCAGTCCTGGCTCACTGGAGTGCACCCAGAATACTGGAAGCTGGCCAACGTGGTGCCCATCCACAAGAAGGGCCGGTTGGAAGAGCCAGGGAATTATAGGCCTGTCAGCCTGACCTCAGGCCAGGCAAGATGATGGAACAGCTCATCTTGAGTGCAATCACACAGCACTTACAGGATAGCCAGGGGCTCAGGCCCAGCCAGCATGGATTTAGGAAGGGCAGGTCCTGCCTGACCAACCTGATCTCCTTCTATGATCAGGTGACTGCCTGGTGGATGGGGGCAGGCTGTGGATGTAGTCTACCTGGACTTCAGCAAGGCCTTTGACACCATCCCCCCAGCACAAACTCCTGGCCAAGCTGGCAGCCCATGCTGGACAGGAGCACTCTGTGTTGGGTTAGGAACTGGCTGGAGGGCCGAGCCCCAAGAGTGTGGTGGTGAATGGTGCCAATCCAGCTGGCAGCCAGTCGCTAGTGGTGTGCCCCAATGATCAGTGCTGGGCCCATGCTCTTCAACATCTTTATTGATGATCTGGATGAGGGATTCGAGTCCATCATCAGTAAATTTGCAGATGACACCAAGCTGGGAGCGGGAGTTGATCTGCTGGAGGGTAGAGAGGCTTTGCAGAGGCACCTCGGCAGGCTGGACAGATGGGCAAGTCCCAGGGCATGAGATTGAACACATCCAAGTGCCGGGTTCTGCACATTGGCCACAGCAACCCATGCAGTGCTACAGGCTGGGGTCAGAGTGGCTGGAGAGCGGCCAGACAGAGAGGGACCTGGGGGCACTGGTTGATGGTAGGCTGAACATGAGCCTGCAGTGTGTCCAGGCAGCCAAGAGGGCCAATGGCATCCTGGCCTGCATCAGGAACAGTGTGGCCAGCAGGAGCAGGGAGGTCATTCTGCCCTGGACACTGCTGGTTAGGCCACACCTTGAGTCCGTGTCCAGATCTTGACCCCTCAGTTTAGGAAGGAGGTTGACTTGCTGGAACGTGTCCAGAGAAGGGCAACAAGTTGGGGAGGGGTTTGGAACACAAGCCCTGTGAAGAGACGCTGAGGGAGCTGGGGTTGCTTAGCCTGGAGAAGAGGAGACTCAGGGATGACCTTCTTGCTCTCTACAACTACCTGAAGGGAGGTTGTAGACAGATGGACGTTGGTCTCTTCTCCCAGGCAGCCAGCACCAGAACAAGAGGACACAGTCTCAAGCTGCGCCAGGGGACATTTAGACTGGATGTTAGGAAGAAGTTTTACACAGAGAGAGTGATTGCCCATTGGAATGGGCTGTCCGGGGAGGTGGTGGAGTCACCATCCCTGCGAGGTGTTCAGGAGGAGACTTGATGGGGTGCTTGGTTGTATGGTTTAGTTGATTAGGTGGTGTTGGATGATAGATTGAACACGTGATCTTGAAGGTCTCTCCAATGGTCTCTCTCTTATGGTCGTTCTTCTCTTCTATTCTGGTCTTCTATTCTACTCTTCTCTTCTCTCCTTCTCTTCTAATCTCTTCTCTTCTCTTCTTGCTCATTCTATTCTCTTCTCTTTCTTCTCTTCTATTCTAACTCAGCTGGAAAAGCAAATGGAAAGCTGTATTTTGCAAGCAATAATGAAAGGCAATGAATATACTCAAAATATACAGTATTTACAATATTATGCAAGAATTTACAGGGAATAACACAAACACGGATCCTCCCAAGGAGAATCCCACCTTGGGCTCTCCCCAAAGCCCCTCTCCCCCTCCTCCCCTTTCCCCTACAGCATAGGAGGTTCCACCTCAGCATGAAGAGAAACTTTTTTACTCTGAGGGTCATGGAGCACCAGAACAGGCTGCCCAGAGAGGTTGTTGAGTCTCCTCTGCAGACTTTCAAGCCCTGTCTGGATGCATTCCTGTGTGACCTGCACTAGATTCTATGATCCTGCTCCAGCAGGGGGCTTGGAGTCAGTGATCTCCAGAGGTCCCTTCCAACCCCTAACATCCTGTGATCCTGTGTGAAAGATGGTTTTGGAATGTTCAGGTTTGAGCCAATGTTTAGTTTCCATGCCTGCCTTCATTCTGATTTCATTGAGTGTTCCAGGTAGCCTCTTTAGACTTTCAGGTTTTTCCTTTTTCTTCTGTAAAGTTTATGACTCTTTCTAATAGTTGTGGTAGTACCACGGGGAAACAATAGACCTTGTATAGGAACATGGCATCACCAGGTATTTGTACAAGGTTAAATGTGTACTGCCTGCTAGTACAGCAGCTGAAAATCCACATCTTTCTGTGTGGATCATTCCAGATTTAATGTAGTGGTGTCTGTCTCAGATGTTATATCAATATCACAAATCCCTTTTTCTCCCTTTTCTTTCTGGTTCCTTGTCTTCTATATTTTTAATTTTACTTGTATTTGTTTTTAGCCTAAATTTGCTACATGGTCACTGAATCAGGAGAGGAAACAAGGCCAGTGATAAAATTAACTGGAAGGGGGCAGCTCTGCTAGTTTTCTTCCTGCTGTTATATAATAAAGACATAATTTAAAAACACAGTAATTTAGAATAGAAAAGTTACCTGTGAGAGTAAAAGAATGCACATATGTCCCTTTCATAAACAAAGAGTATATAATGAGACAGAGTTTCCAAATAGAAAAAAATATTTAGTGAGGGGAAAGATGTAAATGATTGTGACCAAAAGCTCAGTGATGCACGTTCAAACAGCAGTATGCCCTATTCTTACTGCCTCTAATTTCTTTCCTCTCTGCTAACCCCATTATCATTTATCTAACTATCATCTCATAACAAGATTTCTGAAGGGAAAATGGAAGAGGTGTTGAAGGTTCCTGACCTCAGATGAGGTGAGGATGGTGGGTCAGGAAGAAATGAAGAAAGTCATAGAATCGTAGAATTGTTTGGAAAGGACCTCAAGGAGCATCTTGTTCCAACCCCCCTGCCATGGCCAGGGACACTAGACCAAAGTCTTTCCAGGTTGGAAAAGACCTTTGAGATCATCAAGTACAACCTATCATCCAACACTATCTGATCAACTAAACTGTGGCACCTCCTCCTAAACAACTCCAGTGTTGGCGACTCCACCACCTTCCTGGACAGCACATCCCAATGGTAAGTCACTCCTTCTGTGAAGAACCTCTTCCCAACATTCAGCCTAAACCTCCCCTGGCACAGCTGGAGACTGTGTCCTCCTGTTCTGTCACAGGTTATCTGGGAGAAGAGACCACCACCCCCCCCCTGGGGCTACCCTCCTTCAGGCAGTTGTAGACAGCAACAAGGTCTCCTCTGATCCTCCTCTTCTCCAGGCTAAGCAACCCCACATACAAGCATATGGGGTACATACACAAACACTGACATGTCTAGTCCAGTAAATATTGGGGGGGGGATGGATGCTACAGCAAACACTTAGTCTGTGCTTTGTTCTGCTTTTCCCAAAAAGCTTTGGGCTTGTGACAAATGAAGGAGAATAAGGTCCATTTCTCCATGGTCTGACTCCACATCCATGTTGGCATCAAGCCTCACACCTCCACTACATCACACTGCTCAGAGACATATCCAGCATGGCCTTCAGAAACTCCAGAGATGAGGTTTCCACCACCTCCATGGGCAACCTGTCCCAGTTTCTCACCACCCTCATGGGGAAGAACTTCTTCCTAACATCCAATCTGAATCTACCCAGTTCTAGTTTTGTTCCATTAAAGTCCAGCAAACAAATCTCTCCAGTTTGTCTATAGGTTACTGAAAGCTAGGTGGAGTCTTTTTATTCTTCTAGTTGGTTGTTTATTTCTCCTTTCCTTTGTAAACCAGGTCTTTGACCTGCTGCTGAACTCCTCATGGAGTGCAAATCTCTCAAAGAAAATAGTGCAGCTGTAGGGGATAACACACAAAGAAAGCCCACTGTGCACAAATTGGTCAGGTACTCCTAACAGAAAAACAAATCCATATAATAATAATGAAAAAGGGAAATGTCACTGGCAGGAAGTAGCTATGAAAACATATTGTCAGCTTATGTAGGTCAAAAATTATAGTTCATATCAAAGCATCTACTGCAGCCCAAATTATGAGGATGAGCTGCATCCTTGCTGCCCAGACAGGGCTGCTGGCTATGCTCTGCATGCAGTCTGTCCCTCTCCCTTTTCCCTGAGCTGAAGCTGCTTTCAGGAAATTCTCCCCATATCCCTTTTGGCTCTTGGCATTTATTGATAAGAAAAATAATAACTTTCACCTGTCAGTTTTGTCCTCTCTGGGGCAATGGCAGTAACACGCTAATATCTCAACAACCTCAGTACAACTCTGAGTTTATCCGGAACTGAGCCATTCCACAAGAGTCCCATTTGCATCTCACTGAAATGTTTTATATGGGTTGTCACACCCTGGTCATCTTCTAGCAGGCTTCCTAGACAAGAACTTCTCCTTAACAGCCTCTTGCCACTGACTTGTCTCAAACTGAGACTTGATGGCCTTCCCTAGACAGCTGCACGCAATGTAACTCCCTATCGGAGGAGCCAAGGCACCTCTTGGTGGTGTGTACCCTCAGATTCCTACCTGGCAAATGGACTCTGCTATTAAGTTTACAGCTTCAATTAATTTTAAATTCTTTACAAAAGTGTGGGTTTGCCTTTTTTGTCTGGAAAGTCATCCTACCAGCTTCACAGTCTCTCAAGTATTCCAAACCTATAAATGTCTTATAATTACACTGCAATACCTGCTGCAGATGAAATCAGCACCTGTCAGAATGGTTATTTCTATAGTTCTCTCCAGAACTAAGTTAAATATTTATGGGTTTGGGGGTGTGCTTGGGTTTTTTCCTTTTCTTTGTTGGTTGGGGATGGAGGCTGTAGACAGGTGGGGATTGGTCTCTTTTCCCAGGCAACCAGCACCAGAACAAGAGGACACAGCCTCAAACTGCACCAGGGGAGGTTTAGGCTGGATGTTAGGAAGAAATTCTTCATAGAGAGAGTGATTGCCATTGGAATGGATGCCCAGGGAGGTGGTGGAGTCACCATCACTGGGGGTGTTTAGAAGGAGACTTGATGGGGTGCTTGGTGCCATGGTTTAGTTGACTAGATGGTGTTGGATGATGGGTTGGACGCGATGATCTTGAAGGTCTCTTCCAACCTGGTTAATTCTATTCTATTCTATTCTATTCTATTCTATTTAATTTTTTTTTCTATTCTATTATTCTATTCTATTCTTCACAGAAAGAGTAATGGTCCATGTGAATGGGCTGCCCAGGGAGGTGGTGGAGTCACCATCCCTGCAGGTGTTCGAAAAGGAATTGTAATCATGAAGTGTTGGGTGACAGGGTGGTCTTTTCCAACCTTATTGATTCTATGATTCTGTGACTGGGGGGTTGTTGTTGTTGCTTTGGGTTTTTCGGGGGGGGGATGTTGTGTGGGTTTGGATTTTTTTATTGGAAACAGTTTTCAAATGTTATTGGAAATTGTTTTGTGGGGTTGTTTTCTTTAAGAGCTCAGAAATCTCCAGATACCTATCATGAAGCCATGGTTTTGCAAAGATAAATAAATTTCTGTTCAAGATTGTGTGTCACATATATGAGCAGAAAAATAAGATTATGTGATGTTTTCAATAAGTGCAAATTCAATTGCTTTATACATGTCAACTCCTTGTTAGGGAAACACAATGAAGTTAAATCTTGGCCCTCTGTGTGCTACAAGCTTTGCTGCTCTGGAGATACAAAGCTGACTGTATGTAGCCAGGCTTTTTTTCTTGCTTAAAAAAAAATCTTCAAATGAACTGTCCACTACACCTCATAGCATTCATGTTCTAGGGTGGATTAGAAGGGCTGTAGTTAATAGATTGAGAGAGGTTCTGCTCCTCCTCAACTCTGCCCTGGTGAGGCCACATCTAGAGTACTGTGTCCAGTTCGGGGCACCTCAGTTCAGGAAGGACCTCAGGGTACTCCTTGAAATAGTCCAGTGCAGAGCCACAAAAATGATTAGGGAGTGGAACAAATTCCTTAGGAGGAGAGACAGGGATGTGAGGGCTCTGTAGCTTGGAGAGGAGGAGCCTGAGGGGTGACCTCATTCATGTTGATAAGGAGGTAAAGGGTGAATGCAAAAAGGATGGAGCCAGGCTCTGCTGGGTGATGCCCAATGACAGCACAAGAGGGCAATGGTGGAAGCTGAGGCATAGGAAGTTCCATGGAAACAGGAGGAAGAATTTTTTCCCTGTGAGGGTGACAGAAGACTGGCACAGGCTGCCCAGGGGGGTTGTCAAGTATCCCTCTGTGGAGATATTCAAGATCTGCCTGGATGTGTTCCAGTGTGATCTGTTGTAGGTGATTCTGCTCTGGCAGGGGGTTTGGACTGCATGAGCTTTTGAGGTCTCTTCTAGCCTGTAACATTCTGTGATCCATGTAGCTGATATGTTGAGAAGAGTAGGTGTAATTTAGGGTACAATAATTAAGCAAAGTGAAATGAGATCTGGAGATCATAATAACTCACAAGCACGTAATGTATACAGGAGAAACCTCACTTGAGGTATATTGAAAGTAGCATTATTGTAAAACACTGAGGATATTCTCTTCTCCTGTATGAAGGTCTCAGTTGGAAATTTTTGTGTAGTTTTGGAGAACATGCAAGAGATTTCTTACTACAAGCAAAGCAGTACAATATCATAGAACCATAGAATCATAGAAAGGTCCAGGATGGAAGGACCTCCAGAAGTTATCCCGTCCAATTTCCCCACAATCAACAGGGACATCCCCAACTAGATCAGGTTGCCCAGAGCCTTGTCCACCCTCACCTTGAATATCTCCAGGGAAGGAGCCTCAACCAACTCCCTGGGCAACTGTTCCAGTGTTCCACCACCCTCATTGGAAAGACCTTGTTCCTACATCCAATCTAAATCTGCTCTTCTCTAGTTTGAACCCATTGCCCCTCATCCTGTCTCTGCTGGCCTTTGCAAACAGTCTCTCCCCAGCCTTCTTGAAGCCCCCTTCAGGTACTGGCAGGCTGCTATTAGGTCTCCTCAAAGCCTCCTCTTCTCCAGGCTGAACACCCCCAGCTCCCTCAGCCTGTCCTCGTACCAGAGGTGCTCCAACCCCTGATCATTTTCGTGGCCCTCCTCTGGACCTGCTCCATCAGGTCCATGTCCTTCCTATATTGAGGTCTCTAGAGCTGTACACAGGCTCCAGGTGAGGCTCAGCAGAGCAGAGCAAAGTGGCAGAATCACCTCTCTGGATCTGCTGGCAGTGCTGCTTTGATGCAGCAGGCAGGCTGTGATTTGCCTTCTGTGCTGCAGATCCCACACTGCTTGCTCATGTCCAGCTTCTCATCCATCAGCACCCCCAAGTCCTTTTCCTCAGGGCTGCTTTCTATCACCTCATTCCTCAGCCTGGATTGATAGCACGGATTGTTCCAGCCCAGGTGCAGAACCTCACCTTGTATTTACAGGTTTTAATTTTTAAACTTCTGATTTTCTTGCATGTCTAATTGACAACATTTAAAAATACAATTTTAAAAAGCCAAAACAAGCAACAACAAAAACCCAGTGGAATTGCTATACATTTTTAATAGAATGCATCTTGCCCTTGGAAAGTGTGCTTTTCATTCTTCACTGAAGGGGCTCAAGTGGTGACGTTCACCTGAAAAACTGCAGTTCTGGGTATGGATGCTGCACTAGTGTTATACCTTGGCTGAAATACATGGAAAGGTTAGGTTAGAATAGAGTAGAATAGAATAGAATAGAATAGAAAGAATAGAATAGAATAGAATAGAATAGAATAGAATAGAATAGAATAGAATAGAATAGAATAGAATAGAATAGAATAGAAAATAATACAATACAATACAATACAATAGACCAGGTTGGAAGAGACCTTTGAGATCATCGTGTCCAACCCATCATCCAACACTATCTAATCAATTAAACCATGGCACCAAGCACCCCATCAAGTCTCCTCCTAAACACCTCCAGTGATGGTGACTCCACCACCACTTTCCCGGGCAGCACATTCCAATGGACAATCACTCTCTATATGAAGAATTTCTTCCAAACACCCAGCCTAAACCTCAGCAGCCTGAGACTGTGTCCTCTTGTTCTGGTGCTGGTTGCTTCAGAGAACAGGGAACCCCCAGCTGTCTACAACCTCCCTTCAGGTAGTTGTAGAGAGCAAGAAGGTCACCCCTGAGCCTCCTCTTCTCCAGGCTAAGCAACCCCAGCTCCCTCAGCCTCTCCTCATAGGCCTGTGCTCCAAACCCCTCACCAACTTTGTTGCCCTCCTCTGGGTATATTCCAGCAAGTCAACATCTTTCCTAAACTGAGGGGCCCAGAACTGGACACAGGACTCAAGGTGTGACCTAACCAGTGCTGTGTACAGGGGCAGAAAGCAAAACCATGCCCGGAATGAAACGATTTCTTTGGTTTTTATATTTATATTCAGTTTTGGAGGGGGGAAGGGCTGAGGAATAAAAAAGCTTTTAGCACCCTCCTTTACCCCATTTAGTGTTTCCTCAGAAAGCCTGTGGCAAATATTTCAGCAGCAAAGTTTTGATACCTTTAAAGCAAAGATTTTATACTGCAGTGCAGTTAACCCAGCACTTTGGACCTTGCTGTGCCATCAGATATGGACCATAGCCCAGCTCTCACAACATTGACTTTAGTGGGTGTAGCATTTGCTTTTCTGTGTCTATTTCTCTGGCTAATTTAAACCACTGAGGTGCTTAATTTGCATTTGGATGGGGGCAATGGGACTGATAACGTTCTCCCTATGAAAACTGTGTTTGCTTTGTTCTCACTGAGCCTAACTGTAAGCTTCGTTTCTTTTGTCCTTACACAGACGACATTTTCATTGCGGAGCATTTAAAGATATGGTTAGATTCCCAAATTAAGCTGTCTGGTTGCACAGTGAGAAATATGTAGTGTCAGGGAACGTTATTCATGAACTGTCAACATCACATTATGGCACTGAGACATATATCACAGTATCACAGCATCACCAAGGTTGGAAGAGACCTCAAAGATCATCGAGTCCAACCTGTCACCACAGACCTCATGACTAGACCATGGCACCAAGTGCCATGTCCAATCCCCTCTTGAACACCTCCAGGGACAGTGACTCCACCACCTCCCTGGGCAGCACATTCCAATGACAAATGACTCTCTCAGTGAAGAACTTCCTCCTCACCTCCAGCCTAAACTTCCCCTGCTGCAGCTTGAGACTGTGTCCTCTTGTTCTGGTGCTGGTTGCTAGAGAGAAGAGAGCTAAGCTCCAGTATTGATGTATTAATTGATTGCATGTGTTATTTTGAGTTACCTGTTGCTAAAGGCATTCATTCTGATAGAATCATGTGAGCTGTTGGAACTCTAGTGTCTTGAGTGTAGTAAGAAGATTAAGAAAGTCCAAGAATCAGGTTGCTTAGGTTGCTGGTTACCTTCAATAGTCAAAGCCACCAAGTATAATTTTTGTAATTATCTTGAAAAAAATTCAGCTGCAACTTTTTGTCAGTCCACCCAGAGTAGCACTTACATTATTAATAGAATAGAATAGAATAGAATAGAATAGAATAGAATAGAATAGAATAGAATCCAACACCACCTAAACAACTAAACCGTGGCACCAAGCACCCCATCAAGTCTCCTCCTGAACACCTCCAGTGACAGCAACTCCACCACCTCCCCAGGCAGCCCATTCCAATGGGCAATCACTCTCTCTGTGGAGAACTTCTTTCTAACCCCCAGCCTAAACCTCCCCTGGCACAGCCTGAGACTGCGTCCTCTTGTTCTGGTGCTGGTTGCCTGGGAGAAGAGACCAACTTCCGCTGTCTACAACCTCCCTTCAGGTAGTTGTAGAGAGCAAGAAGGTCACCCCTGAGTCTCCTCTTCTCCAGGCTAAGCAACCCCAGCTCCCTCAGCCTCTCCTCATAGGGCTTGTGTTCCAAACCCCTCACCAACTTGTTGCCCTTCTCTGGACACGTTCCAGCGAGTCAACATCCTTCCTAAACTGAGGGGCCCAGAACTGGACACAGGACTCAAGGTGTGGCCTAACCAGTGCAGTGTACAGGGGGAAAATGACCTCCCTGCTCCTGCTGGCCACACTGTTCCTGATGCAGGCCAGGATGCCATTGGCCCTCCTGGCTGCCTGGGCACACTGCAGGCTCGTGTACAGCCTACCATCAACCAGTACCCCTAGGTCCCTCTCTGCCTGGCCCTGTGCAGAAGTTGTCATCAAAGCAAAATAAAATAAGCAAACAAAACCCAATCAACCTGTGCTTTGATAGGAAGTAAACTTTGTGTGTTTACTTTGGGAAAACCTTCAAAATCAGATCTGTAGAAGTTATTTTTCAGTTATTTAAATCTTTATCTCAATAAAATACCTCTATCTCATGGCTCAACGAGGCCCTGGACACCCTGTTCTAATTGGGGATGTCCCTGCTGACTGCGGGAGGTCGGACTGGATGACCTTTGGAGGTCCCTTCCAGCCCAGACTATTCTATGACCTTTATTGTTTTATACATGAATTTTCTTAAATATTAAGGATCCCAGACCACTCCAGCTCTATCTCTGTACAACATTTCCTTCTGATAGAAATTAATAAATTGGGGGTTGAATGTTGCATGAATGATTTTTACCAAATCCAAGCATCAGAAAAACAGAACAGAAAGGAGTATAGAAGTAATGGGCTATTTTCATCCTGCCTTTGGACTCTCTGAGGTTTCAACATATTCCTAGCAAGACAGGCAACAAGCAGCTTAATTTTTAAAAGTTATGAAAGCTGAAATTCTCTGCAACCACAGATCTCCAGGTTGTGGGGCTGCCAGGTAGATCATCTAAGAAAAGACATGGGGTAAAATTTTAGTGCTAAGGAGATATCAGGGTTTTGGTCCAGGGCTTGTAAGTGGTCAGTGCTTGCAGATATATCTACCTACTTCTTGGCTCCAGACCTGCCTTCTGGAGTTTGAGCCTGGACAAAAGAGCTTCTGGTAAACTCAACACGTGTTCACCTTAATAAGGACTAACAGAAATTAAGTGGATGAGAAGCTCAACATGAGCCACCAGCTCTGAGGAGACCTATTTGTGGCCTTCCAGTATCTAAAGGGGGCTACAAGAAAGCTGGGAAGGGACTTTTTAGGGTGTCAGGGTGTGATAGGACTTGGGGAAATGGAGAAAAACTAGAAATTAGTAGATTCAGATTGGGTGTTATGAAGAAGCTCTTCCCCATGAGGGTGGTGAGACACTGGAACAGGCTGCCCAGGGAGGTGGTAGAAGCTTCATCCCTGGAGGTTTTGAAGGCCAGGCTGGATGTGGCTGTGAGCAACCTGATGTAGTGTGAGGTGTCCCTGCCCATGGCAGGGGGGTTGGAACTGGCTGATCCTTGAGGTCTGTTCCAATCCTGACAATTCTGTGATTCTATGATTGTGTGTGGAAACCTGTCTGCACACAGTAAAGACCTATACTTACAAATTAAGGTCTCATAAAGACTTATCTGATAATCTGGACCTACCTTTCTGCCTGCTGCATGTGTAAAACTTACTTTCCAGGAAAAGCTTGCTTTATTACCATCCTTCACTTCAGACCTGTGGATAGGAGACCTTGTCAGGATTTAATGTATGAATTTAAGATTTAGAGTATCTATAGAAATTACTGTTGTGGAAATTGTTCAATCTTGCATTTGAAAGCAAAACCCACTGCTTTTCTGATGAAATAATTCTAAACAAAAGTGTCATTTGTTGAACTGAAATGAAACATTTCCCTGGCATTTAATTCATCTGCTTTGGGCAGCAGGTTTTATTTTGCCATTCTAACCTGCTGGGTTTTTTTCACAGACCCAGTTCCTTGATTAAACTATATTTTCCTTTTTACACCATACTTTGCCATCTGTCTGAAACGTTTCAGCAATCACAAATTACTCCATGACAGAACTACCCCACTGGATTTGCAGCACACCCCCCCCCTATTGAGAGCAGCCATTCCCCAACACCCCCCCCCCAAAAAAAAAAGCAGGGTGAAAGTATTTATTAAAGGAAATGTGAAGTTGTTATGTAGTTATTAATAAATTTCTAAGTTCTTGTACCTAGGACAAAAAAAGAAGGACAGCTTTTAAGCAAAAAGTGAAATTGTGGTGTGGATATTAATTACAGCACAGGAGGTGCTGTGAGGGGAGGAGGTGCTGTGACCATTCACTTGAGGGTCACAGAGCACTGGAACAGGGTGACCAGAGAGGTTGTGGATTCTTCTCTGGATGTTTTCAAGACCCTTCTGGATGTGTTCCTGTGTGACCTGTGCTAGATTCTGTGGTCCTGCTCTGGCAGAGAGGTTGGACTCAATGATCTCTGGAGGTCCCTTCCAACCCCTAACATCCTGTGATCCTGTGTGGATTAGTTCCCTGATATTTGACAAAGTGGAGAGTATCATGCTTTGTCTAGCCACAGAATACCTACATATTGTTCATTAATTCCACAAAGCAGTTTTATCTCTGTGGAAAAACTGTATCTGGACCAATTTCTGCATCTGTGGTAAAAATTCTCAATGCCACATGTAGGGAGGAAATCTGCTCAGTACACCCTCCATGAAAGGGCAGAGTCCCAAAATGTGAATCAATGTCCTATTCTTTCTATGTGGCTTCTGTAATGGGAATACCACAGATTATAATTTATTGACAACTGCAAATACTGTGTGCAACAGTCTTGCTCAGTCAAGAGTCTTTAACCCTTAACCGCTGTACTTGGAATCATAGAAATATTAAGCTGGAGAGAACTTGTGGGATCAGAGTGGCTGGAGAGCAGCCAGGCAGAAAGGGACCTGGGGATACTGCTTCACAGCAGGAAGGGACCTGGAGGAACTGGTTGATAGGAGATGAACATGAGCCTGCAGTGTGCCCAGGCAGCCAAGAAGGCCAATGGCATCCTGGCCTGTATCAGGAACAGTGTGGCCAGCAGGAGCAGGGAGGTCATTCTGCCCCTGGACACTGCACTGGTTAGGCCACACCTTGAGTGCTGTGTCCAGTTCTGGGCTCCTCAGCTCAAGAAAGACATTGAGATGCTGGAATGTGCCCAGAGAAGGGCAAGAAAGCTGGGGAGAGGTCTGGAGCACAGCCCTATGAGGAGAGGCTGAGGGAGCTGGGGTTGTTTAGCCTGGAGAAGAGGAGGCTCAGGGGAGACCTTATTGCTGTCTATAACTACCTGAAAGGAGGTTGCAGACAGGTGGGGACTGGTCCCAGGCAACCACTGACAGAACAAGAGGACACAGTCTCAAGCTGTGCCAGGAGAGGTTTAGGCTCAAGGTGAGGAGAAAGTTCTTCACAGAAAGAGTAATTGACCATTGGAATGTGTTGCCCAGGGAGGTGGTGGAGTCACCATCCCTGGAGGTGTTCAAAAAGGATTGGACGTGGCACTTGAAGCCATGGTTTAGTTGTCCTGAGGTGCTAGGTATTAGGTAATAAGTTGGATTGATGATCTCTGAGGTCTTTTCCAACCTGGTTGATTCTATGATTTAATCCAGCCAGCTAGCTGAAGCAGGACTATCACCAGGTCTAAATCAGATCAGGCATGGATTATTCCATCCAAGTGATGAAAACTAGCAAGGCTGAAGTGGCCTTCACCTCTTTGAGCAGTTTGTTCCAGGGTTACACTACCCTCCTTGGAAAGATTTGTACCAGTCTTTTAAACCCTTAGTGTTTATTACACATTGGTGTAATAGGATTTTTTTGATTGAATTTCTACTGAATTTCTACTTCTGGTTTTAAAAGAGCATGGCTTGGCTATTCAAATGACAGCATCTCAACCCAGTTTCTACCCATAAATCCTTTGCTATATACTTTGAAATCTTTTCAGCAGCTGCTTCAATTGGACTGCCTCTTTCAGGCCATTCATATAGGTAGGTACAGACTGGACAGTGTTAGAATGTCACACAGGCATCCTACAACAATTGCTTTTCTCCTATAGGAAATGCATGCTTTACACTTTTAATCCAAAAATGTGCTTTGTATATATTCCTATGTTCTATTTATTTGTCTTCTTTCATGCCTTTCAACAAAGCAGGTGTGTGATAAAAGAAGGATGTTTCTGGCACACTAATTTCCACACAAAAAATAAGAAATTATTCAAGAGTCTTTTCATAGAATCATAGAATCAACCAGGTTGGAAAAGACCTCAGAGATCATCAAGTCCAACCTATTACCTAATACCTAACACCTCAGGACAACTAAACCATAGCTCCGAGTGCCACATCCAATCCTTTTTTTGAACACATCCAAGGGTGGTGACTCCACCACCTCCCTGGGCAGCACATTCCAATGGCCAATTACTCTTTCCATGAACTTTCTCCTCACCTTGAGCCTAAACTTCCCCTGGTGCAGCTTGAGACTGTGTCCTCTTGTTCTGTTGCTGGTTGCCTAGGAGAAGAGACCAACCCCACCTGTCTGCAACCTCCTTTCAGATAGTTCTTTCCAGACTTCCATATGCCATGGAAAATATTCATGATTCTACTGTACTTTCAGGTGACAGGTCTCAAATTTAACTAGTAACTACTTTGAGCAATGGAAACTCATAAGGAGTTGTGAGAGTATGTCATGGTATTCTGCAGTCTATGAAGTTTTACACTGCCTAGATTGTGTAACATGAATTATACCTATTTAGTCTTAATATTTTTTCATTGTTTGATCTAAGATAATTATAGATAGAAAAAGCTAATTATTGGGATTTTCTGATGTCACACACTTCAAAAAGTCCTGTTAGATCTTCACACACAGATGATTTATTTCAGAGCTTTAAGCACACGGTGTGTTTCCTCATTAACACTTCTGTACCTTTTATTCCTTTTTTTATATCCAGCCTTCATTACATTGAAAATTCTTGGTTTATTATGGTGTTAAAATATAATTGAGAGAATAAATCTTATGAAGAGTGACTGAGGCAGCTGGGACTGGGTGGTTTGAAAAAGAGGAGGCTGAGGGGAGACCTCATAGCTCTCTACAGCTACCTGAGAGGATGTTGTAGAGAGGCTGGTGTTGGTCTCTTCTCACAGGTACAAGAAGGAATGGCCTCAAGCTGTGACTGGGTAGGTTTAGACTGGACATTAGGAAACATTTTTTCATGGCAAGAGTGGTCAGGCATTGGAATGTGCTGCCCAGAGAGGTGGTTGAGTCACCAACCCTGGATATGTTTAAAGGTGGTTTGGATGTGATGCCTGGAGATAGGATTTAGGGGTGACCTTTGCAGACTAGGGTTCTGGGTTGGACTTGGTAATCCTGAGGGTCTTCTCCAACCTGAATGTTTCTGTGGTTCTGTGAAAATATTCTCTGCTCTTGCCTTTTTCCCCCACAAAATCCAAATATGTTTAGATCTCATCTTCCTTGATTCAAATGATACATGGCAAAAAATGTTACATAGGTTATAGATTCGAGGACTAGAAAATTAACAGAAGGCAAGAGCAATTAAAGTGCTAATACTGTTTATCATCTGGCTGCCTGACTGAGGCAGTGTTTTGGTCCAGAAAACACCACAGTAATTCCTTAGACAAGAATGCAGAGGAATGAGATTGAACACATCCAAGTGCCGGGTTCTGCACATTGGCCACAGCAACCCCAGGCAGTGCTACAGGCTGGGGTCAGAGTGGCTGGAGAGTGGCCAGGCAGAGAGGGACCTGGGGGTGCTGGTTGATTGTAGGCTGAACATGAGCCTGCAGTGTGTCCAGGCAGCCAAGAAGGCCAATGGCATTCTGGCCTGCATCAGGAAGAGTGTGGCCAGCAGGAGCAGGGAGGTCATTCTGCCCCTGTACACTGCACTGGTTAGGCCACACCTCGAGTCCTGTGTCCAGTTCTGGGCCCCTCAGTTTAGGAAGGATGTTGACTCGCTGGAACGTGTCCAGAGAAGGGCAACAAAGTTGGTGAGGGGTTTGGAACACAAGCCCTATGAGGAGAGGCTGAGGGAGTTGGGGTTGCTTAGCCTGGAGAGGAGGAGACTCAGGGGTGACCTTATTGCTCTCTACAACTACCTGAAGGGAGGTTGTAGCCAGGCAGAGATTGGTCTCTTCTCCTAGGCAGGCAGCCAGTACCAGAACAAGAGGACACAGTCTCAGGCTGCGCCAGGGGAGGTTCAGACTGGATCTTAGGAAGAAGTTCTATACAGAGAGAGTGATTGCCCATTGGAATGGGCTGCCTGTGGAGGTGGTGGAGTCACCATCATTGGAGATGTTCAGGAGAAGGCTTAATGGGGTGCTTGGTGCCATGGTTTAGTTGTTTAGGTGGGTTGTATTGTATTGTATTGTATTGTATTTAGGTGGGTTGGATTGGTTCATGGGTGGATGCGATGATCTTGAAGGTCTCTTCCAACCTGGTGGTGAAAAAAAAAAAACAAAAACAAAAACCAAATCTAAAATTCCACAATATTGCAATATCTATGGAGCAAGCAAGGAGAGGATTGTAGTGAGGGTTACCTCGCTTAGCTGTTTACTAACTCTCATGGATGTAATTAGCAGAGAAGACAAGGATCACCTGCATCAGCCTATGCCAACCCAAAATCAACTCCATACTGTCATCTCAAGCCCTGTGTGGTTATACAGGCTAGTCACATGGAGACCAGCAGGGGTTTGCTGCAATTCTTCAATTACCCTTTCATTTGTAATTAGACCTACTATAGTAAATTACTTCTGTGCTAAGACATCTGCCCATGTTTCACCAAGTTGGGAGGCTGCATTTGAACAGGGTTGAACAATCACAACCAGCTCAGTTTGTGTTTCTAGGAGAGGTGCTCTAACCCTCTGATCATCTTCGTGGCCCTTCTCTGGACCCACTCTAACAATCCCATGTCCAGACATCAGTTTCTCTTTCCTTGTACATCACCATTGTTACCCTGTCACAGGTTTGTCAGACACAGTTTGCCCTTGCAGAAGCCATGTTGGCTGCCACCAATCACACAATTTTTCATGTGCCTTAGCAGAACTCCCAGAAAGATCTCCTCCATGACTTTTCAAGGCACACAGGCGCAATGACTGGCCTGTAGTTCCCTGAGTCTTCCTTTCCTCCCTTTCTGAACGTGGGGGTTGTGCTTCCCCTTTTCCAGTCAGGAGGATCTTCACCAGATTGCCAGGATTTCTCAAATACAATAGAAAGCAGCTTAGTAAATCCCTTTGCCAATTCCCTTAGGACCTGCAGATAGATCCCATGGACTTGTCTACCCTCAGATCCTTCAGGTAGTCTCAAATGTAATCTTCACTTATAGTGGGTGGCTTTTCATTGTCCCAGTTCTTGCTTTTACCTTCTGTAACTTGGGGGTTCTGGTTAGAGCCCTTGCCAGTGAAGACTGATGCACTGAGTACAGGAGCCACCTTCTTATCCCTCGGGACCAGATCTCTTACTTGCTTTTGGAGAGGCTCCATCTCTTTCCTAGTCTTTCTTTTATTATTGGTACACCAAAAGAAGCTCTTCTTCCTTTCCTTCATGTCCCTGGGCAGATGTAATTATCTCTGAACATTTTTTCCTGACCTGGTGTCTGGCTACATGGACAACTTCTCTGTATTCCTCCCAGGATACCTGTCCTTGTTTCCACCTTCTATAGGCCTCCTTCTTGTGCTGGAATTGCTGAATAGTTATATATAGTACTTAGTATATATTGACTGCCACATTCATGGAAAAATAATATTAATATCCCCATCACATCCTTTCAGTGCACTGGGAAAGAGCAAAAAAGCTGCTGACTTGCAAAAGCAAGACAGATTCAAATCTCCCCTGTATCCAAATATAGCCACCTGACAAATTACTGTTGAGAGGACCTATACATGCTTGCCACAGAGAAGAGGTTCCAGTACATTTATTTTCTAAATTTACCTACTCCTTGATAAATGAGAATGGAGGAATTATGACCTAGTTCTACAGGGATGCAGGTGCACTTCCACCTGCACTGGAGCTTCAATGCAGAAGTATAGGTGTTTAGAGAACTATTGTAAAATATCACAGAATCATGGAATCGTCAGGGTTGGAATGGATACTAAGGATCATCTAGTTCCAACCCCCCTGCCATGGCCAGGGGCCCCTCACACTAGATCAGGTTGCTCAGAGACACATCCAGCCTGACCTCCAGGGATGAGGCTTCTACCGCCTCCCTGGGCGACCAGTTCCAGTGTCTCACCACCCTCATG
The DNA here is from genome assembly GCA_015227895.2 of Colaptes auratus. NCBI lineage: Eukaryota > Metazoa > Chordata > Aves > Piciformes > Picidae > Colaptes > Colaptes auratus. The sequence goes on from CM037637.1 coordinate 35,293,944, forward strand.
GGGAAGAACTTCTGCCTAACATCCAATACCAATATAAAAGAAATTTATTCCTTAACTCTTAAAATTCTTTTATATAGCTCTTATATCTCATGCAGTGAGGCCTCTACCTTGGACTAAAAGTATCTCTACTGTGAGAGGAATTCTTTATTGCATTTGAGAACTTTGCAAAGGTATAAGAGAGTGATTGCCCATTGGAATAGGTTGCCCAGAGAGGTGGTGGAGTCACCATCATTGGAGGTGTTCAGGAGGAGACTTGATGGGGTGCTTGGTGCCATGGTTTAGTTGTTTAGGTGGGTTGGAGTGGTTGATAGATTGGACGCAATGACCTTGAAGGTCTCTTCCAACCTGGTTTATTCTGTTCTATATTGGAGGCTTGCTCATCAATATAAATGAAAGACCTGTGCAGCTCTTTGATTTCTTTAGACATCTAGAGAATACCATTTTCATGTCCCAGAGATGTAATCTGCAGTGTTATGTGGCAGCATGGGGCTGAGGGAGACAAAGCACCCAAAGCCACTGCCCAGTTAACCTGTGTGGCTAGCCCACCAAAGAGAACAAGCTCAGCCATATCTGCAAAGGGGCATCAATTTTGCTGTGAGAATAGAGAAATTTCACTTTCTTATTCTAAGTGGTGACACTTGCAATTTACAGTTAAGTTTTGACAATGGGATGGGATAGAATAGAATAGAATAGAATAGAATAGAATAGAATAGAATAGAATAGAATAGAACAGGTTGGAAGAGATCTTCAAGATCATTGTGCCTCTTGGCTGCCTGGGCACACTGCAGGCTCATGTTCAGCCTACCATCCACCAGTACCCCCAGGTCCCTCTCTGCCTGGTCACTCTCCAGCCACTCTGACCCCAGCCTGTAGCACTGCCTGGGGTTGCTGTGGCCAATGTGCAGAACCCGGAACTTGGATATGTTCAATCTCCTGCCCTTGGACTCTGCCCATCTGTCCAGCCTGTCGAGGTCCCTCTGCAAAGCCTCTCCACCCTCCAGCAGATCAACTCCTGCCCCCAGCTTGGTGTCATCTGTAAATTTACTGATGATGGACTCAATGGCCTCATCCAGATCATCAATAAAGATATTAAAAAGCATGGGTCCCAGCACTGATCCTTGGGGCACATCACTAGTGCCTGGCTGCCAGCTGGATGTGGCACCATTCACCACCACTCTCTGGGCTCTGCCCTCCAGCCAGTTCCTAGCCCAACACAGGGTGCTCCCATCCAAGCCATGGGCTGCCAGCTTGGCCAGGAGTTTGCTATGGGGGATGGTGTCAAAGGCCTTGCTGAAGTACAGGTAGACTACATCCACAGCCTGCCCCACATCCACCAGGCAGTCACCTGATCATAGAAGGAGATCAGGTTGGTCAGGCAGGACCTGCCCTTCCTAAATCCATGCTGGCTGGGCCTGATCCCTTGGCGATCCTGTAAGTGCTGTGTGACAGCACTCAAGATGACCTGCTCCATAATCTTGCCTGGCACTGAGGTCAGGCTGACAGGCCTATAATTCCCTGGCTCATCCAACCGGCCCTTCTTGTGGATGGGCACCACGTTGGCCAGCTTCCAGTCTTCTGGGACCTCTCCTGTGAGCCAGGACTGCTGAAAAATGATGGAGAGATAATTAAAGCTTGATTGTCAACTCTTCAGCATTTCACCTTCGAGGGTCCCTTCTAAACTGATGCATTCTGTGATTCTATTCTGTGGGCTCAGCTGTGTTTTTGTTGCCAGCAACATTCCAGTTAGATCTTAGGGTGGGTTTTCTTTACTTTTTGTTAATCCCTTGATTGAGCACTTCTTCTTCCTGAAACTACTTAGTTCATTGAACAGCATTTGCACCATGGAAACTCCACTTTCAGGGGACACAGTGTGTCAACATCTTGTTATGACTTTGAGTTGTGAATTTAAACAACAAAATGCAATTATTTTTCTGATAGTTTCTAAGTACATATTCAGCTAGAAATACAACAGAGAGTTTATTTACACAGAGTATAGGCTGTCACTTTTAAAATTAAAGCAATGTTTGGTTGGAACACTTGGCAAAGGTTAAGCTTGTATCCAAAGATGCTCTAATCAAAGGGAGTATAGGTTTTGTTTGGAAAACTCTGGTTATTAAAAGTCTTTAAAGCATCTATCTCACTGTATGTCTCTACATAGATAAAAGATATTCCTAAGCACCTAGGGAAAGATGCAGTTTCCCCTAGATCAGTGTCCAAGAAGAATAGCAGGCAGTGTATCTGTAAAGGGTAGTCCATCATATAAGGCAGGCATTCAAAAGGTGACTGTCACACCTGTGTGCTTCTGGCTGTAGAGGATGTTGTATTCTGAACATGCAAGCTTCACGGAGCAGTGGAGTGTACACGGACCTTCCATTTTTATCTTTGTCTTTACCTTTTTTAAGTGCAAGTTCAAACTTTCTTTGGATGATGTTATAGATGCTCTGAAATCAGTGATAGAATTTCACAGAACCACAGAAACATTCAGGTTGGCAAAGACCCTCAGGATCATCAAGTTCAACCCAGAACCCTACCCTACAAGGGTCACCCCTAAACCACATCCCCAAGCACCACATCCAAACCACCTTTAAATACATCCAGGCTTGGGGACTCAACCACCTCTCTGGGCAGCACATTCCAATCCCTGACCACTCTTGCCCTGAAAAAATGTTTCCTAATGTCCAGTGCAGCTTAAGGCCATTCCCCCTTGTTCTATCACTAATTACCTGTGAGAAGACACCAGCACCAGCCTCTCTACAACAGCCTTTCAGGTAATTGTAGAGAGCCATGAGGTCCCCACTCAGCCTCCACTTTTTCACACTAAACAGCCCCAGGTCCTTCAGTCTCTCTTCATCAGATTTATTCTCCAGGCCCTTCCCCAGCTTCCTTGCCCTCCTCTGCACTGGCTCCAGCACCTCCACATCTCTCTTGTACTGAGGAGCCCAAAACTTCACACAATAGTCAAGGTGTGGCCTCACCAGAGCTGAGTGCAAGGGGATGAAAGCCTGGCAGAGGATTAAATTTCATCTGACACATGTTCGAATCCTGATTTTTTTATTTGGTCTGTAACAAAGAAATTAACTAAATGCAAAGCTATGGCTCAGATCTTGGTGTTACAGGAGCAGGTTTGTTCCATGGATTTTGCCTCGTGTATCTTTTAATTCGGTGCTTTGAGGAGAGAAGCAATAAAAACTTTCTCTGCAATGGAAGTCAAATGGCATTTTTATTGAATGCATCTATTTCTAGTATCCACTTAGCTTTTAGCATGAGAACAATCCAAAAAATCTGCTGCTCATGAGTCCTCTTGTACCATTCTGGAAAGATGATCATATAATCATAGAATCAACCAGGCTGGAAAAGGCCTCAGAGACATCCAGTCCAACCTTACAGTATTGCCAAGGTTGGAAGAGACCTCAAAGATCATCCAGTCCAACCCATCACCACAGACCTCATGACTAGACCATGGCACCAAGCGCCACATCCAGTCCCCTCTTGAACACGTCCAAGGGACAGTGACTCCACCACCTCCCTGGGCAGCACATTCCAATGACGAATGACTCAGTGAAGAAACTTTCTCCTCACCTCGAGCCTAAACTTCCCCTGGTGCAGCTTGAGACTGTGCCCTCTTGTTCTGGTGCTGGTTTCTAGAGAGAAGAGACCTAATACCTAACACCTCCTGACAACTAAGCTATGGCTCCAAGTGCCACATCCAATCCCCATTGGAATGCCCTGTAAGGAGAGGCTGAGGGAGCTGGGGGTGTTTAGCCTGGAAAAGAAGGGGCTCAGGGGAGACCTTATTGCTGTCTACAACTACCTGAAAGAAGGTTGTAGCCAGATGGGGATTGGTCTCTTCTCCCAGGCAACCACTGACAGAACAAAAGGACACAGTCTCAAGCTGTGTCAGGGGAGGTTTAGGCTGGAGGTGAGGAGAAAGTTCTTCCCAGAAAGAGTAATTGGCCATTGGAATGTGCTGCCCAGGGAGGTGGTGGAGTCATCATCCCTGGAGTTTGTTTCTGAGAAAGGCATGGGTTTGAAATTATAACTTATTCTTCTTCTTTGTTGTTTTGGTGTTGGTGTTGTTATTGTTGTTGTTGTTGTGATTTGGTTTGGTTTGGTTTTGCAATATTACATTTCTTATCATTGACATTGCTTGCAAGTTCCTCCAAATGTGCTGTCAATGATTTCACATGGAGGTTTAAATTATATACATATATATATTTTGTTTCATGCATTAGGCTTTAGAGAGATGAACATCTCAGATTTAAAGCATGAAATCGTCTTATAAAATTTGTTCTCTCCTCTCTAAAGATTTTATCTACTTAGTAGAAAGAGGCATAGGTACTTAATAGAAAAAGGGTCATTTTCCCCCCCCCCCTTTTTGATTGCATATTAAAGGGATTTGGGGGTGATTTTTTAACTGTCTATAATATAAATGTTTGTCTAGTAAAAGTTTATAAACTTCTTCTGTAGTTTCCATCATGGAAATATCCACATGCTTTACTTTTGCTGGCACCTAAAAGTCCCTTGAGCCCAGAGGTTAAGTATAATCTCCTTGTGCAAGGTTAAAATGGTTAACTCATCATTGTCTGGATAAGATGGTGCAGTGAGTGCACCAGAATGGGACTGAGGATTACTGAAATTACTGAAATACTAAAACATACATAAATTAGATGCAAGAATATACAGTTAGCATGTCACAAAGGAGAGGGAAAGGTGGTACTAAGAACTGTGAAGTGTAGATAACTCTGCCATGCACTAATGCAAAGCACTAATCCCCATGCTTACTGCACCCAGGCAGCATGGCAGGGTCACAGACAACAACCTTGGGTGGCTTTGTGAGCCCTTACCAGAAGGACTCCATCCACAGGCAGTTCAGATAAAACTACACCTTGTGCATCCCAGGTTCAATCTAATTCTTTTCAGGTCAAGAATTTCCCTTCACAAAATTTGACTAAGTAGATTTGACTGCAGTAGCTGTTCCTCTCACTCCCGCACACTATCAGTCACATTCAGAGCCATGTTACAGGTATGTTCTGTCCATGGTCTAGTTTAGGAAAAAGAAACACTAAATCCATCATAATAAAGAACACACACCTTTAAGGACCATAGATAACAGTGCAAAAATGGAAAAAGCACATTATTAAGGCAAACCATTTGAGGAATTACTTTAATAATTTTAGGCAGAGTTTCAGTGCTTGATAAAAATATTAATCACAGAATGTTAGGGGCTGGAAGGGACCTCAAAAGATCATCCAGTCCAACCCCCCTGCCAGAGCAGGATCACCTAGACCAGATCACACATGAGCAGTCCTGAGGTAATATCTACATCACATTCTTTTATTTCTATTTTAAATGCCTACTTTTAGCAGGAAACCATGCTACCACAATAAAGGCCAAGGGAAGTAGATTAGTCCTAATGACTCCTCACTGTTATATAGCTGCTGTGCTTATGTCTGTTGTGCTAATATTGAAATCATTCCAGTCTAAATTTCATGTACTGCCACTCAGCTTTTACTTATTTCCAATGCCAGATAATCCTGTTCTTCAAATCTAGCCTCTAGGCCAGAGCTGGAGGTGTTTAGGAGGAGACTTGATGGGGTGCTTGGTGCCATGGTTTAGTTGATTAGATGGTGTTGGATGATAGGTTGGACACGATGATCTCAAAGGTCTCTTCCAACCTGGTTAATTCTATTCTATTCTATTCTATTCTATTCTATTCTATTCTATTTTATTCTATTCCATTCCATTCCATTCCATTCCATTCCATTCCATTCCATTCCATTCTATTTCTATTTCTATTCTTTGTAGCTGTGGTGGTTTGAGCCTTAACTGGAAATTAAGAGCTCAGGTGGGGGGCAAGGCTGAGAATCTCTCCCCCACTCCCCCCCCTCTTCCCTCCCAACAGAGAGGGGAGAAAAGGAAAGAGCAAATCCACCAAACAATAATTTGGAGTCAGCTTGGAAGTAGAGAGGCAAAGAGTTGTCTTTAAGCAATATATATATATATAACAATAACAGGAAAAAGGTTCACAAGGGCAAGGAACAAGGATGGATGGGAGGGGGACAAAACCAAGGGAATAATACAAAACCAGCCTTTCTCTGAGGAAGCGTGGAGGCAGCAGGTCCGACCACGTGGCAGAGGAGCAGGAGGGCAGCTGCAGTAGCTCTCGTCCAGCAGAGGCAGAAGCCAGAAAAGCCAGGGCCAACAGCTACGAGGTCCTGCTTTTTATACCCTAGCTGGGCAGGAAGGGGGGAGTGGAACAGACTCAGCTTCCCAGGTGAAAAATGCCCTGCAGGGAGTGAAAAGTACCTGCAAGCCCTCCACCCTGCTTTGTTCTTTTGTTCCCAGAAAAGGGTGTTAACCCACCACAGTAGCCACACTTTCTGACTCACCACACAGAGGCACTCAGGTTTCCTGTTGCATGTATGACGTTCACTATCTTTATTTTGAAAAGAGCATCAATTTGTGTCCTGTGTTTTTCTATTATGCAATCATGACCTTTGAGCACACATGATGGAGTCTGAGAACCAGTCCCAGCAGTTTGAGAAAGAGAAGGCTGAGGGGAGACCTCATTGCTCTCTACAACTACCTGAAAGGACATTGTGGAGAGGGTGGTGGTGGTCTCTTCTCACAGGTAATTAGGGATAGAACAAGAGGGAATGAACTCAACTGCAACTGGGTAGGTTTAGACTGGACAGTAGGAAAAATTCTTTCAAGGAAACAGTGGTCAGGCATTGGAATGTGCTGCCCATGGAGGTGGTTGATTCGCCAAGCCTGGATGTGTTTAAACGTGGTTTGAATGTGGTGCTTGGGGATATGGTTTAAGAGCAAACCTTGCAGAGTAGGGTGCTGGGTTCGACTTAGTGATCCTGAGGGTCTTTTCCAACCTGAATGAGATTCTGTGACCTGCAGCTGTATGACAACTTCAGGATTGTTGATTTTTCTATTTTTAATTTATTATTTTTTCTGATCTGTGTGAAACAAAAGACTGATTTGTGTTTTGTTTGTGACCTCTTGCAATAAGGTCTGGGACATTTACAGTCTTCCAGAAGCAGTGGTTGAAAGTATAATCGCTACTGTCATCTTTAGAGGTCTATAATGAAACCATTGGCTCTGCTACCTCAGAGCCTCTCCTAATGTGATGGGTGAAATTCCATCACAGGTCAAACCTGCAAACAAATGATCAGGTTTTGTGACAATGAAAAGGCAGAGGTGATGTTCCACTGCATTAAGCACTATGAACTGTGATGGTATAGAATTGTTAGAGTTGGAAGGCACCTCAACGACCATCTTGTTCCAAACCCCTGCTAAGGGCAGGGACACCTCACACTACATCAGGCTGCTCAGAGCCACATCCAGCCTGGCCATAAAAACCTCCAGGGATGAGGCTTCTACCACCTCCCTGGGCAACCTGTTCCAGTGTCTCACCACCCTCATGGGGAAGAACTTCCTCCTAACAACCAATCAATCTACCCTCTTCTAGTTTTTGCTCCATTACCCTCAGTCCTATCACTCTCTGCCACCCTAAAAATTTCCTCCCCAGCTTTCTTGTAGGCCCCCTTCAGATACTGGAAGGCTACAATAAGGTCTCCTCAGATCCTTCTCTACTCCAAACAGAGCAGCCCCAAATCCCTCAGTCTGTCCTCATAGGAGAGGAGCTCCAGCCCTCTGATCATCCTCGTGGCCCTTCTGTTCAGTGTTTTAGTAGTCTGGAAAAACAAAACCAACAACAGAACAGGAGGAAAAATGAAGATATCCAAAACATTTTGGCTAGACAGGGTAAATACGGTTTTGAAGATCCCGAGAACCTGAAAACCTTAAATGAGCAATTGCCATAAGAAGAGAGGCAATGATTAATCAATAATGCAGAATCACTAGAAGTAGCATTCTTTGGTCTCCTTATATAACTCTGAATTTTGGATGCTTGGGAACAACTGGAGAGTAATTGAGCAAAATTACTTGGAAGCAATCTTAAAAACAAAGATAATGTTTTAATGTATAATGAATGATAGCTTGAGTTTGAGAGGATAGAATGTATTCATTATACTGCTAGACAAAATGATGATAGTATCTTCTCTCAAATCCAATATTCGCTCTGGTGTCCTCAAATGCCCTTCACCTACGACACATTCTGAAGAAGCAACATGGACAGTTGGTAGAAGTGATTTGGAAATGCAAAGCCAAAAGGGCCAGTGGTATCCTGGGGTCTATTAAAAGGAGTGTGCCCAGCAGACCAAGGGAGGCTCTCCTCTGCTCCTCTCTGCCCTGGTGAGACCTCACCTGGACTATTGCGTCCAGTTTGGGGCTCTCCACTTCAGAAGGGACAGCGATCTGCTGGAGAGAGTCCAGGGGAGGGCTACGAGGCTGATGAAGGGAATGGAGCACTGCCTTGTGAGGAGAGGTTAGGAGCCCTGGGGCTGTTTAGTCTGGAGAAGAGAAGATGGAGAGGGGATTTTATACATGTTTCTAAATGTCTGAGGGCTGGGGGTCAAGAGGGAGGGCTCAGGCTCTGCTCACTTGCACCCTGGGATAGGACAAGAGGCAATGGAGATAAAGTACAGCCCAGGTGTTTCCACATCAACATGAGGAAGAACTGCTTTATGGTGAGGGTCCCAGAGCACTGGAACAGGCTGCCCAGAGAGGCTGTGGAGTCTCCTTCTCTGCAGACTTCCCACACCCATCTGGATGCATTCCTGTGTGACCTGTGCTGGATTCTATGGTCCTGCTCTGGCAGGGGGGTTGGACTCAATCTCCAGAGGTCCCTTCCACTCCCTAACATCCTGTGAGCCTGTGAAAACTTCTGTTTTTTGGGTTTTTTTTGTAATTCTAATCATGAATATTTTTACTTAAAAAGAAGGAATTCCGACTACTTTTTGTGCCTTAGCAAATTGGTATGCCCTAAGCCTTATTTTCTGGGATAATATTTCAAGGAAACAGGGTAGAGAGGGGTACAATCTAAAATCTTGACTTTGTTGAGATCAGTGAGGTCATTGCAAACATCTCTCCCTGTTTAAAATGGAAATATGAGATTCCCAGCCTGCAATGTGCAGCTAGGTAATGGAAGGGGGATGTGATTTTCCATGGAAACCTACTGACTCTAGATCTGAAATGAGGAGCTATCAACAGTGACCAGAGGCTGCTGTAGCAGGAGCCAAGGCAGCTCTCAGGGCACATAGTGATTTTCATCTAAAAATACATTCCAGTGATGAAGGAGGTGATTCTCCCCCTCTACTCAGCTCTGGTGAGACCCCACCTGGAGTACTGCATCCAGTTCTGGAGCCCCTATTACAAGAGGGATATGGAGGTGATGGAAGGTGTCCAGAGAAGGGCCATGAGGATGATCAGAGTGCTGGAGCACCTCTGCTATGAGGACAGACTGAAGGAGTTGGGGCTGTTCAGTCTGGAGAAGAGAAGGCTCTGAGGTGACCTCATTGTGGCCTTCCAGTATCTGAAGGGGGCCTACAAGAAGGCTGGGGAGGGACTTCTCAGGCTATCAGGTAGTGATAGGACTAGGGGGGAATGGAATGAGGCTGGAGGTGGGGAGATTCAGGCTAGACATGAGGAGGAAGTTCTTCACCATGACAGTTGTCAAGCCCTGGAATGGGTTGTCCAGGGAGGTGGTTGTGGCTCCGTCCCTCGAAGTGTTTAAGCCCAGGCTGGATGAGGCTCTGGGCAGCCTGATCTAATGTGGGGTGTCCCTGCCCATGGCAGGGGGGTTGGAACTAGATGATCCTTGTGGTCCCTTCCAACCCTGACTGATACTATGATACTATGATAGTTTTTTATCTTTTTCTGAGTGACCCAGTGCACTGTACCCTGCAACTCACATTAATAAGCATAAACCACAGACACTTCTGTGCTAAAAGTCATAATCTATTTTTATTAGAAGGCTGTAAGTTCCAGTTCAAGATACTCTGTCATGATTATTTTCAGTGTTTGGTGACTCAATTATGCTTTCTATCCATTGCTCTCCAGGATTGCTAACTTTTTTCTTGGGTTTACACTGCCTCCCATTTCATAAGGTATAGTTCTGGGCTTTGGAGAAATTTAAGGAGGATGTAGCATCTAATAAAACCATTGCCATATTTACTGCTTTCAAAAATGAGAATGCCAAAGAGGCATTACCTCAGCATTTACACATCACTTACAGAGATTTAAAATAAATTATTTCATTTATTTCAGTTTTTCACAGAATTAACCAGATTGGAAAAGACCTCAGAGATCACCAAGTCCACCCTTTCACCCCACACCATTTAATCAACTAAACCACGGCACTAAGTGCCTCATCCAGACTTTTCTGAAACACCTCCAGGGATGGTGACTCCACCACCTCCCTGGGCAGCACATTCTAATGGTCAATTACTCTTTCTGGGAAGAACTTTCTCCTTACCTCCAGCCTAAACTTCCCCTGGCACAGCTTGAGACTGTGTCCTCTTGTTCTGGTGCTGGTTCCCTGGGAGAAGAGACCAATCCCCACCTGGCTGCAACCTCCTTTCAGGTAGTTGTAGAGAGCAATAAGGTCCCCCTGAGCCTCTTCTTCTCCAGGATAAATACCCCCAGCTCCCTCAGCCTCTCCCCAGCCTCGTTGCCCTTCTCTGGACACATTCAAGAATCTTAATGTCCTTTTTAAATTGAGGAGCCCAGAACTGTACTCAAGGTGTGGCCTAACCAGTGCTGAGTACAGGGCACAATGACCTCCCTGCTCCTGCTGGCCACACTATTCCTAATGCAGGCCAGGATGCCATTGGCCTTCTTGGCCACCTGGGCACACTGCTGGCTCATGTTCAGCTGCTGTCAACCACTACCCCCAGGTCCTTTTCTGCCTGGCTGCTCTCCAGCCACTGGGTCCCCAGCCTATAGTACTGCATGGGGTTGTTGTGGCCAAAGTGTGGAACCTGGCAGTTAGACTTGTTAAATCTCATGCCATTGGACTCTGCCTATCTGTCCAGTCTGTCAAGGTCACTTTGCAGACCCCTCCTACCCTCTAACAGATCAACACCTGCTCCCAGCTTGGTGTCACCTGCAAATTTACTGATGATGGACTCAATCCCCTCATCCAGATCATCAGTAAAGATATTGAACAGGATGGGGCCCAATACTGATTCGTGGGGCACACCACTAGTAACTGGCTGCCACCTGACAGTGGCACCATTCACCACTACACTCTGGTCACAGCCATTCAGCCAGTTCCTAACCCAGTGCAGAGTGCACCTGTCCTGTTCTTCATATGCCCTAGAATCCTTTCAGAATCTGATGTTGAGCTTTATGATTGTATTTCTTCACAGTAAGTTTAGACACTCTTTTTAGACTCTACACTCTGTTAGAGTTTGTAAGGCTTTATTCATTAATGTGTGGGATTACACTCCCTTAACAGGAAAATAGGAGTGAAGTCTGCTGTGCAAAAGGCTGTATTAGTGTTGGGATTTTATTGTAATCTTAGAAAACCGTGGTGCATGGAGAGAGGAGGGGGATAGGTTCAGTTAGCCTGTTTGTTTGTTTGGTTTGATCTTATTCCATTTTATGTAATTAGAAGACAAAGACAAAATGCAGGATAGAAGAGCAAAGATAAAATGCAGGAGACACATAAAATAACCTCATGCAATTAATTTTACCAAGGCAAAATCAATAAAAGGGAAAGATATTCCTGTGCTTTCTTTTCTGTTGGTAAGGCAAACCCACCCACACAGCAGTGCCATCTTACAAGAGTGCAGAGAACTTCCTTTATCACCTTGATGAAATTCCCTGCTCTGCACAGAGCTGTCGTTACCCAGTCCTCCTGGCTCAGCTTTTCCTGTAGGGTGGCATGCACAAGAGACCACAGATTACTTGCAGAATGAATCTTATGAAGAGTGTCTGCAGACTTTCCAAACCCACCTGGATGCATTCCTGCGCAGATTATCCTAAGTGATCCTGCTTTGGCAGGAGGGCTGGACCTGATGATCTCTTCCAACCTCTAATATACTGTGATACTGTAAAGGAGCTGGGGCTGCTCAGTTTGAAAAAGAGGGGGCTGCGGGGAGACCTCATGGCTCTCTACAACTACCTGAAAGGGCATTGTAGAGAGGCTGGTGCTCATCTCTTCACACAGGTAATTAGAAAATAGAATAGAAAAGAGTAGAAAAGAATAAACCAGGTTGGAAGAGACCTTCAAGATCATCGCGTCCAACCTATCAACCAATCCAACCCACCTAAACAACTAAACCATGGCACCAAGCACCCCATCAAGTCTCCTCCTGAACACCTCCAATGATGGTGACTCCACCACCTCCACGGGCAGCCCATTCCAATGGGCAATCACTCTCTCTGTATAGAACTTCTTCCTAAGATCCAGCCTAAACCTCCCCTGGCGCAGCTTGAGACTGTGTCCTCTTGTTCTGGTGCTGGTTGCCTGGGAGAAGAGACCAACCTCTGCCTGCCTACAACCTCCCTTCAGGGAGTTGTAGAGAGCAATAAGGTCATCCCTGAGTCTCCACCTCTCCAGGCTAAGCAACCCAAGCTCCCTCAGCCTCTCCTCACAGGGCTGTGTTCCAAACCCCTCACCAACTTCGTTGCCCTTCTCTGGACACGTTCCGGCAAATCAACATCCTTCCTAAACTGAGGGGCCCAGAACTGGACACAGGACTCAAGGTGTGGCCTAACCAGTGCAGTGTACAGGGGGAAAATCACCTCCCTGCTCCTGCTGGCCACACTGTTCCTGATGCAGGCCAGGATGCCATTGGCCTTCTTGGCTGCCTGGGCACACTGCAGGCTCATGTTCAGTGTACCGTCGACCAGCACCTCCAGGTCCCTCTCTGCCTGGCCACTCTCCAGCCACTCTGACCCCAGCCTGCAGCACTGCATGGGGTTGTTAGTGATAGAACAAGAAGGAATGGCCTCAAGTTGCCACTGGGTAGATTTATACTGGACAGTAGGAAACATTTCTTCATGGCAGAAGTGGTCAGGCATTGGAATGTGCTGCCCAGGGAGGTGGTTGAGTCACCAAGCCTGGATGTGTTATAAAGGTAGTTTGGATGTGGTGCTTGGGGATATGGTTTCGGGGAGAACCTTGTAGAGTAGGGTTAATGGTTGGACTCAGTGATCCTGAGGGTCTTTGCCAACCTGAATATTTCGGTGACTCTGTGATTTCAGGGTGGTCCTCTGTGATGGCAGCCATGACTCAGCAAGTCTGATATAGGTGTTAAATACTTACAGAGTTTTCCCCCAACTTAACTGGGTGTGCTGGGAGAGAGACTTAAAATTTGCCCCCTACTTTTGAAGGTCATCTGTACAAAAGGATTTCCCCTTAGATTCAGCTAAAATGAAGAAATGGATGCAGACTGATGTGGAGAGAAAAGAAGCTTCAGGAGGTGATTCAGTCTGCCAGGACTCACTGTGCAATAGAGGGAACTTCCAAACTATTTTTCTAAAACAAAACTCTGCCTGCCAGGTGTACTTTGTTTTGGTGGTTCTCTTTGCATAGCCATGTAAAAGATATCCAGAAAAGATTCCAAATTTCCCAAGCAAACTGCTTACCAGGGAAAACTGGGCACACAGACTGATCCGTGTGAATCATTTGGGAACAAGTTCTTTACTATGAGGGTGGTGGATCAGATCACTGGAACAGGTTGCCCAGGGAGGTGGTTGAGGCTTCTTCCCTGAAGATATTCAAAGTGAGGAAGAATTTCTTCACTGTAAGAGTGGTGAAGCCCTGGAATGGGTTGTCCAGGGAGGTGGTTGGGGCCCCGTCCCTGGAGGTGTTTCAGCCCAGGCTGGATGAGGCTCTGGGCAGCCTGATCTAGTGTGGGGTGTCCCTGCCCATGGCAGGGGGTTGGAACTAGATGATCCTTGTGGTCCCTTCCAACCCTGACTGATTCTATGATTCTATGATGCTCAACGAGGCCCTGGGCAGCCTGATCTACTTGGGGATGTCCCTGCTGACTGTGGGGAGGTTGGACTGGATGACCTTTGGAGGTCTCTTCTGGCCCAGACCATTCTATGATTCTATGATTCTATGATATTATTTTGGTTTAGTTTGGTTTGGGGTTTTTGGTGATGTTGTGTTGCTGTTTTTTAAATACACATGAGGCAGCCTCTAACTCGACTTTTTCTAGCACCACAGACTTGTTTAGGAAAATGAAGGGAAAGATTAAATGAATAATTTAGAAGATACTTACTGAAGTATACTTTGAATATTAATTGTGGTTTGCAAGCTGTGTTTAGTTGTTTGAGTCTTCTCTAGTGTAAAAGGAAACATGTACAGCACTCTTAACTATGTAATTATTTTTATTATTGCAGTTTATTCTTGCAATCTCAAAAAGCTTCCCAAGCATTAATTAATAGAAAGAATCAAACTGATGTTGTGTCTCTACTGCTGTGGCAGTAGATGGTTTTTCTTCTTTTCAGAGCCTTAGTGGATTGTCTGAATTATCTAATTAGCCCTGCAATATGGAACTCAAAACCACTCGATTTCTGTACAGGAATAACAGTTCTTCTTTTAAATAAACATGCATCAAACTAAATACTCCAAAGACACAGCACTTCAGATGCCATCTACATTCCTACAGCTTAATGTTCCTTTTATTCTTGGAGGTGTGTGAAGAATGCTGTGTCTTCTAATTGATTGATTAATTATAGAATACTTTTTGTTTTGCAGAATGTGTAGTTTTCATGTAGTTGTCAGTATTCCTTAATAGCACTTGGAGCCATGGTTTAGTTGATTAGATGGTGTTGGATGATAGGTTGGACTCAATGATCTCAAAGGTTTTTTCCAACCTGGCTAATTCTATTCTATTCTATTCTATTCTATTCTATTCTATTCTATTCTATTCTACTCTATTCTATGCTATCCTATTCTATCCTATCCTATTCTATTCTATCCTATCCTACTCTATTCTATTCTATTCCTATCCTATTCTATTCTATTCTATACTATTCTATTCTATCCTACTCTATTCTATCCTATTCTATTCTATTCTACTCTATACTATTCTATACTATTCTATTCTATCCTACTCTATTCTATCCTATCCTATTCTATTCTATTCTATTCTATTCTATTCTATTCTATTCTATTCTATTCTAAGTTCTTTTTATGCTTTGTTTTTCAGGTTGGCTTCATGAGCTAGGAAAACGTATTGAGTCTCCTTACTATGAGAATAACACACTAGGAGGTCCATCAATCAGAAGTGCCTATATTGCTGCCCTGTATTTCACCCTCAGCAGCCTCACCAGCGTTGGATTTGGAAATGTTTCAGCCAATACTGATGCCGAAAAGATCTTCTCCATTTGCACAATGCTGATTGGGGGTAGGTACAAATGTTGGGGAGGGGGAGAAGGAGGGGGATAGGGGCAAGTAAAATAATACATTTTGCTACAAGCCTTTACCAAAACAACAACATCAGGAATGTGTCTGGAGACAGGACAGAATAAAGACTGTTTGGTGAGCCATAGCTGATTACTATAAGCAAAATGCAGTTTATTGCTAAGTCAATTTTAGCACATCACTGCCTTGGTTTAGAAGCAAAATGCAATGTTTTTGTCATATCCGGTAGTCTTTTTTTGTTAATTCTCTAGTCACACTGCTGGGGAAAGCCATGTGCTCATTTATGGTCACCATTGGAGCACTGGAACAGGCTCCCCAGGGAGGTTGTGGAATCTCCTTCTCTGGGGACTTTCAGGAGCCAACTAGATGCATTCCTGTGCAATCTATGCTCCTGCTCTGGCAGGGGGGTTGGCCTCGGTGATCTCCAGAGGACCCTTCCAACCCCTAACATTCTGTGATCCTGTGATCCAGATGAGGCACTTCAGCATGACTAGTGATCTGGTGGCACCTGCAGAGCTGGGCAAGACTAGAGAAAGACCTGCAGCTCTCACTTTACCATCATCTTCCTCCACAGAAAATCATCTGTGCATCACACAACTCAAAGATGTAACAGTGGGTGTGAAGGGTTAAAGTGAATCACCACTGGGCTACTTTTCCCCTCCTCCTTTTCTGTGTGCTTGCCTAATTGCTGTGGAATACTTGTGGGTACACAGGAATGCAAACTGTGTTGTGAACCTATATCACACTGCAGTGCTCTATCTACTTTTCTGCACTTTTCCCAGAGTAAAGATATAGCTATATGTGGTGGGTTGAAATTGCCCCCCAACATTAACTATGCCAGACCAGCTCAGTTGGAAGCAAATGAAAGCTGTATTTGCAGACAAAACTACAATCTACAATGGAATGCAATGAATATGTACAAAATATCCAGGATTTACAATATTTTACAGATATTTACAATTAACAGCCAACACAAGAACTCCCTCTGGTCAGAGACCAGGAGAGCTGTCCCTCTGTCCCACCACCCCCAGTCCAAAGGGAGAAAGGAGCAGAGAAAAAGTAGTTGTTAGACTTGAGCAAAACAATGCAGCCAAGGTCAAGCAGAAGCAGGGTTATTATCACTTCAGAGCAAGGCAGCAAGAAGAGAAACCCCCAGAATGTTGTGGTACAAGCAGGCAAATAGGATAGGATAGGATAGGATAGGATAGGATAGGATAGGATAGGATAGGATAGCATAGCATAGCATAGCATAGAATAGAATAGAATAATAGAATAGAATAGAATAGAATAGAATAGAATAGAATAATAGAATAGAATAGAATAGACTAAACCAGGTTGGAGGAGACTTCCAAGATCATCATGTCCAACCTATCATCCAACACCACCTAATCAACTAAACCATGGCACCAAGCACCCCATCAAGTCTCCTCCTGAACACCTCCAGTGACAGCGACTCCACCACCTCCCTGGGCAGCCCATTCCAATGGGCAATCACTCTCTCCGTGTAAAACTTCCTCCTAACCTCCAGCCTAAACCTCCCCTGGTGCAGCCTGAGACTGTGTCCTCTTGTTCTGGTGCTGGTTGCCTGGGAGAAGAGACCAACCTCTGCCTGCCTACAACCTCCCTTCAGGTAGTTGTAGAGAGCAAGGAGGTCACCCCTGAGTCTCCTCCTCTCCAGGCTAAGCAACCCCAGCTCCCTCAGCCTCTCCTCACAGGGCTGTGTTCCAAGCCCCTCACCAACCTTGTTGCCCTTCTCTGGACACGTTCCAGCAATTCAACCTCCTTCCTAAACTGAGGGGCCCAGAACTGGACACAGTACTCAAGGTGTGGCCTAACCAGTGCAGTGTACAGGGGCAGAATGACCTCCCTGCTCCTGCTGGCCACACTGTTCCTGATGCAGGCCAGGATGCCATTGGCCCTCTTGCTGCCTGGGCACACTGCAGGCTCATGTTCAGCCTGCCATCCACCAGCACCCCCAGGTGCCTCTCTGCCTGGCTGCTCTCCAGCCATTCTGACCCCAGCCTGTAGCACTGCATGGGGTTGCTGTGGCCAATGTGTAGAACCCGGCACTTGGATATGTTCAATCTCCTGCCCTTGGACTCTGCCCATCTGTCCAGCCTGTCGAGGTCCCTCTGCAAAGCCTCTCTGCCCTCCAGCAGATCAACTCCTGCCCCCAGTTTGGTGTCATCTTCAAATTTACTGATGATGGACTCAATGGCCTCATCCAGATCATCAATAAAGATGTTAAAGAGCATGGGGTAGATACCTCTCCAATTAAATTGTTTAGACTTATCTTTGGTTTCCTTTTCACACCCCATAGTGATTTATTTGCATTTTTCTACTTTTCTGCTCAAAATCTGTAACAAAATTTAAAGGCACAGCCTAAAACTACCACACTGTGTATTGCTAGTAGCTTTTTCATGGTTCAATTAGCCAGTAAAAAATTTCAACACTCCAAGGTAAAGAATTTTCTGCCAGTTCCTATCACATGAAAGTGTTATTTGCAACAAAAATGCATCCTTTCCTCTCCTGTTCCCAGTTGTCTCTTCTTACACTGGACTTCTATAAATTGCCCTACAAGGTCAACATCTTGTTTGTCTTGTTTAGAAACCAATTCCTTTGTCATTCTGAGGAGGCTTCAGCTTTCTTTCAAACACTGCAAAGACAGATGCCCCTTAGCTTTTTTACTAGTCTGTTCAATAAACAATTTGAAAATGTCTGTGTTCTATTCCTCACATCAGCACCACACAACAGGCAATCCAGCCATGATTTTCCCCACTAATAAAGAGCAAAGACATTTGTGCACATACAAACCCAGACCAATCGAACCTGTAAGCATTTCTTCAGTTTTGTTCCTGGTCTTTTTATTCCCAACACAGTCTCTAATTGTAGATGGACTCCAGGCTGTCACAACTTTGTGACAAACCATTTCACACCACATTTGACATTCTCAAGCAACACAAGAAACCAGTTTGTCAGTTTGAATAGATTTATTCTCTATTTTCCCCTGAATTTTTACTTTACTTTTTTTTCCCTGATTTATCTTTTTAACATCTTATTCTCCAGAATATGATACATGAATAAATGTCATCTGCAATCTCATTCTACTACACATGGTCCCATATTTAACAACCCCATGCAGTGCTACAGGCTGGGGTCAGAGTGGCTGGAGAGTGGCCAGGCAGAGAGGGACCTGGGGATACTGGTCGATGGTAGGCTGAACATGAGCCTGCAGTGTGCCCAGGTAGCCAAGAAGGCCAATGGCATCCTGGCCTGCATCAGGAACAGTGTGGCCAGCAGGAGCAGGGAGGTCATTCTCCCCCTGTACACTGCACTGGTTAGGCCACACCTTGAGTACTGTGTCCAGTTCTGGGCTCCACAGTTTAGGAAAGATGTTGACTTGCTAGAACATGTCCAGAGAAGGGCAATAAAGCTGGTGAGGGGTTTGGAACACAAGCCCTATGAGGAGAGGCTGAGGGAGCTGGGGTTGCTTAGCCTGGAGAAGAGGAGACTGAGGGGTGACCTTATTGCTCTCTACAACTACCTGAAGGGAGGTTGTAGCCAGGCAGGGGCTGGTCTCTTCTCCCAGGCAACCAGCACCAGAACAAGAGGACACAGTCCTCCCCTTGTGCCAGGGGAGGTTTAGGCTGGATGTTAGGAAGAAGTTCTTCATTGAAAGAGTGATTGGCCATTGGAATGTGCTATCCAGGGAGGTGGTGGAGTCGCCATCACTGGAGGTGTTTAGGAAGAGACTGGATGGGGGGCTTGGTGCCATGGTTTAGATTAGATGGTGCTGGATGATAGGTCGGACTTGATGATCTCAAATGTCTCTTCCAACCTGGTTAATTCTAGTCTAGTCTAGTCTAGTCTAATCTATATTTCTACGAGTTCAGTGAAACTGTAGCTGCTAAATGAGTATTTGAGTCTAGTTTTTCTATTGATTAATAGTTTCTTATTGGAGGTAGCATACTGCCTACATGTGTTTAACTGTTTTCCTTTTCATCCTTAGACTATGAACTTAATTTGGCTTGGGTGTTCTTTTGCTTGGTACCCTGACTAGATAGCATCAGATGTGGTTCCAGCATATCCTAGAACTGTGACGGTTTACAGTACACAGTATCACAGTGCATTAGAGGTTGGAAGGAACTGCCAGAGACCATTGGGTCCAACCCCCTGCCAAAGCAAGATCACCCAGAGTAGTCTGCACAGGAATGCAGCCAGGTGGGGTTTGAAAGTCTCCACAGAAGGAGACTCCACAACCTCTCTGGGCAGCCTGTTCCAGGGCTCTGTCATCCTCACTGTAAAGAAGCTTCTCCTCATGTTGAGGTGAATCCACCTCTGTTCCAGCTTGTACCTGGTGTTCCTTGGCTGCTTATGTGCACCACTGAAAACAGTTTGGCCCCCTCCACTTGACACCCACCCCTCAGATATTGATAGACATTGATCAGATCCCCTCTCAGTCTTCTCCAGACTATATAGCCTCAGGGCTCTCAGTCTCTCTTCATAGGAGACATGTTCAAGTCCCCTAATCATCCTTGTGGCTCACTGTTGGATTCTCTCCAGCAAGTCCCTGTCCCTCTTGAACTGGGGACTGTTAGTGACACCAAAGAAAACAGAACTGCATAATGATATGAATACTGCTGGGTATTACTTAGGGAGTCTTTACATTCCAGTGCTTTACAATCTCTCTCAATCAGGAAGCTGGCTTTCTGTTAAGACCCTGTTTATTTTCTATGTCACATTTTCATAATCAACAAGTCACTCCACAGAGCACATAATTTCTGTCCTCCCCAGCTCTGATGCATGCCTTGGTGTTTGGCAATGTGACTGCCATCATTCAGAGGATGTACTCCCGATGGTCCCTTTATCACACAAGAACCAAGGATTTGAAAGACTTCATACGGGTCCATCACCTGCCCCAGCAGCTAAAGCAAAGGATGCTTGAGTATTTCCAAACCACGTGGTCTGTCAATAATGGAATCGATTCCAATGAGGTAACTCAGTCTGGGAGGTTATGCATTTGATGGTTTTGCCTGTGGACTGAGAGTCAGGGGTGGGAGAGGATAGTTTCCCATTGTGTTATGTGTGCTGTTGGATGGAAAAAGAACAGTCTAAAAATATGGCTGGGTTATCCCAGGAAAAGGGCATGCTGTGGAAAAAGCTGATGCAGTGTGTCATGTCATGTATTAAACATTCAAAGTCCTCCATAGCTATCAAATGCTGAAGAGGCATTCAGCAGCCACAGTGTGGATGCTGCCAGCAGAAACATCCCAACAAGCAGTTTTTTACTTTTGCCAAACAAAAAAAATTCTAGCATTTTGGGGGGTGCTTCTTTAAAGGGCAGCCTTCCTTTACAAGGGACTTTGCTGTCCTTTTCTCCCTCTTCAATTGTCTTTTATTCTTTACAATATTTTGAGCAAGTGGTTTGGCCTGAATTTCTCTAGCAATCCTTTCCCCATATTTTTTGGTGTTGCAGAATGTGACATGTGAGCAAAATCAAATGACAGATGTCTGGTAGTGTCCTCACTTGCTTGTTTTGTATGAGTTATTCATAGAGTCATGGAATGGTCTGGGTTGGAAGGGACCTTCAACCAAGTCACCTAGTCCAACCTTCCCCTGCAGGTCATGTGCAGTATACTATAATCCAGCTGAAACGATTGCTCCTCTCTGGTGGAGAGTTGTTTGAATGAATCATTCATGGTAGGACTAGAGGGAATAGAATAAAATAGAAATGGGTAGATTCAGATTGGATGTTAGGAGGAAGGTTTTCACCATGAGGGTATGGTGGTAAGTCACTGGAACAGGTTGCCCAGGGAGGTGGTAGAAACCTCATCCCTGGAGGTTTTGAAGGCCAGGCTGAATGTGGTTCTGAGCAACCTGATGTGAAGTGTCCCTGCCTGTGGCAGGAGGGTTGGAACTAAATGACCCTTGAGATCGCTTCCAACCCTAACAATTCTATGATTCTATGATTCCCTTCAAAATTCTTTTTGTCTATGTCATTAAAATCAGAGCCTAGTTACTTTTAGAAAGCTACAAAAACCACTCATATGTCAAAGTTGTCCTGGATTAGGTTAAGGATTGCCTTCAACTTTCATATCTTACACACCTTTATCGGTACTAAAAGTAACTACTGTACTAGAAGAGCAGCCTCTAGAGAAACCCATCAGTATTTCATCATTTGCCTCCCATCCACAAACTGCTGTCAGCATTGTCTGCTTGCATTTCTCAGCTGGCTGATCCTCTCAAACTACAGAGAGTACTACTCCTCTGGGCTTGCAGCTTGCATGGCCCAGAGCTCTGCCAGTAGGCTGGCAGTATACTTTGCACCAATGGGACTGACACCTGAACCACCTGAAAAGCTCCACCTGAAACTTCTGTGGTGCCTTGACAAAAAGAAAAGAATGAGGTATATGCCATTCTTGGAAGAGTGTCTCTGAGCAGAAAGAAGTTTCTCTCAGTTCTGCCATCCTGCAGCAGGTCTTCTGCAAAACATACAGAGATGTTAGTAAGGGTGGGCTGGTCTACACTGGAAATTTGTCTAAAATTAAGACCAAGGGAAAACAGGAAGGTCTTATGGTCTTTCAGTTTCCACTTTGTGCCCATTTTCCATTTTCCTTTTCCACCTCTCTGTCACTGCCTAATTGCATCACATAGAGGGAGCAAACCAGTACATTTATGAATTTTATACAAGCATTTTAAAGACGTTTATTTTTGCTTTCTCTGGTACATACCTGAACAACCTACTGTGTTCTAACAGCTGAGAAGAACTTGGACAAGGTTAAATTGGGCATTAGGGGAAATTCCTACACACAGTGGTGTTGACTTCCTATAAAGGCACATTTTAATTCCTGTTTTCCCTGGAATTTGTCAGTGCTGAGGATTGTAAATATTTGTGGCACATATCAAGGGGATAAAAAAACAATAATAAGGGAAATCTTTGTGTGTGCAACACTGCTAAATCTGATCAATTCTGCATAAGGGGGGGAAATATTTTATTGATTCTCTTTTTTTCCTCCCTTTTTGTCTTGTTTTGGACAGCTTTTAAAAGACTTCCCAGACGAGCTGCGTTCAGACATCACCATGCACTTGAACAAGGAGATTTTGCAGCTCTCCCTTTTTGAGTGTGCCAGTCGTGGTTGCCTCAGGTCTCTGTCTCTGCATATTAAAACCTCCTTCTGTGCTCCTGGGGAATACCTCCTCCGGCAGGGAGATGCCCTGCAAGCAATCTACTTTGTGTGCTCAGGTTCCATGGAAGTCCTGAAGGACAGCACGGTGCTGGCGATTCTTGGTATGCTCACATTCGCAGATTCAAAGGGAAAGAATAGTCCTTCAGTGTTGGAGGTCCTTTATTTCTAACTGATGGCTTAACATGTCTTGGTAGACCAGTGGGAAAGAATTTGTTTCTGTATTAATCTGCTCTTCATAATATATGGACATTTATTATTGTGACAAGGCAAGGGGCAATGGCTTCAGACTGGAAGAAGCTAGATTTTGATTAGACAGTAGGAAGAAATTCTTCACCATGAGGGTGGTGAAGCGTTGGAACAGGTTGGCCAGAGATATTGTGGAGGCTCTGGCCCTAGAATACTAAAAACAAGATTGGATTGACATTCACAGAATCAACCAAGGGTTGCAAAAGACCTCAGAGATCATCAAGTCCAACCTATTACCTAATACCCAACACTTCGTGACAGCTAAACCATGGCTCCAAGTGCCAAGTCCAATCATCTTTTGAACACCTCCATGGACAGTGACTCCACCACCTCCCTGGGCAGCACATTCCAATGGCAAATTACTCTTTCTGTGAAGAACTTTCTCCTCACCTTGAGCCTAAACTTCCCCTGGCACAGCTTGAGACTGTGTCCTCTTGTTCTGTTGCTGGTTGCCTGGCAGCAGAGGCCAACCCCCAACCTGCCTACAACCTCCCTTCAGGTAGTTGTAGGGAGCAATAAGGTCTCCCCTGAGCCTCCTCTTCTCCAGTCCACATTATCACCTCATTGTCATTAGGAAGTTTAAAAATGCCTTGATTGTATTGGATCAGATAGATCAAAGCTATAAAATATGACTGGGAAAAAAAATCAACATAAGTTGGAATATAGCAAAAAGTCACAGACCTGCCCCTGTTGGAACCATGATTTCGTTAATGATTCCATTTTCAGACACATTTGAAAATGCTAATGGAAGTATCATTGTGTAGCACTGACAATGAAAACAACTGGAAAAAAAAAAGAGCTCAGTGGATTTCTGAGGGAAGTTAATGAAAACATAATGAAAAAACCAACCCTAAAACATAATACATTGAAATAATTTTATTAGGGTGAATCATCATTTAAACCTCATTAACAACAGCAGAAGGTGAATGCATCAACCCTGTAGATGCATCCTATCAGAAACAGTTGTTAATGTGATACAAATGCAAGACAGCAGTTTCTTGCCTGGCAATGCTCTGTTAATCACAGTTCCCAGGCCACAATTTGATAATCCTGTCAAGATTCTAATTCTACTGCATTAGGTTTTGTTAACTGAACCATTCTCGCTAACAAGTAATACAGCACAATACAATGAAATAGAAAGAACAAGCGCAGGGTTCTGCATCTGGGCTGGAACAATCCCCACTATCAATACAGACTGGAGGCTGAGGTGTTAGAAAGCAGCCCCAAGGAAAAGGACTTAGTCATGCTGGTGAATAGAAGCTCAACATCAGCAACCAGTGTGCACTTGCAGCCCAGAAAGCCAATCACATCCTGGGCTGCATCAAGAGAAGTGTGGCCAGCAGGTTGAAGGAGGTGATTCTCACCCTCTACTCTTGCTCTGGTGAGACCCCACCTGGAGTACTCTGTCCAGTTCTGGAGTCCCTATTACAGCAAGGATCTGGAGGTGCTGGAACATGTCCAGAGAAGGGCCAAGAGGATGATCAGAGGGCTGGAGCTCCTCTCCTATGAGGACAGACTGAGAGAGTTGGAGCTGTTCAGTCTGGAGAAGAGAAGGCTCCAAGAAGACCTAATTGTGGCCTTCCAGTATCTGAACGGGGCTACAAGAAAGCTGGGGAGGGAGTTTCTAGGGTGTCAGGAAGTGATAGGACTGGGAGGAATGAAGCAAAACTAGAAATGGGTAGATTCAGATTGGATGTCAAGATGAAATTCTTCCCCATAAGGGTGGTGAGACACTTGAAGAGGTTGCCCAGGGAGGTGGTAGAAACCTCACCCCTGGAAGTTTATAAGGTCAGGCTGGATGTGTCTCTGAGCAACCTGATGTAGTGTGAGGTGTCCCTGCCCATGGCAGGGGGGTTGGAACTGGATGATCCTTGAGGTCCCTTCCAACCTTGATAATTCTATGATTCTATTTTTGCCTCTTGTCTGGGTTTACATAGCCAGCAAGAGGTGCACATTGCCAGCTCTCTACTGAATGTAATCCATGATATCTAAGGACTTGTGGAAAAGTGAAAGGGAACAAATGCTTAGTTTCATACTCTATTTGATGAGCAGTGACAACTGTTACTGCTATCTATCAGGTTTGCCTTTCTTTAAATTGTTGCTGGCTCTCATTTGTACCAACTGCCATTCTTCAGAAACTCCAAAGCAGTACAAGGGTATGCATCTTCTTAGCATGAAAGAAAATCCCTCCCGACACTGGGTTTAAGTTAACCTCCTTTGAGAAAGTGATTCAAGCTCCATGCAAATAGAAAGAATTGCAAATTGTATTTTAAAGTAAAAAAAAATATCTTATTTAAGCAGCTTTCAGGGATGATTGCTTGGTTTAAATCGCCCTTCAAACTCAGCCTTTCCTGTGTAGCACCCAGCTGGAATCGTACGTGCAGTGGGTTTTCAGATTTTACAATCTTTACTTCTTTGCTTATTAATCACAGA
Source organism: Colaptes auratus (assembly GCA_015227895.2). Lineage (NCBI taxonomy): Eukaryota > Metazoa > Chordata > Aves > Piciformes > Picidae > Colaptes > Colaptes auratus. The sequence goes on from CM037637.1 coordinate 35,319,108, forward strand.
GTAATCTAAGATTGAAAGGAAACTCTGGACACCACCCAGCCTAAATCTGCAGGACCAACTTACCTTGGCTTCCTCAGGACCATGTCCATGCGAAGTTTGAACACCTCCAAGCACGACAATTCCCTAGGCTTTCTGGGCAGCCTGCCCCACTGTTTGACCAGTCTTAGGGTGACTTTCATATCCCAATTTCTAATCACAATTTCTTTTGTTAAAACTTGTTTTCAGTGCACCTTGGCATGCTGTGCTGCCCAAGGAGGAGTTTAGATCTGTTTTGCCTTCACCTTTCTGTTACACTGTTAAAGACAACAGTAATAGCAGTCCTTTGCCTTCTTTTTCAAAGGCAGAACGATACTCATGTTTTTTCCCCACTATTCCTTTAACCTTATGTTCTCCAAGTCCCCCTGGTCATCTTGGTGTCCTCTTCTGGACTCGCTGTAGTATCTCAATAACCTGTCTTGCTCTGGGAAGCCCAAAACTGGACACAGTGTTCCAGATGCTGCACTATCAGTGACATGTAAAGAGAGTCACTTCCTAGGGCTTGCTGGCTACACTCTTCCTAATGCTATGCAGGAGGTCCTTGGGCATCTTTGCTGCAAGGGCACATTGTTGTCTCATGCCCAGCTTGTTGTCTCTCTTCCACAGAGAGCTGCTTTCCACCTGAAACTTGGAGGAAGCTTTTCCACCCTTAGTGCTGGACTTGGCATTTGTTTTTGTTGAACTTCACGAGGTTCCTATTAGTCCTTTTCTCATTCTCTGAGGTAGCCATGAATAGATATTTTGCCCGTCATATCAACCACTCCCTCCAGTCTGGTGTTGCCCATAAACTTGCCAAGGGTGTGCTCAAGAAAAGACCATGTGTGCTAACTTTTGGGGAAGGTGTCTGATTCAGTGGCTGCTCTTTGTATTACACACCTCAGATCAGATGTTTATGAAAGCTCTTCATTGCAGAATTTTTGTACACTTCAATAGATGGTCAGTTGTGGTTTTCTTATACATCCAGTATGCTAGGGTGCTGCCATAAATCAAAATATAATATCTTAATCACAGAATCACAGAACATTGGGGGTTGGAAGGGACCCCCAGAGATCATTCAGTCTAACACCTCTGCCAAAGCAGGATCACCCAGGTTAGTCTGCACAGGAACGCATCCCGGGGGGGTTGAATGTGTCCAGAGAAGGAGACTCCACAACCTCTCTGGGCAGCTTGCTCCAGGGCTCTGTCACCCACAATGCAAAGTTTCTCCCCATGTTGAGGTGAAATCTCTATGTTCAAGCTTGTACCTGGTGTTCCTTGGCTTAGCACTGTACACCACTGAAAAGAGATTGGCCCCCTCCGCTCCACAGATATTTGTAGACAGATCCCCTCTCAGTCTTCTCCAGACTAAACAGCCCCAGGGTTCTCAGTCTCTCTTCATAGAGGAGATGCTCAAGTCCCCTAATTATCCTCATGGCTCTCCATTGGACTCTCTTCAGCAGATCCCCCGTCCCTTGAGGTGTTTAAGCCCAGGCTGGATGAGGCTCTGGCCAGCCTGATCTAGTGTAGAGTGTCCCTGCCCATGGCAGGGGGTTGGAACTAGATGATCCTTGTGGTCCCTTCCAACCCTGACTGAAACTATGAAACTATGAAACTATCCCTGTCCCTCTTAAACTGGGGAGCCCAAAACTGGGCACAGTATTCCAGGTGTGGTCTCACCAGGGCAGAGTAGAGGGGGAGAAGAATTAAGAATGCATTATTTGTCTTGACAGAAATGCTGTTGACTTACACACCTGTTAACAGCCCTTTTAACTAAGATGCATCATGAAGTGTAGCTGGGCAGCTAAGAATGTATTACAACCCAAATTGTAAGTAGAAGCACCATTTAAATGGGCAATGTACATTTTACTGCATCATTGTAAAAATGCTACCTTAACAGTTGTCAGTATTAACGATTAACGGGGGGGAAACCCATCAACAACAAAAATCAACAAACCAAACTCAAACCAACCAACCAAAATCAAACCAAACAAAAAATCCCCACCAAACAAACAAAAAAATCCAAAAAAGCTAGAAACATCATTTTGAGTTCTTGGAAAACAAAATTGCACCTGCTATTAATTACTAGTGCAAAAGTTAATTATCACAGAATCACCGAATGTGAGGGGGCTGGAAGGGACCTCGACAGTTCATCCAGTCCAACCCTCCTGCCAGAGCAGGATCACCTAGAACAGATCACACAGGAATGCATCCAGGTGGGTCTTGAATATCTCCAGAGAGGAGACTTCACAACTCCCCTGGGCAGCCTGTGCCAGTGTTCTGTCACCCTCGCAGGGAAAAATTCTTCCTCGTGCTTCCATGGAACTTCCTATGCCTCAACTTCCACCCATTGCCCCTTGTGCTGTCATTGGGCATCACCCAGCAGAGCCTGGCTCCATCCTCTTGGCACTCACCCTGTACATCTTTATAAACATGAATGAGGTCACCTCTCAGGCTCCTCTTCTCCAAGCTACAGAGCCTCAGATTCCTCAGGCTCTCCTTGTGAAGAAGTTGTTCCAATCCCTCAATCATTTTTGTGGCTTTGCACTGGACTCTTTCAAGCAGTTCCCTGAGGTCCTTCCTGAACTGAGGTGCCCAGAACTGGACACAACACTCCAGATGCAGCCTCACCAGGGCAGGCATTTCCACACAGGTAACTACCTGATTTAAGGGAATAATCAACTTAATCCCTTAAATCAGGTAGATACCTGTCTGAAAGCTAGTCTTTGTACCTCCAGTTAATTGCATATAAGATTGCACCTGCAGAGAAAAAAAGGAAATGATAAAAAAGCTTTTAGTCAAAGATTCTTTAGAGGCTTAATTAAACAATGCAGCAGGAACGATGGGATTTAAAAGTTAACAATTGTGCTAAACAAATGTATGATTAAGAGAAATGAAACAAAGAATTTGTGCTTTGAAGATTATCCTTTTCACATTGTCTTTTAGGTAAAGGAGATTTAATTGGAGCAAACCTGTCCATTAGGGATCAAGTCATCAAAACAAATGCAGATGTTAAGGCTCTAACATACTGTGACCTCCAATGCATTATCCTCAAAGGCCTCTTTGAAGTGCTCGACCTTTACCCAGAGTATGCTCACAAGTTTGTTGAAGACATCCAGCATGATCTCACATACAATCTAAGAGAAGGCCACGAAAGTGATGTAAGTATCTTTAAAGGTCTCTGCAGGTATTGTTATCTTTAAGTTGTCTCTCATATTTCAGCTGGCTTTTGCAATTTTGCCACACTAAAGAAATAATACAGAGATTACATTGAAAGGACTGTTCATCCATCTCAGAATTCAGCCATTACCTACAGAAATTGCTTATCCATTGATGAGATCAGAAACAGTGAACATGTTCTCTGCTTCTCATTTCCCCATGGAAAATATCACAGTATCACAGTAGATAAGAGGTTGGAAGGGACCTCCAGAGATCATCCAGTCCAATGCCCCTGCCAAAGCAGGATCACCCAGGCTAGTCTGCACAGGAATGCAGCCAAGCAGGTTTTGAATGTGTCCAGAGAAGGAGACTCCACAACCTCTCTGGGCAACCTGTTCCAGTGCTCCATCACCATCACTGTAAAGAAATTTCTCCTCATGCTGGGGTGAAATCTTCTATGTTCCAGTTTGTACCTGTTGTTCTTGGCTTATTATTGTGCAACACCCAAAAGAGCTTGGCCCCCTCCACTTGACACCCACCCCTCAGATATTGATAGACATTGATCAGGTCCCCTCTCAGTCTTCTCTTCTCCAGACTAACACCATCTATGAAAGAGCAGTCATCTTTAATATTTTGACAGTTCCTGCTTGTTTAGAAATAGTTCATAGTTCTGTAAAGCATATGTCCAGATAAAAGCATTTAACTCTGCCTTTTCTAGAAGCTTGTGTGGCAGCATAATGAACACTCATTTCCTACACCACTGATTATCACTTTGCAGTTAAGAATTTTGTCAGACACATTCAAAATGAGAAAAAAAATTGGTTTTCATCACACTGCAGCTAAAATGTGTGGGTTGTTTAGAGGCACCAGTGTTTCCACAGCAATGCTCCATAAAGAAAAGTGCTGGAAAGGGGTAACGAGATAAATGCAAACTTGTAGAGAGGAAAATAATCAGAGCATCTCACTGGTTTGTCTCTTAAAATGTCCCCAAACTTCCTGCTGCTGCAGGCAGCAGCTGAGAGAGTACACATCTGTTCTGAGAGCTTGATGATTGGTTTTATAACCAACAGGTTTTCCTTGGAGAGGAATGCTTAATCTGAAAAAGGGTAATAACTCCCCATAAAGGGAGAGTTTGAAGCTGATTGCATACTCCCCCCCAGCTTTGACATGGACCTTGGTGACCCCCTCAATGTATTGCTGCATGCTTATCTGTGTGATGACATATCTGAGGATCACCATTTCAGTTGCATAGGCATTCAGCTTGTATAAAATCAGGACCAGTTCTACCGAGTTAGAGTCAGCTGTGATGTAAGATTTTCTGCTGAGGGCAAGCCTACAGCCACATCAAAGGAGAGTGTGCAAACAGAAAGAAGGATTTCCTCACACATCCTGGAGGATGGGATTTAAAACAGTGCAGGATATTTAGAGCAGTGAGGGTGGTGAAACCCAAAACCATGTGGCCCAAAGAGGCAGCAGAGGATCCATCCCTAGAAGCATTCACTGTCAGTTTCGATGGGGCTCTGGCAACCTGATCTGGTTAAAGGTGTCCCTGATTACTGCAGGGAGATTTGGACAAGGTGGCTTTTGAAGCTCTCTTTCTACTCAAGGAAAAAGAAAGCGTAGAACAGACTTATTCAAATGAATCAATCTACTCTTTAACCATGAAATGGCTCTCATAACCCCCCACTTCCACAAAGTAAGGAAGCCATAGACTCTTGAAACAGTAAAATCTCCCTAAGGGAGAGGTTTATTAAGATACACTGTGACAGCTACCAAGCTCTTCCATAGCACCATTCCTAAGAAATGCGAGGAAGGAAGGAAGGAAGGAAGGAAGGAAGGAAGGAAGGAAGGAAGGAGGAAGGAAGGAAGGAAGGAAGGAAGGAAGGAAGGAAGGAAGGAAGGAAGGAAGGAAGGAAGGAAGGAAGGAAGGAAGGAAGGAAGAAGGGAGGGAAGGAAGGAAGGAAGGAAGGGAGGGAGGGAGGAAGGGAGGGAAAGGAGGGAAAGGAGGAGGGAAGGGAGGGAGGAGGGAAGGGAGGGAGGGAGGAAGGAAGGGAGGAAGGGAGGGAGGAGGGAAGGGAGGGAGGAAGGAAGGAAGGAGGGAGGAAGGGAGGAAGGGAGGAAGGAATATTCTTTCTCATTATTACTTGGGAATGGTGCTATGGAAGAGCTTGATAGGTGCCACAGTCTATCTTAATAAACCTCTCCCTTAGACAGGGAGATTTTACTGTTTCAAGAGTCTATGACTTCCTTACTTTATGGCAATGGGGGGTTTGGAGAGCCTTCTCATGGTTAAAGAGTAGATTGATTGATTTGAATAAATCTGCTCTCCACACTCTTCTTCCTTGGATGTTTTAAATTAGTGCAAATTTGCAACCAAATGCAAATTTAATGCCTGTGAAAATGGATCAGTAGTGGTATTTAGGGACAGGTGAACGGCATCAATTTCCCCACTGTGACTTGCCAAGTACTTTTTAGTCCTGACATGAAAATGTTACTGTATTTTCAACCAAATGACAGATTTCTGGTAGTGTCCTCACTTGCTTGTTTTAAATAAGTATTTTCAATCACAGCCCACCAAAAAATGCCTTAGGTTGTCAGTTTCCTAATATTTTAAGCTAGTATTCAGGATGCAAGTCTGCAGAAAGATGCAGTTCTGGTGACCCATTAGCCCCTTCCATGTGCTGCCTGAACTGTTCACTGCACCAAAAAAAACCCCCACAAACATGAAGAAGAGTTTTGAACTGAATTAAAAGTAAGTAGACCAAAAAGGACTAGGAGTCATTAAAAGTTTCCTGTTCCTGGAGTGGCAAAGTTGGATGCACAGGACTAGACCACATAACTATCCTACAGACACAGAAATCTCCAGGAAAACGTTTTTAGTTTGTTTTAGAATAGGATAGGATAGGATAGAATAGAATAGAATAGAATAGAATAGAATAGAATAGAATAGAATAGAATAGAATAGGACCAGACCAGGTTGGAAGATCATCGCTTCCAGCCCATCAACCAATCCAACCCATCTAAACAACTAAACCATGGCACCAAGCACCCCATCAAGTCTCCTCCTGAACACCTCCAATGAAGGTGACTCCACCACCTCTTGGATCATTTGCAAGGCTATGAGAATCTGCATTAAAATCCAAGTAAGTTGAAATGCTGGAAAAGACTCCAGAACTTCCAAAGTAAAATAAGGAGGAACTGTGACTAGATTTCCCAGTAACAAGGAGAAATTGTAGCTGTCTGGTTACAGAGAGATTGAAGGGGTTTAATCAATGTGGTAGTTTGAGGCTATGCCTTTAAATTTTTTTCACAGATCTTGAGCAAAAAGTACTAAAATGTAAATAAATCACTATTGGGTGTGAAAACAAACATAGAGATAATGCTGAACAATTTCATTGGAGAGATATCTACCATAAAATAGTGAAGAGGTGATTTGGAGCAGTCAGCATGGCTTTGCCAAGGGCAAATCCTGCCTGGCAAACCTGGTGGCCTTCTATGAACAGGTGACAGCATTAATAGATGAGGGGCGAGCAACTGATGTCGTTTACCTGGATCTGAGCAAAGCCTTCGACACTGTCCTGCACCACATCCTGGTCTCCAAGCTGGTGACACATGGGTTTGATGGGTGGACCACTAGATGGATACAGAACTGGCTTGATGGCCACACCCAAAGAGTGGCTGTCAATGGGTCCATGTCCCAGTGGAGGCCAGGGACAAGCAGAGTCCCTCAGGGATCAGTCCTGGGACCAGGCTTGTTCAACATCTTTGTGGGTGACATGGACAGTGGCATTGAGTGCACCCTCAGCAAGGTTGCTGATGACACCAAGCTGTGTGGTGCAGCAGACACGCTGGAGGGAAGGGATGCCATCCAGAGGGACCTGGACAGGCTGGAGAGGTGGGCACAAGCCAACCTCAGGAGCTTCAACAAGACCAAGTGCAGGGTCCTGCACCTGGGTCCAGGCAATCCCAGGCACAAATACAGGCTGGGCAGAGACTGGCTGGAGAGCAGCCCTGAGGAGAGAGACTTGGGGGTGCTGGTGGACGAGAAGCTCAACAGGAGCTCTCAATGTGCACTTGCAGCCCAGAAAGCCAATCAGATCCTGGGCTGCATCAGGAGAAGTGTGGCCAGCAGGTCAAGGGAGGTGATTCTCCCCCTCTACTCAGCCCTGGTGAGACCCCACCTGGAGTACTGCATCCAGTTCTGGAGCACCTCTCCTATGAGGACAGACTGAAGGAGTTGGGGCTGTTCAGTCTGGAGAAGAGAAGGCTAAGAGGTAACCTAATTTTGGCCTTCCAGTATCTGAAGGGGGCCTACAAGAAGGCTGGGGAGGGACTTCTCAGGCTATCAGGTAGTGATAGGACTAGGGGGAATGGAATGAAGCTGGAGCTAGGGAGATTCAGGGAGGTGGTTGAGGCCCCATCCCGGGAGGTGTTTAAGCCCAGGCTGGATGAGGCTCTGTCCAGCCTGATCTAGTGTAGGGCATCCCTGCCCATGGCAGGGGGTTGGAGCTAGATGATCATTATGGTCCCTTCCAACCCTGACTGATACTATGACACTATGATAAAACTGGTTGTACCAAACCAATTCCTTCTTCTTGTCTCTTCTCTTCTTGCCTCTTCATTCTGGAGAGATACTAACTTGCTTCTGCTTGACCTTGGCTGCGTTGTTTTGGTTAAGTCTAACAGCAACTTTCTCTGCTCTCTCTCTCCCTTCTTTGGCCAGGGGTTCTGGGTGGGCAGGGAAGGAGAAGCTGGTAGCTTCTCTTGGTCTCTTACCCAGGGGGAGCAAGGGGAGGATGCTTTTTGTTAATTGCAAATACCTGTAAATATTGTAAATCCTGTATATTTTGTACATGTTCATTGCATCCCTCTGGAGATTGTAGTTTTGCCTGTAAATTTGCTTCCAACTGAGCTTGTCTGGCAAAGTTAATGTTGGGGGGGAAATTTCAACCCACCACATTACAAGCAATCTTGGAAGAAAAGCTCAGGAGATTTTGAGCACAGGAGCTGGCAAGCATGTAACTATTTCAGTCTCTAATGAGTAACAGAAGGACACAAAAGCAGGGAGATAAAGTTTCAGTGGATCCTCATGACAGCTCTAAACCCAGCAATTGTTAAGTAGTTTTTGATTATAACCATTAATATGTGTGCAGTCACACTGTCAGGGCTATAATGACAACTTTTTGTATATCCTCTTCACAGTGAGGTGTGAATTAGGAAAAGAGTCCTGTTGGTTATATATACATGAATAGAAAAAAATAATAAAATGGCTTGGGTTGGAAGGGATCTTAAAGATGATGTAGCTTCAATCCCCCTGCCATGAGCAGGGGCAGCTACTACTAGGGCAGGTTGCTTAAGACCCTATCCAACTTGGCTTGGAACTCTTCCAAGCTTGGAGCCCTCATAACAGAATCACAGAATCATAGAATCACCAGGGTTGGAAGAGACCTCAAAGATCATCAAGTCCAACCTGTCACCACAGACCTCATGACTCAACCATGGCACCAAGTGCCACGTCCAATCCCCTCTTGAACATCTCCAGGGATGGTGACTCCACCACCTCCCTGGGCAGCCCATTCCAATGGTGAATGACTCTCTAGGTGAAGAACTTTCTCCTCCTTCCAGCCTAAACTTGCCCTGGTGCAGCTTGAGACTGTGTCCTCTTGTTCTGGTGCTGGTTGCTAGAGAGAAAGAGACCAACCCCTTCCTGGCTACAACCACCCTTCAGGTAGTTGTAGAGAGCAATGAGGTCTCCCCTGAGCCTCCTCTGCTCCAGGCTAAACAACCCCAGCTCCCTCAGCCTCTCCTCATAGGGCTTGTGCTCAAGGCCTCTCCCCAGCCTTGTTGCCCTTCTCTAAACACGTTCAAGAGTCTCAATGTCCTTCTTAAGCTGAGAGGCCCAGAACTGGACACAGGACTCAAGGTGTGGTCTAACCAATGCAGAGTCCAGGGGCACAATGACTTCCCTGCTCCTGCTGGCCACACTATTCCTGATGCAGGCCAGGATGCCACTGGCCTTCTTGGCCACCTGGGCATACTGCTGGCTCATGTTCAGGCAGCTGTCAACCAGCACCCCCAGGTTTCTCTCTGTTTGGCAGCTCTCAGCCACTCCGACCCAAGCCTGTAGCTCTGCATGGGGTTGCTGTGGCCAAAATGCAGCACCCAGCACTAGGATGTGTTGAATACCATCCTGTTGGACTCCGCCCATCTGTCCATTTGGTCAAGGCCCCTCTGCAGAGCCCTTCTGCCCTTGAACAGATCAACATCTGCTCCCAACTTGGTGTCATCTGCAAATTTGCTGATGACTGATTCAACCCCCTCATCCAGATCATCAATGAAGATATTAAAGAGGATGAGGCCCAACACTGATCCTTGGGGCACACCACTGGTGACTGGCTGCCAGCTGGATGTGGCACCATTCACCACCACTCTCTGGGCTCAGCCCTCCAGCCACTTCCTAACCCACCACAGAGTGTTGCTGTCCAAGCCACGAGCCGACAGCTTAGCCAGCAGTTTGCTATGGGGGACGGTGTCAAAGGCCTTGCTGAAGTCCAGTTAGACTACATCTACAGCCTTCCCCACATCCACCAGGCAGTCACCTGATCATAGGAGATCAGGTTGGAGAGGCAGGACCTGCCCTTCCTAAAGCCATGTTGGCTGGACCTGAGCCCTTGGCCGTCCTTCAGGTGCGCAGTTATTGCTGCCAGGATAATCTGCTCCATCATTTTCCCTGGCACTGAGGTCAGGCTGACTGGCCTGGAATTTCTAGGTTCCTTCATCTGACTCCATGTTCTTGTGGATGGGGAGCACCTTGGCCAGCTTCCAGTCATCTGGGCATCACAGTAACATCTCCGGACAACCTGTTCCATTGCCTCACCATGCCCATGGGGAAGAATTTCTTCCTAATACCTGATCTAAATCTAGCTTGTTCCAGTTTGAAGAACCATTACCCCTCTATCTACCACTACCTGTCTTCATAGTCCCTCTCCAACTGTCCTGCAGGCCCCCTTCAAATACTGGAATGGTGCCCTAAGGTCTCTTCAAGCATTCTCCACTCCTTGCTGAACAGCCCCAGCTCTCCCAGCATGTCTTCACAGGAGAGGTGCTCCAGCCCTTTGATCCAAGTGTTCTCCACTCCAGGCTGAACAACCCCAATTCTCTCAGCTTGTCTTCACAGGAGAGATACTGCTACCCTTTGATCATCTTTGTGGCTCTGCTCTGAACCCACTCCAATGGTTCTGTGTCCTTCTTGTGTTGGGGGTTCCAGAACCAGACGCAGTACTCCAGGTAGGGTCTCATCCCCTTCATTGATCTGCTGGCCATACTTCTTTTGGTGTAGTCCAGGATTTGGCTGGCATTTGGGGCTGCAAGTACACATTGGTAGCTCCTGTTGAGTTGCTGTCAGCCAGCACTCCCAAGTGATTCTCCTCAGGACTGCTCTCTATCCATTCCCTGCCCAGCCTGTATTTGTGCCTAGGATTACTGCAACCCAAGTGCTTGCCAACAAACCCAACCTTGCACTTGGCTTTGTTGAACTTCATGAGATTGGCATCAGCCCACATCTTAAGCCTGTCAAAGTCTCTCTGGATTTGGACACACAACTTGGTGTTGTCAGCAAACTTGCTGAGAATGCACTCAGTCCCACTGTCCATGCTGCTGACAAAGATGCTAAACAGCACAGGTCCCATTTAGAATAGAATAGAAGAATAGAATAGAATAGAATAGAATAGAATAGAATAGAATAGAATAGAATAGAATAGAATAGAATAGACCAGGTTGGAAGAGACCTTCAAGATCATCGCATCCAACCTATCACCCAATCCAACCCACCTAATCAACTAAACCATGGCACCAAGCACCCCATCAGTTGCAACCCCTGAAGAGCACCACTCTTAACTCATCTCTGCATAGGCATCAGGCCATCGACCATCACTCTCTGAGCAGATCAGCAAACCAATTCTTTATCCACTGAGTGGTCTAGCCACCAAATCAATGTCTTACCAGTTTGGATGTCAGGGGAGACAGTCTTGAATGCTTTGCATAAGTCCAGGTAGATGGTAGCAGTTCCTCTTTCCTTATCCAGTAACACAGAAGGCCACCTAAATTTTGTCAGGAAGAAGTTGCCCCTTGTGAATCCACTTTGGCTTTTTCTTACATGTTATTCCTCATATTTTGCCCTTTACATTCTTTGTTGAATTTTGCTGTAGAAACTTTACTCAGTGACAGGGATTTTGACATGCACCTCATTCCAAGTGCATCTTTTTGCAATGTCTATAGCAGGCAGTGGGAGAATCAGAGGTCTGATCTGATAATCACAGAAACAGTATCACAGTATCACCAAGGTTGGAAGAGACCTCAAAGACCATCCAGTCCAACCTGTCACCACAGACCTCATGACTAGACCCTCAGGATTACCAAATCCAACCCAAAAGCCTACTCTGCAAAGTTCCCCCCCTAAACCATATCCCCAAGTACCACATCCAAACCACCTTTAAACACATAAGGCTGAGCAGTCAGAAGAAGGTTCTTTCAACAAATAATAAGCTATATGAAAGACACTGGAAATTATTTTGCTACTCACCAGCCCTGAAAAAAACATGTGCTATTGAATATATTTAGAGAGTAGTAACAGATGTTCAGAGCTCTGAATTATCCTATTAAAACGCTCAAAACAGCTAAATATTTGCACAGTATCTTTGTGGGCTTGGTAACAGTTTACTGCCTGAGACTTCTTTTTTCTAGTGTCCATGCAGAAGTGTCTACAGTGTAGACATAATTATCCATCAAAAACACTACAAAGGCTGGTTACAGCCAGACTGATACCAAGTACAAGAAGCCTCTTTGACACCTGTGCCATCCCTCAAGCTGTAATGAACTCCCAGAGGAAGATAAGATCCATACAGGCTCAATCTTTGCCTCACTAGAGCTCTATCAGCATGTGTGCTCTAAAAGATATAGAAAAATTATATTCCTGAAGATTCAAAAACCTGTGTTAGTAGACAGGACTCATAATTTATAAGAGTCTACTTCTCCTTTCGTAGCCTTTAAAGTAGTTTCTGCCTCTTACAAATGCTTCCCTTCCTTCTCTCGCCCCTTGCCCTCAAAGGAGGAGAAGCTGCTGTCTTTAAAATGAAAACAGGCAATCTCTGAAGCAGAGGGAAGAACTGCTTCCTTCAGTGCTTCTGCAGTGTAAACATAATGACAAAGACTGCACAGGAGAAGTGATAGATTCTTTCTCCAGTTGGGAACATTGAGTCCTACTGCAGCTTAGCCAGGTTTCTTGATAATAAAATAAATAAATAGCCAAATAAATCTTGCCATGCAATTAAGAAGCAATAAAAACAAAGAAACATTTCCCCCCCCAAGAAAGTCACTATCTGACAAAATGGAACTGCATACTTGCCCTTTGGAGAGGCTGCTGTTTAGAGTTTATTGAATTTTAATGATTGAGTTGTGGATTACATTTTTTAGTGTAATAAAGCTCAGGTTGCTATTAGCAATACCAAACAAATTACAAGAGATGCTCCTCAGTTTCTACTGGGAAACCTGAAGATTGGCCAAATCAATGGCACTCAACAAAGCCAAGTGCCAGGTGCTGCACTTTGGCCACAGCAACCCCATGCAGAGCTACAGGCTGGGGTCAGAGTGGCTGGAGAGCTGCCAAACAGAGAGGGACCTGGGGGTGCTGATTGACAGCCACCTAAACATGCCCTTGGACTCTGCCCATCTGTCCAGCCTGTCGAGGTCCCTCTGCAAAGCCTCTCTACCCTCCAGCAGATCAACTCCTGCCCCAGCTTGGTGTCATCTGCAAATCTACTGATGATGGACTCAATGCCCTCATCCAGATCATCAATAAAGATGTTGAAGAGCATGGGGCCCAGCACGATCCCTGGGGCACACCACTAGTGACTGGCCGCCAGCTGGATGTGGCACCATTCACCACCACTCTCTGGGCTTGGCCCTCCAGCCAGTTCCTAACACAACGCAGTGTGCTCCCATCCAAGCAAACTAGTCCAACTAGAATCAAAAGGGTTAAGTAAGGGACAAAATTTTCCTTCTCATGTTAGCCTTTCAGTCCTTTTGAACACTCTCCATTCTCACGCATTCCTCTGCCTGGGATTATGGTTTTCTGCATCAGATTATAAAGATTAACCAGAGGGTTACACTTTGAAATAAAAAAAAACATCCAGGCTGGCAAAGCAGCTTAGTGGTGGTTTGGGACTGTGGTATAAAGAGAGTATAAAACACTGTGTCAGACAGAATTTTAGCCAGGCAAAGCTCCTGGCTTCCAGAGAATATTGACTTAGAGTTGTCTGAGTCCAGAGAGGGAAAGAGCCTCAGTTCTTTTGAATATTCCCATGTTGTGAAATGAGAGGCACAAATGAGGCCACAGTATCAACAGCAAGACGATTTATTACACAAATAAAGTGGATGGATCAGAAGGGGAGAGGGAGAGAGAGAAAAGAGATAGGGAAGAGGAAAGGAATTACATTACCACACCCCTCAACCCCCAAGACAGTTTGAGTCTGTGGAGGAAAGGTGTGGCAGGAGATGTTGGGTCTGTAGAGGAGGGGTGCTGTAGCTTTGGCTGTAGAAGAGATGTGGTCCTCTGGGCAGCCTCGTCAGCTCCATGAGTTGCAGCAGGTGGAACTTAGGGCACGGAGAGAGGGTTCCTCTTGGTCTGCTTCTTCCAGGCTCCATGGTGATGTCTCAGTTATTTTTTCTCTCCTGGTATTCTCTCAGTTTTTCTTCAGAGCAGCATTGCCCCGGGCTTTCCTTCTCTCATGTTTTCCTTCTCAGCGGCATTGTCCTTCTGTGTTTTTCTTCTTCTGAGCCAGTAGTTGCTCAGGTCTGTTTATACAGTTTTTAGTCCTTAGGTATGTGTCCAAGTATTGTCCCCCAGGAAACTGTCCTCAGATAAGTGTCCAGGTATTGTTCCCCAGGAAACCTTCCTGTGTATTCCTTTGTGTTTGGACAGGGGTCTGGAGGAAGTGTGGGGGGAGAGGCCTCTGACTCCTCCTTCTCCATTTACCTGCCCACACACCCAACAGACACCAGGGGCCAGGTGGGGAATCCATTGTCTCACCATCCTCCCTTTCCGGGAGGGGTGATGATCTTGTCTTATGCATATTCCCGAAGGTCTCAATGGCAGTAGCCCGGGGTCCATTGTCTGGGCCAGCAGCAAGGCTGATATTATCTTTGTCGAGTCACATCAGGAGAGATAAGATTTAGTCTCTCACAAGAGCCAAACCATATTTTTATTTTAATTACACAGGGCTGCTAGATGATAACTTATTCCAATATGCTTTCCTGTGCCTTAGGAAAGTAGATAATGTAACTTTAAAAAATATTAATTAATCCTTATCTCTACATTGGGGAGAGAGGGAAATAAAATTAATCATAATATCTTACCCTTAAAATGGTATGAATTTAGAGAGTGGATTTTTTTCCTCCATAATTGCTTTTACTTTACATTGATATAGCAATGAGCAGATAGTGGCCTTAATCCGTGAGGGTGGTGAGGCCCTGGAATGGGTTGTCCAGGGAGGTGGTTGAGGCCCCGTCCCTGGAGGTGTTTAAGACAGGGGATGAGGCTCTGTCCAGCCTGATCTAGGGTAGAGGTCCCTGCCCATGGCAGGGGGGTTGGAACTAGGATCCTTGTGGTCCTTTCCAACCCTAACTGAAACTATGAAACTATGAAACTTAACTTGTGAAGTATTCTTACAGGAAAGTATCCTTTTGGTTTCTGGGTAAAGCAAGACTAATTATATGAAGGAAGTTACAGTACTTACCACAGTTTTCTCTATAGGAACTCTATTTATGAAAGCACAGACTAGTCTGAGATGTAATGAGCAGTGTCAGAGTGGCTTATATGGGATGCAGTACTCCAGATGGGGTCTCACGAGAGTGGAGTAGAGGAGGAGAATCATACAGTCATAGAGTCAACCAGCTTGGAAAAGACCTCAGAGATCAACAAGTCCAACCTAATACCTAATACCTCAGGACAACTAAACCATGGCTCCAAGTACCACGTCCAGTCCCCTCTTGAACACCTCCAGGGACAGTGACTTCACCACCTCCCTGGGCAGCACATCCAATGGCAAATTACTCTTTCTGTGAGGAACTTTCTTTTCACCTCCAGCCTAAACCTCCCCTGCCACATCTTGAGACTGTGTCCTCTTGTTCTAGTGCTGGTTGCCTGGGAGAGGAGACCAACCCCTGCCTGGCTACAACCTCCCTTCAGGAAGCTGTAGAGAGCAATAAGGTCTCCCCTGAGCCTCCTCTTCTCCGGGCTAAACAACCCCAGCTCCCTCAGCCTCTCCTCGTAGGGCTTGTGCTCAAGGCCTCTCCTCAGCCTCATTGCCCTTCTCTGGACACATTCAAGTGTCTCAATGTCCTTCTTAAACTGAGGGGCCCAGAACTGGACACAGGACTCAAGGTGTGGCCTAACCAGTGCAGAGTACAGGGGCACAATGACTTCCCTGCTCCTGCTGGCCACACTATTCCTGATCCAGACCAGGATGCCATTGGCCTTCTTGGCCACCTGGTCGCACTCTGGCTCATGTTCAGCTGCTGCCAACCACTATCCCCAGGTCCCTATCTGCCTGGCTGCTCTCCAGCCACTCTGTCCCCAGCCTGAAACACTACATGAGGTTTTTGTGGCCAAAGTGCAGAACCTGGCACTTAGACTTGTGGAATGCCATCATGTTGGACTCTGCCCATCTGTCCAGCCTGTCAAGGTCCCTCTGCACCTCCCTTGCCCTGCTGGCCACACTTCTCTTGATGCAGCCCAGGATGTGATTGGCTTTCTGGGCTGCAAGTGCACACTGCTGGCTCATGTTGAGCTTCTTATCCACCATCAGGCCCAAGTCCTTTTCTTCAGGGCTGCTCTCAAGCCAGTCCCTGCCCAGCCTATGCATCAGTGCTTGGGATTGCATAGTTACATAAAAAGTAGTGTGAAGGCTTTTTTACAGGTGAAGTTAATACAACTTGAAAGCAACTTTTCCACAGTATCTACAGCCTCATGTTGGAGTCTAACTGGACACCAGTCCTGCAAATATTTTTGGGTCCATGTGAAATCTTAGGGCTGCATGGGGTTATGTCTATTAACTTTATGGCTTTGAAAGCAACCATTTAAATTTCTATGAATATTATATACACCTTTGTGTGACTGCAATCAAACCATAGGAATAGAAAAAGGTTTTCTCCACTGTATCTCTTGTCTGCTGTATTCTGCAAGCTTTTCCAGAAATGCAACCTGCCAGAGCAAAGTACAGTAAGTGCCAGCTCTATTGTCTGCTTTAACAATTCCTTCTTTTGTCTTCTTTAGACCTTCTTGACAGTCTCTTCCTCACTTATTTGGGGGTTTGTGGTTTTTTTTAATTCTTATTAGCACAGGTTTGACTGTGCAAGTTGTTTGGACCAATATTATATATTCAGAGCAGTCCAGGACCCTATTTTCCTCAGGTTTCACAGTATCACAGTATCACTAAGGTTGGAAGAGACCTCAAAGATCATCGAGTCCAACCTGTCACCACAGACCTCATGGCTAGACCATGGCACCAAGTGCCACATCCAGTCCCCTCTTGAACACCTCCAGGGACGGTGACTCCACCACCTCCCTGGGCAGCACATTCCAATGATGAATGACTCTCTCAGTGAAGAACTTTCTCCTCACCTCCAGCCTAAACTTCCCCTGCTGCAGCTTGAGACTCTGTCCTCTCCTTCTGGTGCTTGTTGTCTGAGAGAAGAAACCAACCCCTTCCTGGCTACAACCATCCTCCAGGTAGTTGTAGAAAGCAATGAGGTTGCCCCTGAGCCTCCTCTTCTCCAGGCTAAACAATCCCAGCTCCCTCAGCCTCTCCTCACAGGGCTGTGCTCAAGGCCTCTCCCCAGCCTTGTTGCCCTTCTCTGGACACGTTCAAGAGTCTCGATGTCCTTCCTAAACTGAGGGGCCCAGAACTGGACACAGGACTCAAGGTGTGGCCTAACCAATGCAGAGTCCAGGGGCACAATGACCTCCCTGCTCCTGTTGGCCACACTATTCCTAATGCAGGCCAGGATGCCATTGGCGTTTTTGGCCACCTGGGCACACTGCTGGCTCATGTTCAGGTGGCTGTCAACCGGTACCCCCAGGTCCCTCTCTGTTTGGCAGCTCTCCAGCCACTCTGACCTCAGCCTGTAGCTCTGCATGGGGTTGCTGTAGCCAAAGTGCAGCACCTGCTGGGGTGAGAGAGAGTGAGGTATGAATATAGAAATTGAAATGACAAATTATAGCATCCACATTTAGCATTTCTTCAAGTCTTGATTTGGAGCAAGCAACAAAAGTGTTCATTTTTAATCCTGTGACAGCTTTTTGACAGAAAATGTGATAGATCCTGGATTGTTAATGAAACAATCAAAGCATAATTTAAAATGTTAGCTAATGAATGAGGTGAAAAGGTCTCAAGGGAGACCTTGTCACTCTCTACCTGAAAGCAGGTTGTAGCCAGGTGGGGGTTGGTCTCTTCTCCCAGGGAACCAGCACCAGAACAAGAGGACACAGTCTGAACTGCATCAGGGGAAATTTAGGCTTGATGAGAGGAGAAAGTTCCTCACAGAAAGAGTAATTGGCCATTGGAATGTGCTGCTCAGGGAGGTGGTGGAGTTCCTGGCCCTGGAGGTGATCAAAAAGGATTGGATGTGGCACTTGAAGCCACGGTTTAGTTGTCATGAGGTGTTAGGTATTAGGCAATAGGATGGACTTGTTGATCTCTGAGGTCTTTTCCAACCTGGATGATTCTACGTAAACAACATCCAAAATTTAAAGAGGCATAAGCAAAATTAAACTTTAAATAATTAATACAAAAGATTTTGTGAGAAATGTGAATCCAAGAAAGTATTCACTTAAAAACAACTTACCCAAAGCTAATCACAACCAGCCAGTTAGTGAACACTCCTCCTACCTTCATAGGCTGCAACAGTTTGTTCAAAAGATATGAACAGTGTAGGATAGTTCTTTACTATGAGGGTGGTGGATCACTGGAACAGGTTGCCCAGGGAGGCGGTTGAGGTTCCTTCCCTGCAGGTATTCAAGGTGAGGCTCAACAAGGCCCTGGGCAATATAATCTGGTTGGGGATGTCCCTACTGACTGTAGGGAGGTCAGACTGGATGACCTTAGGGCCCAGATCATTCTATGACTCTATAATATGAGATTGCAGAGCTCATGGCGATTCAGTGATTGGTCAGCTAGCATAAAATACTACTGATGTATCTCTTGTTCAACTTTTGCTGCTAATTCAGTACGCTCTACAGTGTAGGCAGGATTGATCAGAGTATACCGGGAGCTTTTTTTCCCCTAAAATACATTTATCTGTTCTTTAAGCAAGGAAAAGGGATAAGAATAAACCTGAGAAAATACAGGAGCAAGCCAATGAGCTATGGAAGGTCTTAGAAAGAAAGAAAAAAACCCACAAACATAAAAATAAAGCTCAGTAAGTGTAGGTATAAACCAGTTACAGCTAACCTGGGAAACTCTCTGTGAGGCATTGAGTTCTTAGTGATTAAAGGATTTGTGACATTTCATTGAAAAAAAAACACCCCATGCTTATGGTAAACCCAAGGCCTGAGCACATGAGGCATTAAGCTTTTCACTGGGACAATAATCCCTTATTAGCCACATGTATCTTTTCCATCCCCATACAATACATTTGCAAAGCCCAGAACGTATGGCCTGTATCCTTGGGGCTGCTCCCTACACTGCCAATGCTCCTTAAATGGGTTTTTCCTGTTGGCAAATGCTGACTAAGAACCCTAATGTTCTGGTTTTATGTAAAACCCTTTCCTGAAAGCATGTTTCATCCTTTTGACCCCTCAGATGCAGAGAATAGTTTACGTGATTTAGGACCCAAACCTCACCAGCAAATCAGCAAAATCATGTTTCTATTTTTGGTCTTGCTTATCTGAAGGCCACAGCAATTAGGCCTGTAAAAGCTGATTACACTCTTTTGGGACCTAAAATGCAAATTCACTTATCTGGATATTTAATGTATTAACTCCAGATTTAGCTACATCTTGGTATTTCTCTTTCTTAGGCTTTCATCGTAGGAATTCATGTTGAACCATTGTACAGCTGGTTACCTAACGTTGGTCATAATTCCTGACAGGGATTCCACTTTTAAAAGCTATTTTCTCGTGACCCTGGCAAAAAAATCTTCAGATCAATGGCATTTGACAGAAAACCACAGTGGTACCAGATGGGAAAACATTCTTTGCACACTATCACAGTATTAGGGTATCACAGTATCGCCAAGGTTGGAAGAGACATCAAAGATCGAGTCCAACCTGTCACCACAGACCTCATGACTAGACCATGGCACCAAGTGCCACGTCCAGTCCCCTCTTGAACACCTCCAGGGACGGTGACTCCACCACCTCCCTGGGCAGCACATTCCAATGATGAATGACTCTCTCAGTGAAGAACTTTCTCCTCACCTCCAGCCTAAACTTCCCTGGTGCAGCTTGAGACTGTGTCCTCTTGTTCTGGTGCTGGTTGCTGGAGAGAAGAGACCAACCCCTTCCTGGCTGCAACCACCCTTCAGGTAGTTGTAGAGAGCAATGAGGTCTTCCCTGAGCCTCCTCTTCTCCAGGCTAACCAACCCCAGCTCCCTCAGCCTCTCCTCACAGGGCTGTGCTCAAGGCCTCTCCCCAGCCTTGTTGCCCTTCTCTGGACACGTTCAAGTGTCTCAATGTCCTTCTTAAACTGAGGGGCCACCTGGGCACACTGCTGGCTCATGTTTAGGTGGGTGTCAATCAGCACCCCCAGGTCCCTCTCTGTTTGGCAGCTCTCCAGCCACTCCAACCCCAGCCTGTAGCTCTGCATGGGGTTGCTGTGGCCAAAGTGCAGCACCTGGCACTTGGATGTGTTGAATGCCATCCCGTTGGACTCTGCCCGTCTGTCCAGTCGGTTGAGGTCCCTCTGCAGAGCCCTTCTGCTCTCTAACTGACCAACATTGCCATAAGCAATGATGAAGATTACAGAATTTTTAAACTTTATCCTAACACTTAAAAAAAATCACAAGATGATAAATTTGAGACTCTGTGCATGGAAGAATTCAGTATGAGTCTGCTTTTAGTACAGGATCTATTATTGTTTTGTCTTGTGAAAGTAAGTCTAATAGATGGTTTCATGAGACATAAAGAGACACCAGAGAAGAAATTAAAAATTAAGTTAGACTCTTTAACATAATTTTGCATCATTGATTCTAACATCATAGAATCATAGACTTAATAGGGTCAGAAGAACCTCAAAAATCATCTAGTTCCAACCCCCCCTGCCATGGGCAGGGACACCTCTCACAACATCAGGTTGCTCAGAGACACATCCAGCCTGACCTTATAAACTTCCAGGGATAAGGCTTCTACCATGTCCCTGGGCAACCTGTTCCACTGTCTCACCACCCTCATGGGGAAGAACTTCTTCCTAACATCCAATCTGAGTCTACCTATTTCTAGTTTTTTTCCACTCTAAAAAGTCCCTCCCCAGCCTTCTTGTATCATAGAATCAGTCAGGGTTGGAAGGGACCACTAGGATCATCTAGTTCCAACGCCCCTGCCAAGGGCAGGGACACCCCACACTAGAGCAGGCTGGCCAGACCCTCATCCAGCCTGGGCTTAAACACCTCCAGGGACAGGGCCTCAACCACCTCCCTGGACAACCCATTCCAGGCCTTCACCACACTCATGCTGAAGAACTTCCTCCTCATGTCCAGCCTGAATCTCCCCACCTGCAGCTTCATTCCATTCCCCCTAGTCCTATCACTACCTGATATCGTGAGAAGTCCCTCCCCAGCCTTCCTGTAGGCCCCCTTCAGATACTGGAAGGCCACAATGAGGTCACCTCGGAGCCTTCTCTTCTCCAGACTGAACTCCCTCAGTCTGTCCTCATAGGAGAGGTGCTCCAGCCTTCTGATCATCCTCATGGCCCTTCTCTGAACACATTCCAGCACCTCCAGATCCTTCCTGTAACAGGGGCTCCAGAAATGGAGGCAGTACTCCAGGTGGGATCTCACCCCAGTAGAGCAGAGTGGGAGAATCCCCTCCCTCTACCTGCTGGCTATGCTCCTCTTGTCTTGATGCAGCCCAGGCTCTGGTTGGCTTTCTGGGCTGCAAGTGCACACTGCTGGCTCATGTTGTGCTTCTCATCCACCAGCACCCTCAAGATCTTTTCTTCAGGGCTGCTCTCAAGCCAGTCCCTGCCCAACCTATATTGGTGCTTGGGATTGCTCCAACTGGAAAGCCCCAGTCTGGGCTTTTTATTCGTGTGCATGTAGTGGGTTTTAGGAATTACCCCTATCCCCCCACCACGAATTTGGAGAATTACCCCCCAAAAAGTCATCAAACTAGCTCAGAATGTTTTGGAAGCAAATGAAGCTACACTTAAAAGCAAACTGAAATCTAGAAACATGAATTGCAATGAATAGGTACAAAACATATATATTTACATATACCTACAATTAATCACAGTATCACAGTATCACCAAGGTTGGAAGAGACCTCAAAGATCATCGAGTCCAACCTGTCACCACAGACCCCATGACTAGACCATGGCACCAAGTGCCACGTCCAATCCCCTCTTGAACACCTCCAGGGAGGGTGACTCCAACACCTCCCTGGGCAGCACATTCCAATGGTGAACAACTCTCTCTGTGAAAAACTTTCTCCTCACCTCAAGCCTAAACCTCCCTGCTGCAGCTTGAGACTGTGTCCTCTTGTTCTGGTGCTGGTTGCCTGAGAGAAGAGACCAACTCCCTGCTGGCTACATTCCTCTTCAAGAAACAGCACAGATAAAGCCAGGGGGGGAACAAATAGCTCTCCCTCCCTCCCCACTGTTCAAGGGATATAGAGAGAAAGCAATTAGCTGTTAGTACATAGCCACAACAAGGAAAGCAGCCAAGGGCAGCAAAGCCAAGCAGAAACTCCAATTAGTATCAGCTAGAGCCAGAGGTGAGAAAAGAGACAGAACCATTTATGCCACTAACTTTTCTCCCAGTTAGCAAGACAATAGGATCACTATTTTTCTTTTACATCCATTGGTAACTAATTTACATTTCTACTATTTTCTCTGGAATTTTCCCAGCCATCAGCCTACAATGGTGACAGCATAGCAGGTGAGATACCTGTTTTTCTTTCAGTAGCTCTTATCCTTTGAGTTGTAATTCCTTTTTAAAAGACTCGTGTGTGAGCTACTTTGCATCCTCTCTCTTTTTGCACAAGGAACCACAACAACAACAAAAAGGTATTTTATAGAAGGATCATAGAATTGTTAGGGCTGGAAGGGACCTCAAGGATCATCTAGTTCCAAATCCCCCTGCCATGGGCAGGGACACCTCACACCACATCAGGTTGCTCAGAGACACATCCAGCCTGGCCTTCAAAACCTCCAGGCATGAGGCTTCCACCACCTCCCTGGGCAACCTCTGCCAGTGTCTCACCACCCTCATGGGGAAGAACTTCTTCCTAACATCCAATCTGAATCTACCCATTTCTAATTTTGTTCCATTCCCCCCAGTCCTATCACTCCCTGACACCCTAGAAAGTCCCTCCCCAGCTTTCTTGTAGCCCCCTTCAGATACTAGAAGGCCACAATAAGGTCTCCTTGGAGCCTTCTCTGCTCCAGACTGAACAACCCCAACTCTTTCAGTCTGTGTCCATAGCAGAGGTGCTCCAGCCCTCTGCTCATCCTCGTGGCCTTTCTCTGGACACCTTCCAGCACCTCCAGATCCTTGCTGTAATAGGGACTCCAGAACTGGACAGAGTACTCCAGGTGGGGTCTCACCAGAGCGGAGAGAGTAAGAATCACCTCCCTTGACCTGCTGGCTATGCTTCCCTTGATGCAGCTCAGGATACACCAGTGTGTTGCCCTAAATAAAAAGTTTTAGCAGATTAGAAACTAGGACAACACCTCATAATTATTTACTCTGATACCACATTTTTACAAAGATAAAGGGATGTGCATCGTGAGCTCTTTAAATTCACTGACCTTTGGGTGTCTTTCCTTGTTCTCATTTATCTTTTAGATTCTCTCTGAGAATGTTTGTTTGTTTGTTTGTTTGTTTGTTTTCACAGGGAGACAGCAGAGTTTCCTGGAGGAGATTTTAAAGCAAAGCTCTTGAGCAGTCTCTCTGGTCACAGATTAAATGCAGTTTAGTCTAGCCCTGTTTTATGTGTGTAAAACACAGTCAATGTTCAAAGTGCAAAGGAATAAATATGGCTGCAGTGTATTAGGAGAGCAGCACTTACAACATTCCTTAGTGGGTGTTCTGTGCTGTCCAGAGTTTATCTAAAAATATCAGTTTATCCAACGGGGACAGGAGGGGGATAAAGCAGCCAGGCTGGGGAAATGGAAGAATCATAGAATCTTATAAGTGTCTGGGATGCAAGGGACCCCAAAGGAGGGACATCCCCAACTAGATCATTTTGCCCAGGGCCTCCTTGAGTCTCACCTTGAGTATGTCCAGGAGAAGGAATCTCAACCACCTCACTGGGCATCCTGTTCCACTGTTCCACCACCCTCATAGGAAAGAACTTGTTGCTAACATCAAATCTAAATCTGCTCTTCTCTTGTTTGAAGCTATTGCCCATTGTCCTGGCACTGCAGGCCTTTGCAAACAGTCTCTCTCCATTCTTCCTGTAGGCCCCTTCAGGTACTGGCAGGCTGCTCTGAAGACTGTTTGATTCATAGTTTCTTGCATCACAAGATCTTGTTCATACCTGTCCTTTTGTGCTACCCTTCCTCCTGATGGCACTCCATCCCCTGCCTGCAAAAAGCAACCTACCTTGCAAAATTCCTTTACTTTTCTCTTGGTAGGCCATAAGGCAGTAAAGTGCTGCCACTAATCTTGTTTTCTCTGCAGCTGAGTTCTCTCTGCTGCTGTGACCACCAAGGGTAGCACTGAGAGTAGAGGTGTACCAACGAGCGGCTCTGGCTCCTGTGTTGATGGGCAGCAGAGAGGTTCTGCAGCCAGGGGGAAAGTGCTGCATCCGGTCACGGAGCTGAAAGTCCAGCCTAGCAGGGCTGTGGGAAATACAATACAATACAATACAATAAACCAGGTCAGAAGATACCTTCAAGATCATCGCATCCAACCCATCAACCAATCCAACCCACCTAAACAACTAAACCATGGCACCAAGCACCCATCAAGTCTCCTCCTGAGCACCTCCACTGATGGTGACTCCACCACCTCCACGGGCAGCACATTCCAATGGGCAATCACTCTCTCTGTATAGAACTTCTTCCTAACATCCAGCCTAAACCTCCCCTGGCCGCAGCTTGAGACTGTGTCTCTTGTTCTGGTGCTGGTTGCCTGGGAGAAGAGACCAACCTCTGCCTGGCTACAACCTCCCTTCAGGTAGTTGTAGAGAGCAAGAAGGTCACCCCTCAGTCTCCTCCTCTCCAGGCTAAGCAACCCCAGCTCCCTCAGCCTCTCCTCATAGGGCTTGTGTTTCAAACCCCTCACCAACTTCATTGCCCTTCTCTGGACACCTTCCAGCAAGTCAACATCCTTCCTAAACTGAGGAGCCCAGAACTGGACACAGGACTCGAGGTGTGGTCTAACCAGTGCAGTGTACAGTGCTGGCCACACTGTTCCTGATGCAGGCCAGGATGCCATTGGCCTTCTTGGCCACCTGGGCACACTTCAGGCTCATGCTCAGCCTACCATCCACCAGTACCTCCAGGTCTCTCTCTGCCTGGCCGCTCTCCAGCCACTCTGACCCCAGCCTATAGCTCTGCATGGGGTTGCTGTGGCCAATGTGCAGACCCCAGCACTTGGATATGTTAAATCTCCTGCTGTTGGATTCTGCCCATCTGTCCAGCCTGTCCAGGTCCCTCTGCAACCAGGACATCTAGGAGATACCCTTATCATGATTTCTCTGTCTCTGTTTTCAAACTGTAAGAATCAGGATTAACACATATGCTGAAGAGAAGAAACAATTAAATGATGAAGAGAAATTTTCACCTGCAATACAAACTAGAAATGACAATTCAGTTGCAAAGCCTTCAGTGGGCAATTTACTACTTTCTAAGATCTATTTTGAGAAGCTGCTAGTGGTTGGGATTGGCTTGGAGTTTTCAATTAGGGATGGTGTTTAATATTCATACTACACCTGTGTCTACAGAAGCCAAGCAAACTGAGACCCCAAAATTCTGGTCACTATTGATCATCTTAAATATATGTGTACAGTGGGTTATTAGTACTTCCTAAGTCTGACTTCAATATTTTAGTCCATATCCAGTTTCCTGTGCTCAGGAACATTTCTTCAGCTGGCAGAGGTAACACTGCAAACGGAGACATTTCAGTGTCTGAGACCTCATCCTCTGCTAGCATCATCTATTATTGCTTTATCTGACTCAGAAAGAACACAGCAGTTATTTTATTTGCATAGCCTAATTATTTCAGTTGTTCTGTTTGGCAGTCATTAGAGCTTTATTGCTGAATGCATTGATACACCTGCTACTGGCTTGGCTGTTGTGCAGTAGGATTTCTGCTTACACAGACCTAAATTGTAGGTTGTATGTATAATATACTTGTGTGTTATGCCACTACTGGTAGTTTCACTTTTATGAGTAACTACCAAATAGTTTCCAGATAAATGACAGAGAGGAGAGGGACAGGAAGAGGGAGAGGGAGAGAGGGGAACAGGAAGAGGGATGCGAGGGGAGAGGGAGAGGGAGAGGGGGGAGAGGAGAGGGGAAGAGAGGAGAAGGAGAGAGAGAGAAGAGGGAAGAGGGAGAGGGGAGAGGGGGAGAGGAGGGAGGAGAGGGAGAGGGAGAGGGGGAGAGAGGAGAGAGGAGAGGGAGGAGGGAGAGGGGGGAGAGGGAGGAGAAGGGGAGAGAGAAAGGGGTAGAGGGGAGGGAGAGGGGGAGAGGGAACAAAAAACGACAATCACTTTTGCCACAAAACTCTGCCTAAAACCCTGTGTATTTAGGACTTCTGAAGATTTTCCTTAAACAGAGAAGTGTCAATGACTTCCAGAAAGGCTGAACTTCTTTTACCTGAGTTTGGAGAAAAATACCTGATGTTACAAATTTCAGTTTGCTGAGTATTAAGCACTTGTCTTGACATGCAGGCTTAGGAAAGGTGAAAATCCCTGTGGACAGTTCTACCTCACAGTCTATAGCTTTCCTATAAATACAGCCTGTAGGCTGTCAGGGGCTAGCCTGTGGTCAAAGTGTGACCACTCGAATAGACAGCAGAATGTTCAGAATGGATATTGTTCAGTAGTTCCGGTGAAGTTGCATAGTTCAAATTGCATGGTTGTTTTTCTTCTTCGCTTTCTTTTGGTTTTCTTTCTGTTCAATCCAAGAAGGGGAAATGTTATGGCCTTTAATATGATAATGTCACATTTTGGGGCTCCCCAGTTCAAGAGAGACAAGGACCTATGGGAGAAAAGCCAACTGAGAGCCATGAGGATGATGAGGGGACATGATCATCTCCCCTGTGAAGAGAGACTGAGAGCCCTGGGGCTGTTTACTCTTAAAAAGAGAAGATTGAGAGGGATCTAATCAATGTCTATCAATATCTGAGGGGTGGGTGTCAAGTGAAGGGGGCCAAGCTCTTTTCAGTGGTGCACAATAACAAGCCAAGGAACAACAGGTATAAGCTGGAACAGAGAAGATTTCACCTCAACATGAGGAGAAACTTCTATGCAGTGAGGGTGACAGGCTGCCCAGAGAGCTTGTGGAGTCTCCCTCCGTGAAGACTCTCAAAACTCACCTGGCTGCATTCCAGTACAGACTACCCTGGGTGATCCTGCTCTGGCAGGGGGGGGGGACTCAATGATCTCTGGAGGTCCCTTCCAACCTCTAATGTTCTGTGATTCTGTGAATAGTTGTTAGGCATGTGTCTTCCTCAAGATTGTACTGGGTTTATTTGCCTTAGATCCATCACTGCCTTTGAAGATTCCCTTAACATTCGACAGCTACTTCTATCATTCACCTGTAAAGACTAGGCTAGCACAAGAGCCAAAGCTGCAAAAAGGCATGGCCAAAGCACAGCACTGCTCTCATGAGGCATGCATTCACCCATCTACATTCATCCACAGGACTGGAGCCTTGACTCAATGCTTTAGTGAAGCAAATAGTTATTATACTTGGGATGGGCTGCCCAGGGAGGTGGTGGAGTCACCGTCCCTGGAGGTGTTCAAGAGGGGATTGGACGTGGCACTTGGTGCCATGGTCTAGTCATGTGGTCTGTGGTGACAGGTTGGACTCGATGATCTTTGAGGTCTCTTCCAACCTTAGTGATACTGTGATACTGTGTGATATTGCAGAAGTTATCTTTTTAATGAAAATAAAGCAACTGTGTTTTTTTTCCCCCACAGCACCTGCTCCCAAGGAGTGTCCTTAGTTCACTGAGATGTCATCATTTAATGAAATAGGGGTGGTTTATCCTGAGATTGTTGTCTTGTATAAGTATTTGGTGTGCTCTTGGAAGCCAGTGCTGTGCAGATGCACATACTTAGTACTTCTGTTTTGTTTTTCAGGTAATATCAAAATTATCAAACAAGTCTACACTATCTCAGGTATGTTAAATTTTAAACACACCAAGCCTGACTTCAGAACATGCACACATCTGTGGCCAGAGTCAAGCTGGGAAACTCCAACAGACTGCTGTCATGTCAGAATGAGACTTTAAATTGCAGAAATTTCTTCCACTGTCTATTTTATGAGTAGAGATATCATGACCTTTTCTTTCAGGTGTAGGATATGTCTATCCTACTATAGCACCTGCATTTTAAGCACCTGGTTACCCAAGTCAAAGCTTTGACCATGGCTAATGTTCATTGTCTGTAGAGTATAAGCTGCCTCCACCATGGATCCTGTACAGCTTGACAATCATGGCAACCTTCAGAAGAGAAAGTCCTTCACAGAATGAGTAATTGGCCAGTGGGATGTGCTGCCCAGGGAGGTGGTGGAGTCCCCATCCCTGGAGGTGTTCAAAGAAGGACTAGATGTGGCACTTGAAGCCCTGGTTTAGTTGTCATGAGGTGTTAGGTATTAGGTAATAGGTTGGATTTGATCTGTGATGTCTTTTCCAACCTGGCTGATTCTGAGATTGCTACTACGGCTGACAGCAAAGCTGTCATATTTTATAGAGGCAGATCTTTTGCTACTGCTTTACATCCTTATCTTTCCACATATCTCACATGGAAAGGACATAGTTCACTAAACCTGTCGATGTATACTAAGAGAAGCACTCACTCATTGGAAGTGTGCAGTAGCACACAGCAAAATTAAACCCATGCTGCAAAATATTTAGACAGCTACTAATAGGGGTTTAAAGCCTTTCAGTAAGTCCCCCTAATATGCATTTCTATCCACCCACTCTTACTTGGACTGAATGAATGTGGGGAATTTAATTATAAAAACTCATCTAGGGCTTTCATATCTAAAGTTATCAGCACTTTAATCTGGCATGATTAAGAGAAGCAACATGAAAAAACCACAACAGCAACCTTTCCTGAAACCATGAAGTTGCTTCTGGCTGTACTCTTCACTGAGATGTTTAGAGTTTGTTAATTTGGCTGGAGCCTGATTCTGCCTTAGCTCCTTCACCTACTTCCAATAAATACAGCAATGACACTCTCCTTGGCTTGTGGCCTGATCCTGACATGAGCTCCATCTTGGCATATCTCTGCATTTGTGACCAGGAAAAATAACAAACAGCACATTGCTCTCTCACACTGTGCTTTAATTAGCAGATAGAGAATCCAAGTCTATGGTGCCTCTAAATTGCCTTGGTTCCAAAACTAAGCATTCAATTTGCATCTTTTTTTGT
The DNA here is from genome assembly GCA_015227895.2 of Colaptes auratus. Taxonomy (NCBI): domain Eukaryota; kingdom Metazoa; phylum Chordata; class Aves; order Piciformes; family Picidae; genus Colaptes; species Colaptes auratus. The sequence goes on from CM037637.1 coordinate 35,348,103, forward strand.
TTCAACACCAGCTGTAACCCTGCTTTTTTAGTGACTCACTTCTGGTACATTAATGAGATTGTGTGTAAACTGAAACTTCTGCCCATTATCCCAGCAGTGGCTTCATTTGCAATAACTAGAAAGGATACAGAGGATAAGAAGAAATAACCTGAAGTTAAAGTCATTAATTTAGACTAAGTGGTTGAGTCACCATCCCTGGTCTTTTCAACCTAAATTATTCTATGACTCTGTAACATTCAGGCTTGATCTGAACTGGTGTGGCTTTTCTACATTATAAATGGTTCCATATGAAAATGTTGAATTCTATGGATTACCAGCCTCAGTTCTTTCCCTTGCTCCAGCAGGAGTCTGAGAGGATAACGTTCAACAGAAACTATGCCTCAGTAAAGCAAGATTAACCTACTCAAGTGTACGTATAGCACATGGCTTATAAGAACTTGTCACCCTTCTTGGTAATACAAAATATATTGCAACAAGTTCAGTGGCTAAGTTACTAGTGACCTTCTTTCAATTTGTTTGTATTTTTCTCACCTATGCACATAACCATATTTGAGGATGGAAGCTATGGAAGAGTTTCAAAAGAGCTATCTTGAATAAGAAATGAAAGCTCTGCTAGTTCTGGTTCTGTTCCAGGATGATCATCAGAAGCAATTGTGTGTCTGTAACATCAGGCTCTGAATTTTACACTAGCATGTGTTATCTGCTGTTTTAGACAGAGCTCAAGGGAAATGGAAATATAAAGAAAAGACTCCCTTCAATTGTGGAAGATGAAGATGAGGACGAGGTCGAGGAGGGAGAAGAAGAGAACGGCATTATTTCACCAATTCACACAAGAAGCACAAATTGCTCTCAGCAGAAGAAGGGTGGCAGTAATAAAAGCCAGCTAGGGAGAAACTTGAAGCAGCTGGCCTCAGGAACAGTTCCCTTTCATTCACCCATGCGTGCTTGCAGTTCAAATCCCTAAGAGCCAAACATGAAACGGAGCTCCATTACTACTCCAGGAGGAAGGAGAAAAACCTTAAATTACACCTTTCAGCGCTGACCGCCAGCGGTCCACCTGACCTAAGCCCAAGGTAAGAGTTACCAGCAGTTCTTTTCTTTGCTATGTTGCAACTCCTATTAAAAAGATCATTATGGTAACAACATAATTCTTCAACAGTTTATACTTTGGTTCATCCCACAGAGAAGGAAAAGTCCTCTTACTGTACGAACTATTATCACAGTATCACAGTATCAGCAAGGTTGGAAGAGACCTCGAAGATCATCGAGTCCAACCTGTCACCACAGACCTCATGACTAGACCATGGCACCAAGTGCCATGTCCAAACCCCTCTGGACACCTCAGGGAGGGTGACTCCACCACCTCCCTGGGCAGCACATTCCAATGGTCACAACTCTCTCAGTAGAAGAACTTTCTCCTCACCTCCAGCCTAAACT
>CM037637.1:35349549-35370650 GCA_015227895.2 Colaptes auratus
AATACTGTGAAGCGGAGCATTTCCCCTGCTCCCTTTGGAATACCAGGAGGGGGGTTCAGGGGGGCTTCCATGTTGTTTTCTGATTGTAAATACCTTCATGATACTGTAAATCCTGTATATTTGTACATATTCATTGCATCCCGTTGTATAGTTATTGCTTATAAATGCAGCTTCCATTTGCTTTCCCGACTGAGTGAGCCGAGCTTTTGCTAACGTGGTGGGAAATTTCTGAACCACTACAATGAGGCACTTAGTGCCATGGTTTAGTTGATTAGATGGTGTTGGGGGGTAGGTTGGACTCAATGATCTCAAAGGTCTTTTCCAACCTCATAATTCTGTGTTCTGTATTGACAGCTTACTATCATAGTATCAATCAGGGTTGGAAGGGACCACAAGGATCATCCAGTTCCAAATCCCCTGCCATGGGCAGGGACACCTCACACTAGATCAGGCCAGCCAGAGCCTCATCCAGTCTGGTCTTAAACACCTCCAGGGATGGGGCCCCAACCACCTCCCTGGACAACCCATTCCAGGGCTTCACCACTCTCATGGTGAAGAACTTCCTCCTCATGTCCAGTCTGAATGTTTTCACCTCCAGCTTCATTCCATTCCCCCTAGTCCTATCACTACCTGATATCCTGAGAAGTCCCTCCCCAGCCTTCTTGTAGGCCCCCTTCAGATACTGGAAGGCCACAATGAGGTCACCTCGGAGCCGTCTCTTCTCCAGACTGAACAGCCCCAACTCTTCTCTTCTCCCAGTCCTGGGGACTTCCATGATCTTCCATTTGCTCTCAGTCAGTAGCAAGTCAGCCAGAGTTTGTTCCTGATACTTTCTGAAGTCCTTCAGACAGTAATTTTAAAGCCAGGGTTTTTTTATGGCCACCATTAAGCTGACTCTGTCCTGATTCTATGCCAGCTTGAAGACATGTTACAGTGTGGAACTAAAACTTTAGTTATAAACAGAAGTTTCCAAAAGGTTTCAGACAGCAGGAGAAGGGAGGACTCCTCAGAGTTCACATTATAATAATGACATCTCCATCTAATTCAACTGGCCTGAAGAATTGTTTCTATCTTGCAGTAGCAGGCTGCTCTCTTTTTTGCCTCCTTGCTCTTCACTTGGCTCAGCTTTGCCTTTCAGGCTGTGCTATCCTCCCTCTGACCTTGGGCTTCTTTATTCTTGCTTCTCTAAAGGTCCAGGGAGGGTGCCGAGAAGGAGTCTGTGGTTTGTATAGTTGTCTTGGGGCCCTTTGTCCCCAGGAGGGAACAAAGAGCTGAATCAAAGGTACAGGAGGGTCCTGTGCTGTTGTTATGCTATATAAAGAGAGATGTAAATACACTCTGTGAGTATTCATTGCTTTTTATCCTGTGATATTTAGTTTCTTTTGTAAATACAATTCCATTTTTACTTCCAAATTCTGAGTGTGGTGAGATCTGCTCTCTGGAGCAGATGTCCAAAAAAACCAAGTTATTGAGGGGATCTGATTGAACCCATAGCAGACAGCATCCACACCCAGTGACAGAGAGTCATAAATTTACCAATTTAGGAGCCCTTTTTATAGACTGATTTTCATGGACATCTTCTTGGCTTGAATCACCTCCATTTGACACTCTCTCCCACAGAATTCTTATGGACAAACTGGCTGCTCATGGCTTGGATGATCACAGGCTCTGCTGGATAAAACAGTGGCTGGATGAATGGGCCCAAGAGTGGTGGTCAATGGAGTTAAATCCAGCTGGCAGCCAGTCACAAGTGGTGTTCCTCAGGGCTCAGTGCTGGGACCAATTCTGTTTAACATCTTGATTGATGACCTTGATGAAGACACAGTGTGTGTCAGCAGTATGTTTGCAGATGACACCAGGTTAGGTGCAGTTGTTCTACACCAGGGCAGGGAGGCTCTAGAGAGGGGTTGGATAGATTGGATCCATGACCAACATTAACAGGAGGAGCTTCAACAAGGCCAAGTGCCAGGTCCTGCACTTGGGTCACAACAACCCCAAGCAAGGCTGCAGGCTTGGGCAGTGTGGCTGGAAAGCTGCTGGCAAAAAGGGACCTGGGGGGTGATAATGGACAAGCAGCTGAATAGGAGCCAGCAGTGTGTCCAGGTGGCCAAGAAAGCCAATGGCATCCTGGCTGGGATTAGAAATGCAGTGTCCAGCAGGAGCAGGGAGGGGACTGTCCCCTGGTACTCAGCTCTGGTGAGGCCACACCTTGAGAATTGTGTTAAGTTTTGGGCACCTCAATCCAAGAGAGATGTGGAGGTGCTGGAGCCAGTGCAGAGGAGGGGAAGGAAGCTGTAAAGGGCCTGGAGAATAAATCTGATGAAGAGCAACTGAAGGAGGTGAGGATGGTTAGTGTGAAGAAGGGGGAGGCTGAGGGGAGTCCTTCTTGCTGTCTACAGCTACCTGAAAGGAGGTTGTGGAGAGGCTGCTGCTGGTCTCTTCTCCCAGGTCATTAGTGATAGAACAAGAGTGTGTAGGTTTAGACTGCATATTAGGAAACATTTTTGCAGGGCAAGAGTGGTCAGGCATTGGAATGTGCTGCCCAGGGAGGTGGTTGAGTCCCCAAGCCTGGATTGCTTAAAGGTGGTTTGGATGTGGTTTAGGGGTGAACCTTGTAGAATAGGGTTCTGGGTTGGACTTGGTGATTCTGAGGGTCTTTTCCAACCTGCATGTTTCTGTGAGTCTGGGATTCCCATTTAAGTACATGGAACAAAGCATTTAAACTGCACAGTGGTTTAATGCTGCTAGTTAAACAAACAAACAAACAAACATTTCTACTGAAACTGATGGAGTAATTTGAAAATTCAAGGTACAACTACTGAAATTTGTATTGCTCAGGGCGCCAGAAAATGTTCTGACTAGAATCCATATGCTTTAAAAAAGAAGTCTCTTTTCACAGATATTCTTTTTTAATTAAAGAGCCAGGTAAGAAGGTACCAGCACATTCTTTTCACCAGCTGGAGGAGCACCTCTTGCTAGCTAAATCTAAAGCCGTATAAATCCAGTTTCTATATCAGGAAGTAGATTCAGATTGGATGTTAGGAAGAAGTTCTTCCCTATGGGGGTGGTGAGACACTGGAACAAGTTGCCCAGGGAGGTGGTGGAAGCCTCATCCCTGGAGGTTTTGAAGGCCAGGCTGGATATGGCTCTGAGCAACCTGATGTAGTGTGAGGTGTCCCTGCCCATGGTGGGGGGGTTGGAACTGGATGATCTTTGAAGTCCTTTCCAACCCTAACAGTTCTGTGATTCCATGAAACATAGCAATACCTTTTTTAAGTCCTAGAAACTGTTAAGGCAGCATTTTGAATATATCTGGGATCCTCCAACAGATCATTTTAAATCTCCCTGCTTAGCACAGTAAGAGCCATTTGTACAATTAGCTGTTATGCTTAGTGATAACCCCTGAATGCCTGACAAGAGAATAGCCTTACCCACATGCACAGAATTAGTCCTTTGTCTCAGGAGGAAGCTGTTCTGCTTTCAACTTCTGTTTCATAGACTTAAAAAGTTCCATGGAAACATGAGGAAAATTTTTTTCCACCAGGTGAGTCACCTGATCATAGAAGGAGATCAGGTTGGAGAGGCAGGACCTGCCCTCCCTGAATCCTGCTCTGGCAGGGGGGTTGGACCCCATGATCTCTGGAGGTCCCTTGCCACCTCTAATGAACTGTGATCTTGTGGTATATTAGAAGAGTTTATTTCTCCAAAACAAAAAAGTGTGCCACAGATCAAAGCTGTTGTAAGGTACGGTGTCCAGTTCTGGGCTCCTCAATTTGAGAAGGATATTGAGACATGTGAATGTGTCCAGAGAAGGGCAACAAGGCTGGGGAGGGGTCTTCAGCACAAGCCCTATGAGGAGAGCCTGAGGGAGCTGGGTGTGTTTAGCCTGCAGAAGAGGAGGCTCAGGGGAGACCTTATTGCTGTCTATAACTACCTGAAGGGAGGCTGTAGACAGGTGGGGGTTGGTCTCTTCTCCCTTGCAGCCTGTGACAGAACAAGAGGACACAGTCTCAAGCTGCGCCCAGGGAGGTTTAGGCTGGAGGTGAGGAGAGAGTTCTTCACAGATAGAGAGCCTGGCCATTGGAATGTGCCGCCCAGGGAGGTGGTGGAGTCATCAGTCTTGGATGTGCTCAAAAAAGAATTGAATGTGGCAATTGAAGCCATGGTTTAGCTGTCATGAGATGTTAGGCATTAGGTAATAGGTTGGACTTCACGATCTCCCAGGTCTTTTCTAACTTGGTTGATTCTATGAGTCTATGATTCTGTGACTCTATGCTTCTGTTCTAAGAGTATTTATATGGGTGTTTCAGGCATGGCTGTGTAAATGACTGCTGTTATATTTTGCCCTTCCATAACAGGTGACAACTTTAGCTCAAGAAGTTTCACAACTAAGTAAGGATATGAGGAATGTGATGCACCTGCTGGAGAACCTGCTCACATCCCCAAAGCCTCCAGAGGTCTGCGCCGTGCATGGCATATCTCAAAGTCCTACCCTGGAACATCTGCAGTCTCGACTGGCTTGGACTACGCATCAGCCCTGCACACACAAGCAAACTGGGAGCTTCCCTTGCACCAAAGCACAATTCTGCCGCAGCAGCACATTATGTGACATTTGGAGCACAGATCCATCCTCTGTAGGCAGCAGTCCCCAAAGAACTGAACTGAACACAAAAAGTTCTGTGGACAGTGAATTTTACCATACATCAGGCCTTCACAACTCCCCTTCCCAGTATCAGGTATTTCAGAAAGACAATTTACAACTTTTAGGCTGCACCTCTCCCCATTCAGACACTACCTTAACTCCTCTTCAGTCTATTTCAGCAACTCTGTCGTCTTCAGCGTGCTCTTCATCCGAGACATCACTACATCTCGTGCTCCCCAGCAGGTCTGAGGAAGGTAGCATTAGCCAAGGGGCAATCAGCTCACTAAGCCTTGAGAACTTGCCAGGATCATGGGACGTAGAAGGAGCAGCCGGAGCAGCTTCTGCACAGACCCCTGACTTCCCTGTAGACGTTGCGACAAGCACAAGGGATGTCAAAGATAAAGATTACCAAGCCATAGATGTGTAATGAGAAACAGCAAGGTGGTACTCCAAGCATGTGCCACAGCTGCCAGTTTTAAAAATTAGAGAGTACTGCATGGCTGCTTCATTTGACCTTTGCTCTGGTGATCATGAAGATTTACAAACATAAAAATTCAGATGTATAGAAAGTAAGTAAAGCTATTGCCAGTTAATACTATAGGGAAAAACAAAACCACCAATAAACAGGTTTCTAGATTCTAGAAGCATGCTGCAAAGCATTCTGTACACAGATATAGCTTACTGGTCTGTTTGGCAGACTTTTATGATAGTCCAAAGACCCTGAGGGTCAGAGCAGCTGGAAGTCTAGCGCAAAAGAACTGTCGTGGGTGGCTTTTGTTCGTTGAAGCAAAGGTTTTCCCCGGGTGTCTGACTGTTGTTCCCAAACAATTTCTATGGCACTGTTTGCTTCAGGTGATGGTGGATCCTGCTGGTTTGTTTGGCAGTTCCATGAAGGCAAAGGGACAATTATCGCTGCATGTCACCTAGACAATCACGTAGAGCTGGTAGAGACCGGTTAGTTGTTGCACGTCGTCATGTAAATGAAAACTCTTAATTTGTCTAAAAATACTATTTTTATATACTTGGTATGAAAAGGACTTCGAAGCTATTTCAAATATTTATAAGGAGAAGAGGAGTTTGTTTTCATTTTTTGGTAAAAGCCTGCAGTTTCAATGAGAATATGCACTGCCACCATGTGTTAGATCAAACCCTATTTATCATACAAGAGCACTCTGTAGTTTCCAAACGGATTCCCTTTGATCTGCATGCAACTTGCAATGAATGTATCCATGCTGGTGGAATACAGACAAATTAAGGTATTTTATTTAATAAAACAAAACAGCTGGAATGTTGAATCCTACACTAAATCACTGCTTGGGGGTGCTGGTGGTTGAGAAGCTGGAGAAGAGAAGGCTCTGAGGAGACCTTATTGTGGCCTTCCAGCATCTGAAGGGGGCTACAGGAAAGCTGGGGAGGGACTTTTTAGGGTGTCAGCGAGTGATAGGATTGGGGGGAATGGAACAAAACTAGAAATGGGTAGATTTAGACTAGATGTTAGGAAGAAGTTCTTCCCCATGAGGGTGGTGAGATACTGGAATAGGCTGCCCAGGGAGGTGGTAGAAGCCTCATCCCTGGAGGTTTTGAAGGCCAGGCTGGATGTGGCTCTGAGCAACCTGATGTAGCGTGAGGTGTCCCTGCCCATGGCAGGGGGTTGGAACTAGATGATCCTTGAGGTCCCTTCCAGCCCTAACAATTCTATGATTCTAATGAATTTTTGCAGTGATAACAACAAGTACATTTGGGTGTGTCCTGGTACTTCACTGCTAGTGATCAAACCAAATCAGGATTTTGCTACACAGGAGGATTTTTTTTATCTGGACAAGAAAATTAAGAGGGATGAAAGCCATTGAGCAAACTGAGGAATTATAACAAAGAAAAATGCAACAGTTCATGTTCAAGAAGAAAATCTTCCTCATGAGGGTGTTGAGACACTGGAACAGGTTGCCCAGGGAGGTGGTGGAAGCCTCCTCCCTGGAGGTTTTGAAGGGGCTCTGAGCAACCTGATGTAGTGTGAGGTGTCCCTGCCCATGGCAGGGGGGTTGGTACTGGATGATCCTTAAGGTCCCCTCCAACCCTAACAATTCTATGATTCTATGGTTATATCTATTTGATGATTTTTCACTCACATGTATAAAAACTAGTTTTGTCCTTTAGTAAAACATAAAAAATTAGAGAGAGAGTTACCAATGGTTTGGCAGAGTATTTAATCCAGAACATGACTTAATGCCCAAAGGAAATTTGAAGGGGTTTTCTTTCAGTATTGAATATATTAGAAACTTAAATTGCTTCAGCAGAACCAGAGCTATGGATTTGCTTTGGAATTTTGACTGGTAGGTTTAAATTTGCACAAGGTACATTATATTGCGTGTTCTTTAGCAAGCTTTCATGCATTGCCAACAAAAATAAACGTCATGAAATGGAGGAGTAAATTAATAATCAATGCAAAGTGGTGATGGTTATATAACTATTTATGTTTTTTTACAGAGCACAGAGTTAAGTTTAACTTCCTTAACAGTTTTTTCACCTGAAAATTTAAAAGCTAAGCCCCTTGTTAACATTTGAGTGTGCATGGGAACACAAGTGCTTTAAGATACAGAAGCACAGAAACATTCCAGTTGGAAAAGAGCCTCGGGATCACCAAGCCCAACCCAGAGCCCTACCCTACAAGGCTCACCCCTAAACCATATCCCCAAGCACCACATCCAAACCACCTTTTAACACATCCAGCCTTGGGGACTCAACCACCTCCCTGGGCAGCACATTCCAATGCCTGACCACTCTTGCCCTGCAAAAACGTTTCCTAATGTCCAGTCTAAACCTACCCAGTCCCAGCTTGAGGCCATTCCCTCTTGTTCTATCACTAATTACCTGCGAGAAGAGACCAGCACCAACCTCTCCACAACCTCCTTTCAGGTAACTGTAGAGAGCAATGAGGTCTCCCTTCAGCCTCCTCTCTTTCACACTAACCATCCCTAGCTCCTTCAGTTGCTCTTAATCAGATCTATTCTCCTTCCTCAGCTTCATTGAACTCCTCTGCTCTTGACTTACTCTGTGCTCAACCTACATTCTTCCTTTCTCCCACTGGTATGAATTGAGAATGAGGTATGGAATTTTGACAGTGTCTACAGCTCAACATCAGTGATTATACATAGGGTTCCTTACTTCCAGTTTCCTTTAATGCAAGGTTAAATAGAAAAGTTTTGAGTAAATATCCTAGAAATTTAGAAAAGAAAAAAAATATCAGTACCAAATGCCAGCCAATACAGGTCTGTGCTATTTCTGCAAACAATCCTGGCTCACCTCTAGCACTCTGCCAAAGTCCACCCTGCCACAGGGCAGGAGCATGGGGCTGGAGGAGGCTGCCTGTCCCCCCCCCCAGAGCCAGCAGAGCACTATTTGCCAGAAGTGAGGAGCTGCATGACATGGGGCAGCAGGGACGAGGTCCTGGCAGGGCGTTCAGAGGCGATCCAGCACCACCTCACCTCAGCAGCCAGCCAGCACATCAGGTAGCTATGTCCCTCTCCTGTCCTCATCACACAGTGCAGATGCTGGTTTCTTGGGATGCATGGACACACCCAGCACAGCTATCCACAAGCCCTGATTCTTCACTGCTGCCTTCTTCAAGCCACACCAGGTATCCTGCCCTCAAGCTATTGCATTGATGAAATGCAGAGATGAAGCTCTGCTCACCATATCCCATCCATTGCCTGGGGCTGCACAAACACACTATTTGTGAACCTGGTTTAGTTCCTATATCATCTAAGAACTTCCTAGGTATAGAAATTGGGAATGGTGTTTGCTTTCTCATTTTATAAGCTGTACACAAGTACAAAGGTGGTGAGGCACCAAAACTGATTGCCCAAAGCTGTGGAGGCATCACCTCTGAAACTAATGTTCAAGGTCAGGTTGGAAAGGGCTTTGGGCACTCTGATCTAGTGGAAGGTGTCTCTAACCATGTGAGGGGGGTTGGAATCAGGTCCCATCCAACCCAAACCGTTTTGTGATTCTAAACCATTTTGTATACGTTGAAGTTTGGGGCATTTGTTTTTTCATGTCCAGTATAAAAATGGTAGTGTCAGAAGACTGAAATTGGAGGTTTTGTTCTCAATTTTTTTGTGTGTGTGTGTTAGTGTTATGTTAAATTGTTTAAAAACAAAAAATAAAAAAAGGAAGAAGAAGTCAGTGGAAACAAAATAGCCATAGCTGTACTGCTGTACATTTAGCTCTCAAGAAGGTCTGTGGTTAGTAAGGCAAGAGAGGTTCTCCTCCCACTCTGCTCCGCCCTGCTGAGGCTGCATCTGGAGTATTGTGTCCAGTTCTGGGCCCCTCTGTCCAAGAAGGACAGGGAACTGCTTGAAAAAGCCACAAAGCTCAGCACAGAGCCACAAAGATGACTTAGAGAGTGGAACATCTGCCTCATGAGGAGAGACTGAGGGAGCTGAGGTTCTTTAGTTTGGAGAGGAGGAGCCTGAAGGGTGACCTCATTCATGTTTATAGATACGTGCAGGGTGAGTGCCAAGAGGCTGGAGCCAGGCTCTGCTGGGTGATGCCCAATGACAGCACAAGGGCAATGGTGGAAGCTGAGGCATAGGAAGTTCCATGTGAACATAAGGAAGAAATTTTTCCCCCTGAGGGTGATGGAACACTGGCACAGCCAGCTCGGGGGGGTTGTGGAGTCTCCCTCTCTGGAGATATTCAAAACCCACCTGGATGTGTTCCTGTGTGACCTGGTGTAGGTGACCCTGCTCTGGCAGGGGGGTTGGACTGGATGAGCTTTTGGGGTCTCTTCCAGTCCCTGAAATTCTGTGATTCTGTGAAATAAAAATATGTCTGTGTGGTAACTGAGAAGAAGCAGCACCAGGATAGCTGTCCTAAGTACTTCCTTGTTTCTGCAAGCATCAGCTATTATGCTAACCCAAGCTGGCAAACACTGTGCCATGTGCATTGGCTCTAGTTCCAGAGAACACACCTAGCCATTACCTGGATTGCAGAGTGTCTGTAAGATGGGCATCCCACAGGTGAGCGTCCAAGGAACTTAGCACAGGACAAGGTTTCACTGCAGATCAAAACCAAGTAAAGAGGAAGGTCAGCAAAACAGAAGTCTGGATTTGATGTGTGTCTCTGTTTTAAATTCCCTGGCACCATTATAGTAAGAAAGCCTCAGGAAAAGAATCCCCCACGGTACCTTTGTTGGAAAATAATCAGGCAACCCATGAAACAAATCTCAGTTTTGAAAGTCAAATAATTCACAGGGACAAACGGGAGGCTGATATTTTGGGAATGGAACAGTCATTCCCAAACAGGATTCCCACAGGTAAAACAGTTTCTCTGCACAGCATGACCCTGGTAGTTTTCTGTGTTCCAAGCAATAGCCACTGTCACATTCTAGAGGTAGCCTCAAAGTGCGTTCATTATGGACACGAGTACAAGCGTCCCACACTAACCTCCAGCAGGCCAGCTCAGACAACTTGCTGCATTCCTTTGGGCACTAAGCTTTACCAAAATAAAAATATACACTTAATTTTTGCCTCAGGATTATTCTTCCCATCTAATTCTGCCTCACTTCCTCAGTTTCCTACATCTTCTTCCTTTCTTGCCCTTTTCACGGCTGCTAGTTTCGTCTTCCCTGCAGTAACTGTAATCTCTCCTTATTTATTGATCTTCCCACTCTATTTTTTGCCTCATCCATTTTCTTTCATATTGCCTTTATAAACCCATCAAACTCAATCACTTATTTCCTCATTTCCTGGTCATTTCCCTATAAAGAAACATCTTAGGCTTGCCACTAATGAACTAAGTGGTTACTGAACTCGGTCATACAGAAGGACAGAAGCTTTGGTCTACATCAAGATTCAGACAGTAAACCACCAATCACCAGTCAAAGCCTCTGTGGTGGGTTGAGGTTACCCCCAAAATAAAATTGCTCAGATCAGCTCAGTTTGGGGTGGAAGCAATGAAGCTCTATTCACATGCAAGCTAAACTCTAGAATTAAGCACTGGACTCTGCCCTGGTGAGACCTCACCTGGAATATTGTGTCCAGTTTTGGGCTCCCCAGTTCAGGAGGGACAGGGATCTGCTGGAGAGAGTCCAACAGAGGACTACAAGGATGCTGAAGGGACTGGAGCATGCCTTGTGAGGAGAGGCTGAGAGCCCTGGGGCTGGTTAGTCTGGAGAAGGGAAGATTGAGAGGGAATTTAATCAATGTTTATAAATATCTGAGGAGTGGGTGTCAAGGGGGAGGGGACAAACTCTGCTCAGTTACACCCTGGGATAGGACAAGGGTCAGTGGATACAAACTACAGCACAGGAGATTCCACCTCAACATAAGGAAAGACTTCTTTACTGTTAGGGTGTCAGCACTGGAACAGGCTGCCCAGAGAGGTTGTGGGGTCTCCTTCTCTGGAGACATTCAAGACCCACCTGGATGCATTCCTGTGCAGACTACCCTGGGTGATCCTGCTTTGGCAGCGGGGCTTGGACTCAATCTCTAGAGGTCCTTTCCAACCTCTGACATTCTGAGATTCTGTGATTCTCTATGTGTTCACCTTGTCTTTATTTTTAGCATATGCTACTACCTCTGATCTCTTTACCCAATCAAATGGACTATCTCATCCTTTGCTTGCTCTAATTAGACACAAGATAACTGTGTAGTCATTTAAAATCCACCTATTTGGAGAACTGTTTCTTCATGAGGCTTAAGGATCGTGCTGCTTAATCTAAAACTTGAAACTTCCTTAAAGAAGAAGAAAAAAATCCCCAGTGTTAACCACCCTATGTACAAAATCAAACCCCACAAAAGGTTTATTTTTGACTCTACAGCCAGACACAAGATAGAAACAGCAGCACCCTGAGACAAACTGGAAGCAGAAGTCTCAAGGGACAGTAACTTTACAGGCTAATTACATCTTCTTAAAGGCCAGCATTGCCAATCATTTGCTTCCTGAGTTTCCTTCTACAGTACTGTAAATTAACACATTTATCTACACAGTACCACAGTACATTTGAGGTTGGAAGGAACCTCCAGAGATCATTTGGTCCAACCCCCACCCCAGAGCAGGATCACCAAGGGTAGTCTGCACAGGAATGCAGCCAGGTGGGTTCTGAATGTGTGCAGAGAAGGAGACTCCACAACCTCTCTGGGCAGCCTGCTCCAGGGCTCTGTCACCCTCACTGTAAGAAGTTTCTCCTCCTGTTGAGGTGAAACCTTCTATGTTCCAGCTTGTACCTGGTGTTACTTGCCTTATTATTGTGCACCATCAAAAAGAGCTTGCCCCCCTCCACTTGACACCCACCCCTCAGATATTGATAGACATTGATCAGATCCCCTCTCAGCCTTCTCTTCTCCAAACTAAACAGCCCCAGGGCTCTCAGTCTCTCTTCACAAGGGGGGAGATGCTCAAGTCCCCTAGTCATCCTCATGGCTCTCCCTTGGACTCTCTCCAGCAGGTCTCTGTCTCTCTTGAATTGGGGAACTGAAAACTGGACACAGTATTGCAGGTGTCAGCTCAGCAGAGCAGACCACCTGCTCTGGTGCCTGTTGTTAAGCCTCCCCAGGAGCCTGCACTTGTCCTTATTGAAGTTCATAAGGTTTGCCTGCACCCAGCTCTCAGCCTGTCCGGATCTCGTTAGATATCTAGCACTCCTGTACTGTTTTTCCCATCCCTACAGAGCACTGTTCCACACAAATACAGATTACCACTTTACATTATTTCATGAAAATGGTTGTTAACCAGAATTTTAATGCCTGTAGTACATGGAAAATGCGTGGGCTTATATTAAAGGAAAGGATAATTATAACCACACAAATTAAAATACTTAGATTCTCTCTCACATCAGCCTTAAACAAAGTGTTTTCCAGAATCAAACAGTAAAGTCCTTTTCATTTCTTCTTTTCAAGTACCTTTGCTTGCAGAGAGATTGAACAAATATGGGGGAATAGTTGGGGCTATTCAATCTGGAAAAGAGAATGTTCCAAGGAGACCTTATTGTGACCTTATTGTAGCCTTCCAGTATCTGAAGGGGCCTACAAGAAAGCTGGGGAGGGACTTTTTAGGGTGTCAGGGAGTGATAGGACTGGGGGGAATGGAGCAAAACTAGAAATGGGTAGATTCAGATTGGATGTTAGGAAGAAGTTCTTCCCCATGAGGGTGGTGAGACACTGGCACAGGTTGCCCAGGGAGGTGGTGGAAGCCTCATCCCTGGAGGTTTTGAAGGCCAGGCTGGATGTGTCTCTGAGCAACCTGATGCAGTGTGAGGTGTCCCTGCCCATGGCAGGGGGGTTGGAACTAGATGAGCTTTGTGGTGGCTTCCAACCCTGACACTTCTGTGATTCTAATTCTATGTCCTACATTGCCTCTCAGCATGACATTGATGTGAGTTACTTTACACTGAAAGACTCATCCAGCTAAGGAAAAAATTGTCAGCTTTTGGAATGGTAACAGATTCCCCCAAATAAGCAGCAATGAGGTACTTCACAGTTATTTACAGCCAAAATTCCTACATAGAATCTGAATAAATTCAATATTGTCAACAGTTGAATAACTCACTGCTGAAGTATTTTGTGCAATCATACTGAATAGGAAAACACAGAATCATAGAATCAATAAGGTTGGAAGAGACCTCGAAGATAATCAAGTCCAACCTGTCACCACAGACCCCATGACTAGACCATGGCACCAAGTGCCACGTCCAGTCCCCTCTTGAACACCTCCAGGGACAGTGACTCCACCACCTCCTTGGGCAGCACATTCCAATGGCGAATGACTCTCTCGGTGAAGAACTTTCTCCTGACCTCGAGCCTAAACTTCCCCTGGCACAGCTTGAGACTGTGTCCTCTCATTCTGGTGCTGGTTGCCTGGGAGAAGAGACCAACCCCCTCCTGGCCACAACCTCCCTTCAGTTAGTTGTAGAGAGCAATGAGGTCTCCCCTGCACCTCCTCTTCTCCAAGCTAAACAACCCCAGCTCCCTCAGCCTCTCCTCACAGGGCTGTGCTCAAGGCCTCTCCCCAGCCTCTTTGCTCTTCTCTGGACACCTTCAAGTGTCTCAATGTCTTTCTTAAACTGAGGGGCCCAGAACTGGACACGTTCACACCTGGACATGTTCACAACTTCTTGTGTGAATGGATGATGCCAATACAGGAGCCTGTCTCCAAAACTATAGTCTTCTTTCTAAAAATGTGGAGCCTAGAAGCCTTGCTATATCTTTAGTTTGAAGAAAAGCAGAGCCTCCTCAGTCTTCATACCCTTCAGCATCTTAGGTTCTACCAACTTCAGTGTGTCATACGCATAGCACTGAAGACTTAGCTCCCATTTAATTGAAACTCTCTGTGTGTGGTCAGCTGGTCCAATATTACCTTCTGCAATGTCCTGGTTAAAAGTCTAAAATAGCCCTGATGAAGGACCTTCCTCTTGCTCTTTCAGAGACCATTTGGTGATTAAATCTGCCAGCTGTCCTGTCTCCAGCATGCCTTTTGCCTACCACTGTTAGTGGCATTTGTTCTCCCAAACTATATTTGAGAAGGAAAAAGCTTCCTACAATGAAACAGTTCCCAGTTCTCTCTCTCTCCCTAATAACAGCACTCAACTTTCCAACCATATCCAAGTCTAGCCTGGAGAGTTTATGACAAGTCCCAAGTATTTCTAGGGGTCCCCTGCCGGCACTAAGCTGAGTTCTGTAGTGTAGAAGGACACTTAATTTTTTTTTTTTTTTAGTTATAAAAGTCAGTGACAGAAACCAATCTTTTTTCTTAACTACAGTTTTATTGTATTTCTCCAGCCAGGCTGTGGCTTCCATTCAGCCTGAACTTTCCTGAGTGAGCTCTTAATTCTTAATATTGATGGCAATCCATTTCACTTTCTACTTTCCCTTCCAAATGCCTGGATGTGCTGGAATCTGGCCAGAGAAGGGCCACAGGATGATCAGAGGGCTGGAGCTCCTCTCCTATGAGGACAGACTGAGGAGTTGGAGCTGTTCAGCCTGGAGAAGAGAAGGCTCCAAGGAGACCTAATTGTGGCCTTCCAGTATCTGAAGGGGGCCTACAAGAAAGCTGGGGAGGGACTTCTTAGGGTGTCAGGGAGTGATAGGACTGGGGGGGATGGAACAAAACTTGAAATGGGTAGATTCAGATTGGATGTTAGGAAGAAATTCTTGCCCATGAGGGTGGTGAGAGACTGGAACAGGTTGCCCAGGGAAGCCTCATCCCTGGAGGTTTTGAAGGCCAGGTTGGATGTGTCCCTGAGCAACCTGATGTAGTGTGAGGTGTCCCTGCCCATGGCAGGGGCGCTGGAACTAGATGATCCTGAGGTCCCTTCCAACCCTGACAGTTCTATGATCCTATGCTTCTCAGGTTTCCCACAGAACAGAAATTCCTGCTTTGGACCACTCTAGCTTAGGCGTCTTGATAATGCAAACTTTACTGATGCTGCCTCAATAAATGCAAGGCTCCTTCTTTGTTATGCTTTTTCTATCCAAACATTTTAAAAGGTTAATTTGAGCTGTTATTTTTTTCAGTAGTAACAGTATAGAATGACAGCTGAATTACCATCCTCACTTGATCTATTGTGAAAAGATCCTCTTCTCTCTGCAAGTGCTTTCAATTAGCTGGGGGTTTGAAGCTTAAGGAAGGATGCAATTCACTCTGTATAGTGAAGCCAGTCTGTGCACAACAGATACCTCTCTCACACTAGAATAGAATAGAATAGAATAGAATAGAATAGAATAGAATAGAATAGAATAGAATAGAATAGAATAGAATAGAATAGAATAGAACAGAACAATACAATACAATACAATACAATGGAATAAACCAGGTTGGAAGAGACCTTCGAGATCATCGTATCCAACCCATCATCCAACACCACCTAATCAACTAAACCATGGCACCAAGCACCCCATCAAGTCACCTCCTAAATACCTCCAATGATGGTGACTCCACTACCCCAGGCAGCCCATTCCAATGGGCAATCACTCTCTTTGTATAGAACTTCTTCCTAACCTCCAGCATAAACCTGCCCTGGCGCAGCTTGAGACTGTGTCCTCTTGTTCTGGTGCTGGCTGCCTGGGAGAAGACACCAACCTCTGCCTGGCTACAACCTCCCTTCAGGTAGTTGTAGAGAGCAATAAGGTCACCCCTCAGTCTCCTCCAGGCTAAGCAACCCCAGCTCCCTCAGCCTCTCCTCATAGGGCTTGTGTTCCAAACCCCTCACCAGCTTTGTTGCCCTTCTCTGGACACATTCCAGTGAGTCAACATCCTTCCTAAACTGAGGGGCCCAGAACTGGACACAGGACTCGAGGTGTGGCCTAACCAGTGCAGCATAAAGGGGGAGAATGACCTCCCTGCTCCTGCTGGCCACACTGTTCCTGATTCCCTGAGATGTCTGAACTGTCAGAGAAGAGTATTTGATTAGCTGAGGAAAGAATCAGATTCCACCCTGGGCAGACCCATAGCCACAAGAACAATAAACTTCATCCCTCTCAGCCTGCTCCCTGAACTCTCAGGGAAAGCATTAAGTATCAAAAAGAGAGAGCAGTCAGCTGAGTGGCTAATAAACGTCAATGTAACAGGAAACTAACATTTCCTGAGGTACTCTCCATTTCAGGTAAAATCACTGAGTTAGAGTTTACTGCAAGAGAGACAGGACTGCTAAGACTCCAGTGCTGGATCAAAAAATACTGCTGTTCAAAAAAAAAAGGTTTCATGCTGGTTTAACTGTGCCTTTCCATTCATTTAAAATCAAGTGTTAAAAGCCTGAAAGCAAACTACTGCACCTCTACCCAAAGGATAATTACAATTTACAGAGGAACTTCTTTAATTAAAGGGTGATGGAGCACTGGACCAGGCTGCCCAGAGAGGTGATGGAGTCTCCATCTCTGGAGACATTTCAGACCCACCTGAATGTGTTCCTCTGTGACCTTCTTCAGATGATTTTGCCTTGGCAAGGGGGTTGGACTCGTTGGTCCTATCCAGCTCCTACCATAGTGTGATTCTGTGATTTTCAAATCTTCCATTCATCAAACATTTCAGGACCAGTTCTTTCTTGCACAAGATGAATCACCTGGGCATTTACATTAGCAGCCAACTTAAACCACACTTCTTTATTAATGCCATCTATGTACTTCTGCAGCTCCTGATAACCAAAACACATTTAAATTGCAAATAATTGAAGATTAGAATGTTTATGGAGAGCCGAGCCAAGCAAAGAGAGAAGCTGGAGCTGAAATCTTTTCCTACTTTCTTCTTAGTCTCCTTATTCGAGTTCTGCCTACTCCATTTCATATCAGACTCCATTTTGCAAGTGAAGGAAACAACCAGCTCCCAAATTGAGTTTCCTCAAGGAAGTCCATTAACAACTGGATCAACTTCCATCAAATTATCTCAGCTCAGACTCGATGGCTCCTTTCCCTGCACAGCAGATTTTATCACTGGGATCTGGATACACCTGTGTGCATTATGTGAACAGCTTTATGTCCTGGGTGGGCTTCGGCTACTGTTTTAATTTGCTTCCAAGCCAAAAGGGTTCAGGTCAGTTGTGATAATCCTTCAATAGAAGAGCCACAAAGATAGTAATAAGCCTCTGGGGAGGGAGGCACTCCTGCTCTAGGAGGAAAACAAGGTGAGAAGCAATAAGCAAAAATTCATGAGGGAACTTTGTTTGTGTTAAAAATAAGGGTAGCAGAGCTGATAATTGCAGGGAATGGCAACAGGCAGGCAGAGGCCCCAGAACAGGAATGGCCACAGGAAAATATGATGCCAGGGAATTAGGAAGGGTTTTGACAGTTTAAAAGCCTCTGGGATTTTTGACAGCTAACAGCAGTGGAGGACCTGACAGCAAGGCACAAATGAACTGTGTGCATCCTTAGCCTTTGACAACTCATACTTCTACAAGTTTCCTTTCCTATGGAGAGGGTATTTAAACTGCTGAGAAAAGAGCAGCACAGGCAGGAATAGCGGTGATAAATACCTGGCACACTGGCAATGAAACCAGAAACAGGCATGAGACCTCCTGGGTAGTGGGTCAGCTTCCCTCCAGCCACCCATACTGACTCCCAAATTTTGCTAAGAGCTTCACTCCCCAGCTTTTTCTTGCCCCATCTTGGTACCAGTGTATTGCCAGCACCAGAACAAGAGGACACAGCCTCAAGCTGTGCCAGGGGAGGTTTAGGCTGGAGGTTAGGAAGAAGTTCTACACTGAGAGAGTGATTGCCCATTGGAATGGGCTGCCCAGGGAGGTGGTGGAGTCACCATCATTGGAGGTGTTCAGGAGGAGACTTGATGGGGTGCTTGGTGCCATGGTTTAGTTGATTAGGTGGGTTGGATTGGTTGATAGGTTTGACACGATGATCTTGAAGGTCTCTTCCAACCTGGTCTATTCTATTCTATTCTATTCTATTCTATTCTATTCTATTCTATTCTATTCTGGCCCTCAACACCCAGGGCTCAGTTCCCTGCTAGTTTACACAAGCCATTTAAATGCTCAAGGATTACATGATCCATCCTAACACTGAGCCAGCTCCCAGCACTGAGTTCCAGGTGACACTCGAGGGGGAGGCTGTGACCTTATTATCTTGCTCACTTACAGTAAGAAGTGGATGCAACATTTTTTTACCTAGTGCTCTCCAGGCAATTTGCACATTTCCTGAAGGCAATTTTGAAGGCTAGTGACATCCAATCCTTGCCACAGAGCCAATGGCAAAGCAAAATCAAAAAAGGCAAAAGCAGTTGAACAACGAAGGCATATGTCTAGGCTGTGGTTCTTTGAGGCATTTAAGTGGGGGAGGGCAGAAAGCAAAGCATAGAGTTGAGTCCTCCAGGAGAACCAGAAAGGTCCAGGGATGAGCCAGAAACTTTGTAATGTTGTTATTCCATCCTATGGTTCTGCTGTCTCTTTATAAGTTGGCAGCAAGGCCAACTTGCCGTCCTTTCTCCCTCCTTTTGGCTCTCTGCAGGGAGGCCCTTATAGAATCATAGAATTGTTAGGGTTGGAAGGGACCTCAAGACACAGGGAGATGAAATGTCATATTGTTTAGCCTGGAGAAGAGGAGGCTCAGGGGAGACCTTATTGCTGTCTACAGCTACCTGAAGGGAGGTTGCAGCCGGGTGAGGGTTGGTCTCTTCTCCCAGGAAACCAGTGACAGAACAAGAGGACACAGTCTCAGGCTGTGCCAGGGGAGGTTTAGGCTGGGTGTTAGGAAGAAGTTCTATACAGAGAGATACAGAGAGAGTGATTGCCCATTGCAATGGGCTGCCCAGGGAGCTGGTGGAGTCACCATCACTGGAAGTGTTTAAGAAGAGACTGGATGGGGTGCTTGGTGCCATGGTTTAGTTGATTAAATGGTGTTGGGTGATAGGTTGGACTCAATGATCTCAAAGGTCTTTTCCAACCTGGTTAATTCTTTTCTTTTCTTTTCTTTTCTTTTCCTTTTCTTCTTTTTTCTTTTTTCTTTCTTTTCCTTTTCTTTTCTTTTCTTTTCTCTCCTTTTCTCTTTCAGTCTTTCTCTCCTCTTCTCTCTTCTCTCTTCTCTCTTTCTCCTTCTCTCCTTCTCTCTTCTCTCTTCTCTCTTCTTTTCTCTTTCTTTCTCTTTCTCTTCTCTTCTCTTCTCTTCTCTTCTCTTCTCTTCTCTTCTCTTCTCTTCTCCCCTCCCCTCCCCTCCCCTCTCCTCTCCTCACCTCTCCTCTCCTCTCAGTTGGGGGATGATTTAAACCTTCCACAAGTGGAATAGGGAAAGCATGTGGAGAAGTTTACATAAGCACTAGCTGCAGGGCAGAAGTTGTTGATGCCACATTTGTGGAGTAACCTCAGCTTTATAATGAAGAGTGAGCTCATCACAGTTACAAAGCCAGGCTCTCTTTCAGCCTGGCATCAACACCTTGCACAGTTCAGGTAGCACTTCTTTGACACTGCAGAAGAAAACTTGCATACATTTCATGGCTCAGAAGAGAATTTACACTTCCTGGCACAAGCTCCTAGGTTCTGCTCCTCTCCTGCTTCTGTCTTCTTCGCAGCCTCTAGCCTGATCATATTAAAGACCTCATGCAGCAAAGCCCATTGCATTACTGGAGTCATCTACAGTTAAAACCACAGCCATGTCGTCGTCCCTTACACAACTGAACACTCATTTTCACAAGAACCCCTTGCTTCTTTTATACTATCCAGTCCCTTCTGAGGCTTGTAAACTTCAACCAAAACCACCCAAACCTTATTGTGACTTTTCCTCCCTTTAGTGGGAGGTGATCTGCTGGAGAGCAGCCCTGTGGAGAAGGACCTGGGAGTCCTGGGGGACAACAAGTTCTGTACGGGTCAGCAATGTGCCCTGGTGGCCAAGAAGGCCAATGGGATCCTGGGGTGCATTAAGAGGAGTGTGTCCAGCAAATCCAGGGAGGTTTTCCTCCCCCTCTGCTCTGCCCTGGTGAGGTCACAACTAGAAAATTGCATCCGGTTTTGGGCTCCCCAGTTCAGGAGGGACAGGGATCTGCTGGAGAGAGTCCAATGGATGGCTACGAGGATGATGAAGAGACTGAAGCACTGCCTTATGAGGAGAGGCTGAGAGCCCTGGGGCTGTTTAGTCTGGAGAAGAGAAGACTGAGAGGGAATTTAATCAACGTTTCTAACTATCTGAGGGCTGGGGGTCAAGAGGGAGGGGACAGGCTCTGCTCACTTGCACCCTGGGATAGGACAATGGCTAGAAACTACAGCAATGCAGGTTCCACCTCAACATGAGAAGGAACTTCTTCACTGTGAGGGTCACAGAGCACAGGAACAGGCTGCCCAGAGAGGTTGTGGAATCTCCTCCCCTGGAGACTTTCCAGACCTATCTGGACACATTCCTGTGTGACCTCTGCTAGATTCTGTGGTCCTGCTCTGGCAGGGGGATTGGACATGATGGTCTCAGGAGGTCCCTTCCAACCCCTTACTTCCTGTGATCCTGTGAATGGAATACCTTGTCTCTTGCTATGCCTGACAGCATTCACAGTAAAGGGATTACTGGCTGTGTTACAGAAGACAGGTTTGTTTATTTACTCCGTGCTTGCTATTTGAGTATTTCCAGTGATTTGTTGTAGAATACATGTTGCAAAACGTGGAGCTCATCTCCTTCCAGTGAAAGCAGTTAGATGTGGTGGGAAACATGCAGGTGGGATAGACTGAAAAGAACATATCCTTGAAATCCACAGTAGTCTTCTGGTGTTCAGGTGTTATTTTTAATTACAGCAGCATTATCAAGTGGTGCCATATGGCAGTTGTATGTAATCCATCCCCCCACTACGTTGTGACCTTCTTATACAAGGTACAAACAATAATGATAATCTGCCAGGTTTGGCACTCCTCACAGAGCTGGCCCTTCATAACCATCCACACCCCTCACCAGCTCTGTTGCCCTCCTCTGGACACATTCCAGCAAGTCAACATCTTTCCTAAACTGAGGGGCCCAGAAACGTGTCCAGAGAAGGACAACAAAGCTGG
>CM037637.1:35371150-35490197 GCA_015227895.2 Colaptes auratus
GTCTCACCAGAGCTGAGTAGAGGGGAGAATCACCTCCCTTGACCTGTGGCCACACTTCTCCAATGCAGCCCAGGCTCTGAATGGCTTCGGGCTGCAAGTGCACATTGAGAGCTCCTGTGAGCTTCTCATCCACCAGCACCCCAAGTTCTCTCCTCAGGGCTGCTCTCCAGCCAGTCACTGCCCAGCCTGGATTTGTGCCTGGGATTGGCTCGAACAGATGCAGGACCCTGCACTTGGTCTGGTTGAACCTCATGAGGTTGGCTTGTGCCACCTCTCCAGCCTGTCCAGGTCCCTTGGATAACATCCCTTCCCTCCAGCCTGTCTGCTGCACCACACAGCTTGGTGGCATCAGCAAGCAGGTTGCCCACAGCCACATCCAGCTTGAACTTAAAAACTCCCAGGGATGAGGCTTCCACCACCTCCCTGGGCAGTCTGCTCCAGTGTCTCACGACCCTCATGGAGAAGAACTTCTTCCTTACATCCAATCTGAATCTGCTAGAGTGTAGCCCTGAATGTGGGCTAAAGGTAGACAGACACCAACAGAGAAAGCCAAACTCCTTTAGAATAGAATTAGCCAGGTTGGAAAAGACCTCAGAGATCACCAGGTCCAACCTATCACCCAACACCATCTAATCAATTGAACCATGGCATCAAGTGCCTCATCCATGACAGGGGGGTTGGAACTAGATGATCCTTGTGGTCCCTTCCAACCCTGACTGATACTATGATACTATATCCAGACTCTTCTTAAACACTTCCAGGGGTGGTGACTCCACCACCTCCCTGGGCAGCACATTCTGATGGCCAGTCTCTCTTTCTGGGAAGAATTTCTTCCTAAACCTGCCCTGGCACAGCTTAAGACTGTGTCCTCTTGTTCTGGTGCTGCTTGCTTGGGAGAAGAGACCCGCTACAACCTCCCTTCAGGGAGTTGTAGACAGCAAATGAGGTCTCCCCTGAGCCTCCCCTTCTCCAGGCTAAGCAACCCCAGCTCCCTCAGCCTCTCCCCACAGGGCTGTGCTCCAGGCCCCTCCCCAGCTTTGTTGCCCTTCTCTGGACACCTTCCAGCAAGTCAACATCCTTCCTAAACTGAGGAGCCCAGAACTGGACACAGGACTCAAGGTATGGCCTAAACAGCGCTGAGCATGGGGCAGAATGACCTCCCTGCTCCTGCTGGCCACACTGTTCCTGATGCAGGCCAGGATGCCATTGGCCTTCTTGGCCACCTGGGCACCCTGCAGGCTCATGTTCAGCCTCCCATCAACCAGCACCCCCAGGTCCCTCTCTGCCTGGCCGCTCTCCAGCAACTCTGACCCCAGCCTGTAGCACTGCCTGGGGTTGCTGTAGCCAATGTGTAGAACCTGGCACTTGGATGTGTTAAATCCCATGCCATTTGACTCTGCCCATCTGTCCAGCCTGTCAAGGTCCCTCTGCAGAGCTCTCCCACCCTCTAACAGATCGGCTCCTGCCCCCAACTTGGTGTCTTCTGCACATTTATTGATGACTGACTCAGTCCCCTCATCCAGATCATCAATCAAGATATTGAACAGGATGGAGCCCAGTACTGCTCCCTGGGGGCTGCCACTTTGCCATGCTGTAAGACACTTTGGGGCTCAAAATATACAGCACAGAGTGGTGCAGCTTGGTGCATTGTTTTAAGATGGGGGACAGCCAATCTGCTGTCTCAGATGCTTGTTAGACAGAAGTCTGCCTTGGAAAGGAATCCACGTCAGATTTGTATCTACCAAAATGCCAACCTGAGCAGCCTGATCTAGTGTGGTGTCACCACATTTTGGCTGTTCCCATCCAATTTGATGAGTTATTAGTTTTAGAACCACGGGCAAGCATCTCAAACACTAATCAGCTTTTTAAGAGAGCTGCACCTGAATGCTGGGACTGACAGTCCAGAAACATGGCTATGGCTTGGGTGTGAGTGCTCACTCTGATTTCTGACCTTTTCCTGGACAATTCCTTGAGGGCAGAGCAGGTAAGGACAAACTGCCCTTGTGTACCTCTTACAAAAGCAAAACAAGGGGATTGAGTCCACCTTTAGCAAGTTTGCAGATGACACCAGGCTGGGGGCAGGTGTCGGTCTGTTAAAGGTCCCTCTGCAAGAGGACCTTGACAGGCTGGCTGGCTGGGCAGAGCCCAATGGCATGGTGTGAGAGACCAAAGTTTGTCTCTCTTGATGTGACTCAACAAAGATAAAATCACCTTTGCTGCTTGCCCAGACAATAGCTGATGTGTATTGGGCAGAGCCACTGGAATGACTCTTGGGGAGGTGCAAAGATAACCTTGCCCACTGGACCACAGCTGGCCTACAACAATGGACCGAGGCCACCTTTGGGAATATGCAGAAGCCACCCATCAAGTACCCCAGAAAGGGAGGATGGTGAGACAATGGATTCACCACCTGGCCCCTGAATTCATGGGGGACAATACTTGGACACATAGCTAAGGACTGGAAACTGTATGAAAGACTTGAGCAACTACTGGCTCAAGAAAAAAGGAAAAACACAGGAGGAAAACAGGGATGAAGAAAAACACAGGAGAAGGACAATGCTGCTGAGGAGGAGAACACAAGAGGAGGAAAAGCCTGGGGCAATGCTGCTCTGAAGAAAAACTGAAAGAAAAATGACAGAGACATCACCATGGAGCCTGGGAGAAGCAAAACCCTCTCTCTGTGTCCTAAGTTCTGCCCGATACAACTCAGAGCTGAAGCAGCTGCCCAGAGGCCCACATCTCTTCTACAGCCAAAGCCTCAGCACCCTTCCTCTACAGACCCAACAGCTCCTGCAGCACCTTTCCTCCACAGACTCAAACTGTCTTGGGGGGGTGAGGGGTGTGGTAAAATAATTCCTTTCCTCTTCTCTCTCTCACTCTCTATCTTCTGTCCCTCTCCTTCTGATCCATCCACTTGATTTGTGTAATAAATCGCCTTGCTGTTGATATTTTGGCCTGGCTTGTGCCTCTCATTTCCCAGCATGGGAACATTTGAAAGAACCAAGGCTCTTTCCCTCTCCAGACAGAGACACGTGAGGGTTAACAAGTTGTCTTCTATGCAGTCCAGGAACATCCTGGATTGCTGGTGCCTTGCTGTGCTGTCCCTCCAGCAGATGTCAGGGTGGTTGAAATCACCCATGAGGACCAGGGCTTGCGACCTGGAAGCCGCTTCTATTTGCCTGTGGAGGGCCTCATCTGCTTGGTTCTGCTGGTCAGGTGGCCTGTAGGAGACCCCTACAGTATATCCCCTTCCCCTGACTTTAATTTTAACCCTCCCCCTCTACTCGGCCTTGAGACCTCACCTGCAATATTCTGTCCGGTTTTTGGCCTCCCCAGTTCAAGAGGTACAGGGATCTGTTGGAGAGAGTCCAGTGGAGGACTACAAGGATGCTGGAGGGACTGGAACACTACCTGGTGAGGTGAGGCTAAGGACCTGGGGCTGTTCAGTCTGGAGAAGAGAAGACTGAGAGGAGATTTAATAAATGTTTCTACATATCTGAGGGCTGGGGGTCAAGAGGGAGGGGACAGGCTCTGCTCAGTTGCACCCTGGGATAGGACAAGGGGCAATGGATAGAAACTACAGCACAGGAGGTTCCACCTCAACATGGGAGGAACTTCTTCACTTTGAGGGTCACAGAGGATCTTGACTAGAGGAGGGGAACAAAAGCTGTCCCAAGGACCTCCTTGAATGAGGGAAGCAATAGATTACCTTAAAAGGAATTCAAGGGTCAAGTAAATGAAGAGAAGGGGTCTTTGCAGAACTTTAGGATGACTGGAAGGTTAACTCCTGATGGGAACTGGCTTTTGGGAGATGCCAGAAAGTGATACTGTGAGAAGAAATGCTTCACTCAAACATGCACAATATTCATTCTTCACTATAAGAATATTTGATTCTCCTAAGCCAAAGACTTGAGCAGAATACAAGACCTGTTCATGTCCAAAGCAACAAGAAGCAATGCATAAAATCCCCTTGTCCCATGGAGTCCTGAAAGTGGATATTCTACAGATTTTACCTGGTCTTCTCTAGACTTTAACCTGTGGAGCTTATGGTGATATGAGAGATCATTATGAATTTTCAGAAAGATAAGGGTGCAGGGTGAGTGCCAGAGGATGGAGCCAGGCCCTGCTGGGTGATGCCCAATGACAGCACAAGGGGCAGTGGTGGAAGCTGAGGCATAGGAAGTTCCAGGGAAACAAGAGGAAGAATTATTTCCCTGTGAGGGTGAGAGAACGCTGGCACAGGCTGCCCAGGTGGGGTGTGGAGTCTCCCTCTCTGGAGATATTTAAAACCCACCTGGGTGTGTTCCTGTGTGATCTGGTCTAGGTGATCCTGCTCTGGCAGGGGGTTGGACTGGATGAGCTTTCGAGGTCCCTTCCAGCCCCTAACATTCTGTGATTCTGTAAAGCTTTTGCCATTGCAGCCAAGTGCCCTGCTTTGCAACCACACTGCTTGGCAAGAATAAGATCTCCTTTGCTATTTAGACAGTCTCAGCCTTTCAATTGTGAATGTGAATTGACATTTTGCTGAACATATTATTGCTAGAATTGAAGCATAATTTGTTTCAGAGGTTAAGCAGGAAGGAGCTTTGCTATGGATTCACAGTCTGAGGAGACCACTTTCCCCACAGCGTGCTTCTCGGTACAAAATGACTGCCACAGGGTTCTGTGCATTCCCTCATTGCTCCTCTAAGGCTTCCCCCTGCCTAGTAAAGGCTCCCAGAAGAGAACACATTTATTTACATGGAAGGGGGAGGGGAGGGGAGGGGAAAACCACCAAAATGGAGCCTAAAGGATTCCTTAGTTTTACATGCAGCACAAACTTTCCTCTCCAATCTGTTTCCTAAAGTCATGCCGTTAACTCTCATGCCTTTAACTCCTGAGTATTCTTCCCCCAAACAGCCTCAATAAAAACACACAGAAAACATTCCAAATCCACTCTTGGCATAGCTCCACAGCCCATTGGGAGTGCACCAGGGATGAATCTAACCCCTCTCTTTAGTGCAACACAGTGCTTCATCATCTTGGTAAACTTCCAATTCAATGATAACACAGTTAGCAAGCATGTATTTGGTTGGGGGCTTTTGTTTCTTTTGTTCTGTTTCTTTTATTTTCTTTTTAAATAGAAGTATTCTAAATATTCATTGCCACCCACATCACCTCTCTGCTCCCATGGAATGCAGGAATAAATTACTTGGATGTTTTCTCCAGGGAACTATCCGCATAGCTGAACTGTCATTTAACCTACAGCAGTGCTAATAGATGTGCACAGCTGATGATGCTATTCCACACAAGACATGCTGTTGAAAATAACAAGCACATAGCAGTGGACCTGGCCAGCAGTTAAATCCAATTAAGCTACTGATGTCTAGTGTCAATTAAATTATTGATGCTTAGTCTAGCGGCTACAGAGTTGGTGAAACTTACCCCGTGAGGGAGCGTACCCCTTTGCTTTGTCATAGCAGTGTCCTAGCTCCCTATTAGCAATATCAGCAAATCCCTGCAGTTTACTAGGAGCTGGAAAAGTAGCAGGTAAAATAAGCATTGGGAATCTGAAAGGATGACTCATCCACCTTTTCTTTTCCCAATCTGAGAAAAGAGCTGCAGGGGGGTGGGGGGTGGGGAAGTAAAACCTAACAGAAATCAAACAAATCAACATTAATTCTCTCTCTCTGAACACACAGGGGAGCAACACCTTATACCAAGAGAACTATCATTCACAAAGGAAGGGGGGGAAAATCCCACTGCACACTTGCAAGGAGCAGCTGCCTTTGTTGCAGCAAACCCTTTGACTACAAATAGGCTCCCCAGGATCCTGATCTTAGGCCACACAGGCTTTTCAGAGTTTGACTTTTTACTGAGGCAGCTGAGGCCTGTGCTGCAGCACCAGAAAGAGACTGAAGTGCAGTGTGAACTAAGATGTGGAACAGCATTCGGACAGCCACTAATGGGGGAAGGGGGGCAGGAACAGTACTGTACAGTTTGTGCCTCTAACTATTTTCACTTTGACTCACTGTGGCTGCAAAGAAATATCAGTTTCACTGGCTGTCTTGGGCAAAGTTCTGAACAGAAAAGGAAAAGGCCTTTCAAATGGTGACAAGGGCATTCTTCTTGCCATCCTCCCATGGGCTTGGTCAGGAAAATTCCATTTAAAACAGTCCTCTGGATATTCAAACCCAAAACCCCCAACCAAGCAAAAACACACAGAAAACTAAAATGTGCCTGTTAGCTCAGTCTGCCTAGCAGATGGCAGCCTGCCTTATGTTCACCGCCCTGGGGACGCAGGGCATCCACACAGAGAGTCAGTTTCTTGCCATCTTCCTCTGATGGATGCTGCAGTCTAATTCAGGTCCCTTGTTCAGGTCCTTTTGTTCCTTGACCAGGTATGGGAACATACAGGTGGTGACCCAGTCTTCTTAGGTCAGAAACACATTAGATCACAGGGAAAGGAGGATATTATGTCTTCTACCAACCAGGTGCTAAGCGATTAGCTACTGTTCCCAAAACTGCTAGTCACTTTTTGCATAACAACTCAGAGGGCAGACACTCAGCTGGGAAAGCCCTGGGACTAGTCCTGAAGTGCCAGTGGGAACTTGATGATACAAAGCCAAAAGACCTGGGGCTCTTTAGACTGGAGAAGAGAAGACTCAGAAAGGAATCTTCTCAATGCATATCATTATCCAAAGGGTGGGTGTCAAAAGGATGGGACCAGTGTCTTCTCAGTGGTGTCCAGTAATAAGACAAGGGGCAACAGGAAGGGGCTCTAGAAGCCCATACAGGGGCCTTCAAGGCCTCTATGGGGTGCTAGAAGCCCATACAGGGGCCTTCAAGGCCTCTATAGGGGCCTTCAAGGCCTCTATGGGGCTCTAGAAGCCCATAAAGGGGCCTCCAAGGCCTCTGTATGGGCGTTCAAGGCCTATATGGGGCTCTAGAATATGTATGGGCTCAAGGCCTCTGTAGGGGCTCTAGAAGCCCATATTGGGGCCTTCAAGTCCTCTATGGGGCTCTAGAAGCCCATACAGGGGCCTTCAAGGCCTCTGTAGAGGTTCTAGCAACCCATACAGCGGCTTTCAAGGCCTCTACAGGGGCTTCAAGGCCTCTATAGGGCTCTAGAAGCCTATACAGGGCCCTTCAAGGCCTCTATGGGGCTCTAGAAGCCCTTACAGGGGCCTTCAAGGCCTCTATGTGGCTCTAGAAGCCCATACAGGGGCCTTCAAGGCATCTGTAGAGGTTCTAGAAGCCCATACAGGGGCCTTCAAGGCCTCTATAGGGGCCTTCAAGTCCTCTATGGGGCTCTAGAAGCCCATACAGGGGCCTTCAAGGCCTCTGTAGAGGCTCTAGCAACCCATACAGCGGCCTTCAAGGCCTCTACAGGGGGCTTCAAGGCCTCTATAGGGCTCTAGAAGCCCATACATAGGCCTTCAAGGCCTCTATAGGGGCCTTCAAGGCCTTGGTAGGGGCTCTATAAGCCCATACAGGGACCTTCAAGGCCTCTATGGGGCCTAGAAGCCCATACAGGGCCCTTCAAGTCCTTTATGGGGCTCTAGAAGCCCATACACAGGCCTTCAAGGCCTCTATAGGGGCCTTCAAGGCCTCTGTAGGGGCTCTAGAAGCCCATACAGGGCCCTTCAAGGCCTCGTAGAGGCTCTAGAAGCCCATACTGGGCCCTTCAAGGCCTCTGTAGGGGCCTTCAAGGACTCTATGGGGCTCTATAAGCCCCATAGCGGCCTTCAAGGCCTCTATAGGGGCCTTCAAAGCCTCTATTGGGCTCTAGACGCCCATACAGGGGCCTTCAAGGCCTCTATGTGGCTCTAGAAACCCATGCAGGGGCCTTCAAGGCCTCTATGTGGCTCTAGAAGCCCATACAGGGGTCTTCAAGGCCTCTGTAGGGGCTCTGGAAGCCCATACAGGGGCCTTTAAGGTCTCTGAGGGGCCTTCAAGGCTTCTATAGGGGCCTTCAAAGCCTCTATGGGGCTCTAGCCGCCCATACAGGGGCCCTCAAGGCCTCTATGGTGTAGCTAGCTGAGCTAGCTGGTAGCTAGGGTCCGACGGCCGGAAGATATCGTTCTCTACGGAAAGATAAGGATGACCAATAGTGTCTCGGCCATAGGCGTAAGCAGGCGGAAATGAGGTGGCAAACCAACCCTATATAACGGTGTGTCACATTCTAATAGATCGCCATTTGCCGTCCACCACACTGGTGTCAGCGTGCTAATGTGTCCATTGGACAGCGTTCGATTACTTTACCGCTCCTGAACCAGGTCGTCTCACAAGTCACAGACAACAAGTGGTGCCGAAACCCGGGAAACAGCTCAGCCAAACGGCGGCCGGAGCGGCAGGACCAGCCCGGCGGGGAGGACGCTCCCAGGATCCGAAGGGGAAAAAGAACATAAGTTCTTTGGGCCCGCACGGTGGAGGGGAACACCTGCTGAGGTCGCCCCGTGGAGGACGGATCGTGATCCCCTGGAATCCACTTGGAAGGTGGAAGCTCTCATGAAGGTCGTATCACAATTACATAAGCAGTGGGGTATCGAATGTAGACCTAAAGATTTTACCCTTGCAGTTGCGAGGCTGATACAAATCGGGGTCATTGACCAGCCGGTGGATATTCTCCACCCTGAGGTGTGGGATAAGTGCACTAAGGCGTTAGCCGAGGAGACAATGTCTTCGGGTCATGGGAAAAATCTTAAGGCATGGGGGAAGGCTGTGCAGGCCTTAAAGAAGGCTGTGCAGGCCTTAAAGAAGGCTATGCAAGAGCAGGAAACCTGGAAGGCTGCAAAAGAGTGTCTGTTGGTCACCCCGAAAACGGGTGTCGGGGCAGCTACGCAGACTCCAAGCGCTCCAGGCAGTGACGATTCTACAGAATCAAAACATCCGCAAGAGAGCGGCACGCCTCCTTCCTCCCTGAACCCGTCACCCCATCAACTCCTGAACCCCGACCCCCCCGCGGAATACCAAAAATGTGCTCTGCCTTCCTGGGGTGAGCTAGCTAAGGAAGCAAGGGGCGTAGAGGCAGCGGCGAAACCACCGCCCTATACACCCAAAGATGGCGCCGGCGGACAAAGGGAGGGGTGGAGCGAGAACGCTCCCGACGGGGGGAGGGACGGAGCGCTACAGTCAATCAGCGCATACGAAAAGGCAAAGGAGGAGAGTGGGAAGGACAGAAGGGAGGGGGGCGTGAGCGAGGAGTGGAAAGCCAATCAGAGTGAACATCCTGAACACGTCCCACCGAGTAGAAGGAGCGGTGAGCCAAGAAAGGAGGCAGGGACCGCCGCGGGGGAGGTAGGCGGGGTCAGAGCCCAGCAGAAGGCGGGGTAACCATAAGGAGGGGGGACAGCCCACCCGCAGGGGGAGTGGGAGGGGCCGAAGCACAACAAAAAGATACAGGGAACCGGAAGCGGCTAGCCAGTCGGACTCCGACGGCGGATCAGACGCTAGCTGGGACAAGTGGCTTGGAACTGACTTAGAGTCAGACTCGGAGGAGGTGGGACCAGATGGAGTCAACAGCCAAACCATCTCTACTCACAACAAGGAGAAACCAAAAGGGGTAACAGCTCCGCTCACAAATTGGAAACAAATAACGATCGAATGTGCCAACTGGCTCCCTCCAGACACGCTAGCATTCCCAGCCCAGGTAACAGACGGGGGACAAAGGGTCTACGCGCCAGTAAATCCTAAAGATGTACAAGCGATTGTTAAAGCGATCGCCGACAAAGGGCTTAACTCTGCCATGGTCTCCACCCTCATAGATGGGCTTTTTGGGGGAGACGACATGCTCCCGTTTGATATAAAACACACTTGCAGACTGATTTTTGATGGGGCGGGGATGATTGCTTTTAGACAGGAATGGGAAGAAAACTGTACAACACAGCTAGCCCAGGTGGCGGGGCCAGACCACCTGCTCCACGGTTCCAACCTAGCGCGGTTTATGGGTACAGACCCAGCAATGCTTACCCCCCAGGCACAGGCCCAAGGTCTTCGGGCTCCTGAAGTTGCGGCAACTACCCGGGCAGCTAGGGAGGCCATACGCACAGTCTCTAGAGTTATCGCTAAGCCATCGCCATGGTCCACAATAAAGCAAAGTGAGAGTGAGAGTTTTACACAGTTTGTAGATCGCCTCCACTCAGCAGTTGACTCCTCATCTCTGCCTGCAGAAGCAAAAGGTCCGGTTGTGGCGGAATGCTTGCGCCAGCAGTGTAATGCAACAACCAAAGAAATCTTACGGTCACTACCGGTGGGGGCGAGCATCGCGGATATGATTAAGCATGTTACAAAGGAAGAACATCTAGCCCCAATTCAAGCAGCGGTGGCTGCAATGGCTACTGTAATGGTATGTTTTAAATGTGGACAGAAAGGTCATGTGGTGGCAAACTGTCCCCTCTTGGAAACCTCGCTAACGGCATCTCCTCCGCGAGAAAGCCGATTCAGAGGGCTGTGCTGGGCTTGCGGAAAGAAAGGACACCTCGCTAAGGAATGCAGATCTAAGGTCCAGGGAAACGGGAGGGGGAGGGGGCAATCTGGCCGCACACAGCCCTCTCCCAATTGGAATGCGGAGCGGCCCAACTATGCCAATCTCCGACAGGGTGTGATTCCCACCCTACCACCCCCCACAGCAAACTACCAACTTTGTGGCCCAACCGGTAACCCAGCTGAATCAGCCCTCAACCCAGGAACAGCAACAGCCGCCTCTTGGGGATCAAATCCCCGGGTGGCCCTGGCAGTAAAATGTGACAGCCCACCAGTGGTATGGGGGACCTGCTCTCTCTATAACAGCCCAAACAACACTATCATTCACATACCCTTTTTAACTGACACTGGGGCAGACGTTACAGTTATTTCTGAGACACATTGGCCTTCACATTGGAAATTGAATAATGCCCCTATGGTGGGCGGGATTGGGGGGCTGACCCGAGCTCAGAAGAGTGCCCAACTGATAGCAATCATGCTTCACACTGAGGAGGGATCAGAGAAAACCATTGCCCTTTTTCCATATGTCTTGCCAGGAATACCACCCCTGCTGGGGAGGGATGCCCTGGCCCTGCTAAAAGCCAGGGTGACAAATTTATCATGAGGGCCACTGCTGTATACCCACTCCCACCAATCAAACTGACGTGGAAGTCGTCCAACCCGGTGTGGGTAGAGCAGTGGCCCCTCTCAAAGCCTCGAATGGATGTTCTTCTTGAGATAGTTAACCACGAATTACAACAAGGGCACATAGAGCCTTCCACCAGCCCGTGGAACACACCAATTTTTGTAACACCCAAAAGATCTGGAAAGGGTTTTCGCCTCCTTCACGACTTGCGTGAAGTAAACAAGAGAATTCAGCCAATGGGTCCTGTCCAAACCTTGTTACCTATGAACTCTATGATACCAGAGGGACAACCCTGTGCTGTCCTTGACATCAAAGACTGTTTCTTTTCAATACCCCTACATGAGGAGGACAGGGAGCGTTTTGCTTTTTCTGTTGTGTTCCCAAACAGCCAGCGTCCCAACCTTCGCTTTCAGTGGAAAGTGCTGCCTCAAGGAATGGTCAACTCGCCTACCATCTGTCAAATTACAGTGGATCAAGCGCTGGCACCGGTCCGGAGCAGTGACCCAACCGCAACCATCATTCAATATATGGATGACATCTTGATCGCCGCACCAACAGGAGGTCAGGTGGACCAGCTGGTGTCAACAGTTTCAGAGACTCTCAAAACAAACGGATTTGAAATTGCAAGTGCTAAAATTAAAAGAGGGCCATGTGTGAGTTTTCTGGGAGTGGGAATCACAAGCTCCTATGTAACCCCTCCCCATATGAAAATCCGTCGGGACATCAAAACACTCCATGATGTGCAGCAATTAGTGGGGTCCTTGCAATGGCTTCGCAACATTGTCCTGATACCTCCTGAAACCATGACCCCCCTGTATGATCTTCTGAAAGGAAAAAATCCATGGGAACCAAAATCCCTGGCGACGGAAGCAATGCACTCCCTCAACTTTATCGAGCAACAGGTATCATCATGCACACTTGCCAGATGGAACCCTACCCTACCGCTTGATCTGTATGTACATTTTACAGAGGGTGGAGGAGTGGGGGCACTAGCCCAAGGCCCCCCTGACAAAGCCCAGCCAATACTATGGATAGTCCTGGGTAAACCATCACGCGCATTCTCCCCAGGAGTTGAGTGCCTTGGCAACCTCATCATGAAAGGCAGGAAGCTCGCCTTAAGACACCTAGGCACTGAACCTGCCAGGATATTCCTACCCTTCCGCAAACAGCTCCCAACACAATCAGTGGCAATGTCAGAGTACCTAGCCATAGCCCTTGTTGGAGTCTCTATGTAGACCATGGTAGCTGCTATAGAGGCCTATGCAGCCTCTATAGAGGCTGATGGAGCCTCTATATAGACTGTGTTTGCCTCTGCAGAGACCTAGGGAGCCTCTGTAGAGCCTTAGGAAGCCTCTATTGAGGCCTAAGGAGCCTCTATATTGACAATTGGAGCCTCTCTAGAGGTCTATGGAGCCTCTATATTGACCATTGGAGCCTCTCTAGAGGTCTATGGAGCCTCTATTTTGACTGTTGGAGCCTCTATAGAGGTCTATGGAGCCTCTATTTTGACTGTTGGAGCCTCTATAGAGGTCTATGGAGCCTCTATATTGACCGTTGGAGTCTCTATGTAGACCATGGTAGCCTCTATAGAGGCCTATGCAGCCTCTATAGAGGCTGATGGAGCCTCTATATAGACTGTGGGTGCCTCTGTAGAAGCCTATGGGGCCTCTGTAGAGCCCTTGGGAGTCTCTATGGAGGCCTAAGTAACCCCTATATTGACCATTGGAGCCTCTATAGAGGCCTATGCAGCCTCTATATAGACAGTAGGAGCCTCTGTAGAGGCCTATGGAGCCTCTGAAGAGCCCATGGGAGCCTCTATGGAGGCCTATGGAACCTCTATATTGACCATTGGAGCCTCTATAGAGGTCTATGGAGCCTCTCCATTGGCCGTTGGAGCCTCTATGTAGACCATGGTAGCCTCTATAGAGGCCTATGGAGCCTCTATAGTGCCCTAAGGAGCCTCCGTAGAGCACTATGGAACTCCATGGAGCTTCTATAGAACCCTATGTAGCCCTGTGGAGCCTCTACAGTGCCCTAAGGAGCCCTATGAAGCTTCTATAGAGCCTGTATAGAGCCTCTATAGATGCCTATGTTTCCAGATAGAGCCTACCCCACCCTAGCCTGCCCCACCCAAGGCTAGCCTAGCCTACCCCACCCTAGCCTAGCCCTGAGGAGCCTGTAGAGAGCCTTTACAGAGCCCAATGCAGCCTCTATAATGCCCTACAAAGCTTCTATAGAGCCCCATGGATCCTCTGTAGCATCCTAAGGAGCCTCTATTGAGCCTCTTGTGGTGGTTTAGGCTGGGTGCTGGCCTGGAGGCCATGCACCGACCACAACTGGGAGGTCCCAAAAGGGTCCAGCCCACTGGGTGGTCACAGCAAACCAGGTATTTCACCCATAATTCTCTGCTCCTCTATAAAACATCCACGCGGGGTCCTTATTTGCTCTTTTGTCCCCCCGCCGCTGCCTAGGTAAAATGGCATGAGACGCCACTCTTGGGCCTGCCCAGGCCCAAGGCCGGGTTGGGGAAGGGGGAGGAAGAGCCCTGGGGGGGGTTGGGTGTACCCTCAGGTGGGGATGGGATGTTCTTGTGTATGTTTTGGGATCCCTCTCTCTCTTTGTCACGGTGCTTGTGGTTCTCTGCAAAACTTTCATTGTTTTTCCATTTAAACTCTTCACCATTGTTTTGCAATCCGTTTTGTCTGAGTCTTTCTTTTGCCTGTGTGGGAGAATTGGTCTCCCAAACCAATACACTCATATAGCAGGTTCTTCAGCCCTCAGGTCATCTTTATGGCCTCCTCTGCATCCACTCTTAACAGCTCCATGTCCCTCTTGTGTTGGGGGTACCAGATCTGGACACCATGCTCCAGGTGGGGTCTCACCAGTGCAGAGGTGAAGAATCCCATCCCAATCCTGCTGCTTACACTGCTTTGGATGAAACCCAGGACATGATTCTAGTTCATGGTAAGTTTTTCATCAAATGACACCCCCAATTTCCTCTCCTCCAGGCTTCTCTGGAGCCACTCCTCACCCAGCCTGGATTTGTGCTTTGGACTGCCCTGACCCAGGTGCAGGACCTTGCACTTGGCCTTGTTGAACTTCATGAAGCTGGCTTGGGTCCACCTCTCCAGCCTGTCCACGTCCTTCTGGATAGATCCCTTCCATCCAGAATGTCAGCTGCACCACAGAGCTTGGTGTCACCTGCGAAACTGCCTCAATCACATTGTCGATGTTGCTGACAAAGATGTTAAACAGCACTCGTCGCAGTATCAACCCCTGAGGGATGCCACTGGTCTCCATTTGGACATTGAACCACATCTCTCTTGAGTGTGGCCATCCAACCAATTCCTTGCTCAGCCAGTGGCCCACCCCTCAAGTCCATGCTTTTCCAATTCAGGATGTCATGTGGGACAGTGACAAATGCTTTACACAAGTCTGGGTAGATGACATCAGTTGCTCTTCCCTTATCCACCAAAGCAGCAATTCTATCATAGAAAGCCACCATGAGATTGGAAAGGGTATAAAACCTTGACAGTAATGGCAAAATTCGAAGTTTCCCCACCAGGTGAGGCCTTCAACGTTTGCAAGATGCCACTGGAGCTATAGCGGTGACTGTCTCTTTGCCTTTACTACATTCTGTGCTTCCACCTTTTCTGTATTTCTAACTTCTCCCCCTGCACATGTAATCCAAACAAAAATCCAAGCGCTTTTCTCTGCCAGCTGCTTAGTTCTTTCTTGGTTTTATTTGGGGGATCCATAAAAGAACCTCCTCCTCTGCAGAAGCGGATTGAGATGGAGCCTGATGGAGCCTGTGCACCATGCTTCACAAAGAGCTCCCTAAGAACTCCGTAAGGAACTTGGCAGAAAATGGAGCATCTCCAGCTCCAGCTCCCAGAGGAAAAGGGCCAGCACTGAATGCTGTTGTCCATCCTTAAGAAACCTTGGCAACTATCTTTTAGCCTCGAGCAGTCTGGGGGTACCACCTTTCCTTTAGCTTCATTTTCTGCTCTATTCAGGCTTGGTATGAGCTCAGGTTCAAAAGTGAAAATCTCCAACTCCTGCTCCAACAGGGAAAGCAGCACTGAATGCTGCTGTCCATCCTTACAGGGCCTTGCCAACCACTTTATAGCCCCGAGAACTTTGGGGCTTCCACCTTCTGTTCCAATCCACCATCATTTGCTACTTGAGCTTGGTAACAACCCAGCTCAAAGAGATTTTAGTGAGTTTCTGGGCTTTTAAAACTGTTCAGCGCTCTTCAAAAATGCTTAAAATATTTCATATCACCTAAAGAGTCATCAAGCGCTCTTCAGAAACTCATTCAAATATCTTAGAAAATCATTAAAAGCACTTAATAACTAACTGTGAGGGTATTTTAATGAGCTTCTAAGCTTAAGTGTTCAACACTTTTCCAAAAGGCTTAAAGCCACTGAAAAAAATCATCACAATTTCTTTAGAATTCTTAAAATTCCCTCATTAAAATAACTTCAGAATTTCTTAAAACCACCTGAAGAGACATGAAAACAGCTTTCTTTAAGGAGCATTGGAGAGATCTTAATGAGCTTTGGGGTTCTCAAAACTATTCAAATATTCCTGAAAATCATCAAAATCTCTTCAGAACTCAAAAACTCTTCAAAATAATTTTTTTAAAAAATGCCTGAATACTGATTTTGAGGAAGACTTAAGTGCTAAACACCACTCAAAAGTGCTTTAACAGGCTTAAAACTGCCAGCTATCCCGCCAAAACATCCTCAGCACTCTTCAAAACCTCTAAAAAACCCCTAAAAACTCATCAAGATGTCTTAACTCATCTGGAAGTTATTTTAATGAGTAATGTACAGGTGGGAGGGGGTGAAGGGGGTGGGGGGCGAGAGTGTAGGAGTGTGTGTGTTTGGGGGGGAAGGTGTAGGGGGGGTGTTTGGTGGGGGTGTAGAGGTGTATGGGTATTGGGGGGTGTTTGGGGATGGGGATGTAGGGGAGTGTGTGGGGGGTGTTTGGGAGGGAGGGTGTGGGGCGTGTGTGGGGGTGTCTGCGTGGGAGGTTGTGGGGGTGTGGGGGGGTGTTTGCGAGGGAGGTTGTAGGGGGGTGTGTGGGTGTTTGTGGGGTGTGTGTGGGGCAGTGTTTGTGGAGGAGGTTGTAGGGGGTGGGGGGTGTTTGCGGGGGAGTGGGGGTGTTTGCGGGGGAGGTTGTAGGGGTGTGGGGGTGTGTTTGCGGGGGGAGGGGGTGTTTGCGGGGGAGGTTGTAGGGGGGTGGGGGGGTTTGCGGGGGAGTGGGGGTGTTTGCGGGGGAGGTTGTAGGGGGGTGGGGGGTGTTTGCGGGGGGAGTGGGGGTGTTTGCGGGGGAGGTTGTAGGCGTGTGGGGGTGTGTTTGCGGGGGGAGTGGGGGCGTTTGCGGGGGAGGTTGTAGGGGTGTGTGGGGGGTGTTTGCGGGGGGAGTGGGGGTGTTTGCGGGGGAGGTTGTAGGGGTGTGGGGGTGTGTTTGCGGGGGGGAGTGGGGGCGTTTGCGGGGGAGGTTGTAGGGGTGTGGGGGGTGTTGCGGGGGAGTGGGGGCGTTTGCGGGGGAGGTTGTAGGGGTGTGGGGGGGTGTTTGCGGGGGGAGTGGGGGCGTTTGCGGGGGAGGTTGTAGGGGTGTGGGGGGGGGTGCGGTGTGTGGGGGTGCGGTGTGCTTGTGCGTGCAGTGTGCGCCGGGGGGGGGGGTGGGGGGGGGCGGTGCGATGCCCTCCGGGCTGCTTTGATTGGGTGGTGCTGGCCAGTGGT
Source organism: Colaptes auratus (assembly GCA_015227895.2). Taxonomy (NCBI): domain Eukaryota; kingdom Metazoa; phylum Chordata; class Aves; order Piciformes; family Picidae; genus Colaptes; species Colaptes auratus. The sequence continues at coordinate 35,387,993 of CM037637.1, forward strand.
GGGTGGGGCTTCCTTTCCGTCCCGAGCAGGGCCCGGGGCTGGCCGCGGCCTCGGCCGCGCTGCGCTCTGATCTTCCCGGCCGCCGCTAGCCCTGCAGGGGAGGGCGGTCGGCGGCTGCTGCTCTGCGACCCCTTCTCGGCCGCCAGGTGGGATGGGGTAACGCCTGGAACCGAAGGGGAGATCCAGGGGTTGGAAGTAGGGAAGGGGCTGGGGGGCGGGGTACTCGTGTCGTTATGGCGGGAACTGTGGGGTTGGGGGAGAAGGGATTGTGGGGTTAAGGTCTTTGGGGCACTGGGGCAAAGTCCAGGGGTTGAGGAGTCCGTGGGTCGGGGGGGGGAGGGATCGTGTTGGGTACTGGGGGCTCTGTATGGCTGGTGGGTGGTCTGGGGGCAGGGCGGTGCCGTCTGTAGGGCGATGGAGGACTGTGTATGGTTGGGGTCCGTGCGGCTGAGGCCTGCGGAGTCGGCGGGGGAGTGCGTCGGCTACGGGGAGAGTCTGTGCGGTTGAGGAGGGTCCTGTGGAGCTATGGGGGGGAATTCGTGCCGGTCTGTGGGGTTATATGGGGATTTTGTGGAGGGCGTTTGTGGGGTTATAGAGGGGGTTCCCACCACGTGGCGCCCTTGAGCTTCAGGCCGCTTTAGCAATAGAAGCTGACAGGCATACGGCTGAGGAAGGGGCTCAGGTCTGCCCAGCTGTGCAGCATATTCCCAGTGGGGCTTGGAGAGGCATGTCCCCAAAATCTGCTGAGGGCCCCAGAACCTCACTGACCCAAGGTGGAACCAGAAGGCCAAGGGGAAGCTCTGGGGAAAAGGAGTGAAAATGGGGTGTGTGTGAAATCGAGGGGAGTGGGGGCTTGAGGGCATTCCCTGAAATTTGGGGCAGAAGGAGGCAGGAGTCCCCAGAGGACCCAAAAACGGCATCTGCAACCACGAAATGCTGCTTGTAAGTCACAAAAATGCTCCCAAATACCCCAAAGTAAATCCCTATTCCCCTGGGATCTCAAATTGGTCCCAGAAGACCCCAGAATACAGCCCTAGGACACCAAAATGAGTCCCTGAGACCTCAAAATAACACCTTGTTGCTATAGATTAGCCCAGAGTGAGATACCCTCCAGCCCTCTGCCATGAGTCCTGGGGGAGGACTAATGTGTGGGTTGGGCTAAGCATTCCTACCTCCAACCTCCACCAAGGGCTGGAGTGCAGGCAGGCAGCATCTGAAGCCACGCTGCCATCCCTGGCACAGCTCTGCCTATGCCCCCAGCTGAGTGGCACCCCATGGCTGCTCAGCACCTGCTGGTCGGGCTTGTTGGCATCCTGAGCGGGGGCCACTTTTGTCTGCACTTAGCAGTGACTGAGACAAAGCTCTGAGATGGGGCTGCCTGGACCCAAACAGGCCTAACTGAGCTTTGCCAGGCTCCCTCTTGCAGCCCTTGGCAGCCCAGCTCTGCAGCTCTCCACTACTTCTGACTTGGGCATGTCATGCATCATGGATAATACTGATGCCCAGCCAGGGGTCTGGCCCTGCATCATCAGAGTCCCTGGTGAACAGGCATGGGGAACATCTGCAGAGGGTCCCTCATCAGCCTCAACTGGGTCTTCTCAGCAGCTTCATCCTGGTCACTTGAGGAGCCGGGCATGGGGCTGTCCCAGCAGCACTGGCAGCATGCCTTGTCCACAGCATCCCCTGCTACTCCCATCCCAGGTCCTTGCTGTACACCCAGGAGCAGCAGCTTCATGTGCAGTTTGCAAACACAAAGGCCCTGGAGTCCAGGCTATGGCCAGAGCTTGCCCTGTCCTCCTGGGGCCCAGGCTATGCCCCGTGGCTGCTTTAGGCCTCTGCACCCTAGTTCAGGGCAACAAGGAATTCTTTTGGGATTTGAGGGCTCATTTTGGTGGCCCAGGGGTGTATTCTGGGGCCCTGAGGGGCCATCTTGGGATTCCAGGGGCTATTTTTGGCATCCTGGGTGACCATTTTGACTTCCAGGGGGCTGGGTGCCCCAGGGCTAGTTTTGAGTCCTGGGGTGCATCTTGTGGTTCCAGAGCAGTGTTTTGGATCCTGAGTGACTGTTTTGCCATTCTAATGACCATTTTTATGTCCCAGACAGGCATTTTGGGGTCCTGTGGATTTATTTGGTGGTCTTAAGAAGCATGTTGGCATCTTGGAAGCAGTATTTTGTGGGCCCAGAAATCATTCTGAGATCCTCCGTTGTCTCTTGGGATGCCCACACTCTGTTCCCACCCCATTTTCACTCCTTTCTCCTAGAGCTTCCCCTTGGTTTTCTGCTTCCACCTTGGGTCAGTGAGGCTTCCTGGATTTTGGGGCCCTCTCCTCAATTTTGGGGGCTTCACCAGATTATGGGGGCACCCCATCCCAGTCCCACTGGGGAGATGCTGCACAGCTGGGCAGAGCTGAGCCCTTTCATCAGTTGTGGCCTGAAGCTCAATGGTCCTCACATGGTAGGGGGAGTCCCCCCAAAACTGAACCTGCTATGGGAGGCCATTTTATGGGTTCTGGCGTCTTATTTTGGTGTTTTGTGGGAACACTGCAAATTCTGGGAGCTGTTTTGGGGTCCTCCCAGGGCATTTTTGGGTCCTGACAGGAAATTTTGGGGTTCAGAAGGCACATTCTAGGGTCCCAGGAGCCATTTTGGGATCCCCTTGGGTCTTTTCCCCACACAATTTTGGAGTACAGCCCCACGCCCCATCCTTTCTCCCTCCCAGCTGTGACAAGAAGGGGGCGGCAGCAGAGGGCCCTTGGGCGGCAGCAGAGGGCCCTTGGGCAGCAGCAGAGGGGCCTTGGGTGGCAGCAGAGGGCCCTTGGGCAGCAGCAGAGGGGCCTTGGGTGGCAGGGCAGGCCTTGGGCGGCAGGGCTGCGGTTGGTGGTGCCTCCTGCCATTGGCAATAGCCCCTTGGCTGTGGCAGGGACGGGTGGGTTAATGGCGGCAGCCTGGCGGTGTGGATGCTCTGGAGGCTTGCAGGCTGCTCTAAGCCACAGCCCCAGTGTTAGCTCTGGGCCGAAAGGCACATCCCCAGCACAGCCTGGACCTTCACCCTTCCTGCTTGTTGTGGGTCCAGCATGGGCTGCCTGGGGGGCACAGGGGGTCAGGGGACATTGTTTGGGTTGTTCAGCAGCTGACTGTGCTCTCACTTCAGCCCCTCAGCCTGGTACTGCAGCACCAGCACCTTGTTCTGTGCCTTCTCCAGAGCTGGGCAGAGGGGCTAAGGGGGCGTCAGAATCACCCCAAAACCCATAGCCCCCCCACCCTGATCACCCCTTTCAGTGTTCCTAATACTGTGTTTGCTGGCTGCCAGCTCCTGCTTCAGCTTCTTCACCTTGGCCTTGAACATTTTGTTTTCATGGCTGGAGTGGGATGAGCTGCCCACATCCCTCCTGCAGATGCTGCTGTTGGGTGGGGTCACAGATGGGGGCACATCTGGAGTCGGTGATGCCTGGGTCCTTTGCACAGGGTGTTGCTTTCCCCCATGGATCACCAGAGGTCTGGCTGGCCCCTTCTGCTGCTTGCCAAAGGCCTGGCTGGAGGCACCTAGCATGGCCTGTGGCCAGATCAGTATCAGCCTCAGCACCACAGGAGTCTGCAGCAGAGAGGGTCAGCAGGGTCTCCAGACACTACAGAATGCCCCTAGCCCCTACAGACTGCCACTCAGCACCATAGGTTCCCATGTCAGCCACAGGTTTCCCTGCTAAACCCCACAGGATCCTGATTACAACAATCAGCCCCAAAAGATCCTAATCCCAACCCCACAGGTCCCCCATGCCACAGACACTACTCCCCAACCCCATAGGCCACCTTCCACAAACACACCCTCCCCCCCATAGCCCTACAGATGCAGCCCCTACCCCACAGACCACCTCCCAACCATACAGAACCCACAATGCCCCCCATATGTTTCCCCCCCCCCAATCCATAGACACCTACTCAACTCCACAGACTTCCCCTATAACCCCACGGGGCCCTACCTTGTCCCCTAACCCCACCCCCCGCCCTCACAGTTCCCCCCATAACAACACAGACCTGCTGTCAACCCCACAGACCTCCCACCGGTGCCCTCACGGACCCCTCCCCAATCTCACCCACAGGATCCCTCCACAATCAGCCTCATGGGGCCCTCACCCTATCCCACCTGGCAGCCGAGGCGAAGGGGATGCAGAGAAGGAGGAAGTGAGCACAGAGGAAGCTGCCAATGGCCATGCTCTGCAGGTTCATGCCACCCTAGGCAAGCAAAAGTGGACAAGCCCCCACCTGCCCGCTCTGCTGACTGGAAGCTGTCTTGGTCCAGAAAGGAGATCCTGCCCACAGCTGGGCAGCAGAGGGAAATGGCAGAGGCCGTGGTGGCTGGGGAGCACTGGGGAAGGGTCAGGTGCTGATCGTGGGGTTCAGGATCATGACAGATTGTGAGCTGTGGCGGGGCCGGGGAGGGCTGAGGAGCGCTGATGGCAATGGGAGCAGGGTGGGAAAGTGCTGCGGCAGGCTGGGGGGGCATGAAGTTCTCATCCAGGGCAGCCCCATCCTTGGCTTGGGGTGCACAGTAGTGGCTGGGCTTGCTTAGGAAACACCAGAAAAACTCTTTAAAACCTCTTCTAGACAGCTGGGTGAGTTTTTAAGCTTTTGAAGAGTTTTGAAGGTACTTCAATGATTTCTGGGGTATTTTTAAGCTTAATCATGTAGTAAAATTTCTTTTAAAAGTTTAGAAGATACTTGGATGACTTTGTAGCCAGTTTATAACATTTTAAAGCATTTTTGAACTGAAAAATAGTTTTGAGAAAAATAGTTTGGAAAAAAAATAGTGAAAGAGTTTTTTTAGAGAATATTTTGAAGGGTTTTGAGAACTAAATATGTGCTTAGGTGGTTTCAGAAGGTGTGTGAGTATTAAAACTATTGTACTGATTTTTCTGGGAGTTTTGAAGGTATTTTAATGATTTTCAGACAGCTTTGTGCCTTTTTAAGCATTTTTGAAGCGTGCCAAACACTTAGAGAAGCCTGGAAAGATACAGGGTCCTGCATCTGGATCGAGGCAATCCCAGGCACAAATCCAGGCTGGGCAGTGACTGGCTGGGGAGCAGCCCTGAGGAGAGAGACTTGGGGGTGCTGGTGGACGAGAAGCTCAACATGAGCTCTCAGTGTGCACTTGCAGCCCGGAAAGCCAATCAGATCCTGGGCTGCATCAGGAGAAGTGTGGCCAGCAGATCAAGGGAGGTGATTCTCCCCCTCTACTCAGCTCTGGTGAGACCCCACCTGGAGTACTGCCTCCAGTTCTGGAGCCCCTATTACAAGAGGGATCTGGAGGTGCTGGAATGTGTCCAGAGAAGGGCCACGGGGATGATCAGAGGGCTGGAGCACCTCTCCTGTGAGGACAGACTGAGGCAGTTGGGGCTGTTCAGTCTGGAGAAGAGAAGGCTCCGAGGTGACCTCATTGTGGCCTTCCAGTATCTGAAGGGGGCCTACAAGAAGGCTGGGGAGGGACTTTTCAGGCTATCAGGTAGTGATAGGACTAGGGGGAATGGAATGAAGCTGGAGGTGGGGAGATTCAGGCTGGATGTGAGGAGGAAGTTCTTCACCATGAGGGTGGTGAGGCCCTGGAATGGGTTGTCTAGAGAGGTGGTTGAGGCCCCGTCCCTTGAGGTGTTTAAGACCAGGCTGGCTGAGGATCTGGCCAGCCTGATCTAGTGTAGAGTGTCCCTGCCCCTTCCAACCCTAACTGAAACTATAAAACTATGAAACACACTAAAATTACTTAAAAATTAGGTTGGAAGAGTTTTGAAGATATTTTGATGATTTTTTTAGGTAGTTTTAAGCTATTCTAAGAGTTTTTGAACAGTGTTGAACTCGTACAGAAGCTTAGAAACTCATTAAAATGTCTTCAAGTTTAGTTTTTAGAAGTTTTTAATTATTTGTGAAGATGTTTTATTGAGTGTGTGTTTTTCAAGAGTATTGAAGGGAGTATGATGAGGTTTTTTTCATTATTAAATATTTGTAAGCATCTTTGAAGAGCATCGAAGAAACTCATTAAAATCTCTTCAAGCGGGCTTCGCTGTCACGACAGGCTGCCAGATCGTGAGCTGCGGCTTAGGCGGCCGGCGGTAAGGACACCAGGGAGGGCTGCACCCTGCAGCACCCAAATAAAGCCAAGATCTCAATCTGGGTGTTGGCAGTTTTGCCCAGTGGGAACAGGACCCTGGTGCTGGGGCTGCACCCCTCAGCTCTATCCAAAACCAGACACTTTTTTTCTCTTCCATCTTTTCAGTTTGATGGAGCTTTTTGTGGTGGATCCAGCCCCAGGGTTGGGTCAGATCTCAAAGTGCCCCCTGGGCTCCCACTCTGTTCCAAGATCCCCCAGGACATGCAGGACCCCTCCCACTCCTGTCAGTATTTCTCAGCCCTCCCCAGCCCTCCATCCATTTCATCTCCCTGAAGGGCTTTGGGGACATCAGGCTGTGTTGGGCCTCTCAGGTCTCCTCCAAACCCCTGCCCCCAGAGGGGTGGGGCCTATAGTGGAGGTGGAGTGGGGAAGGGTTGGGATAGAATAAGGCAGGGTGGGTGGGAGGGGCTGTAGGGATGGGTTCCCAGGTGTTATATTGAGGCTGTGTCCCAGAGTGCAAGGCCTGGGTGTTTCTGACATACTCAGCAAGTAACCTGTGTCCAGTTCTGGGCCCCTCAATTTCACAAGGACATTAAGACACTTTGAGCATGTTCAGAGAAGGGCAACAAGGGTGGTGAGAGGCCTTGAGCACAAGCCCTACGATGAGAGGCTGAGTGAGCTGGGATTGTGTCGCCTGCAGAAGAGGAGGCTCAGGGGAGACCTTATTGCTGTCTACAATTACCTGAAGTGTGGTTGTAGCCAGGAGGAAGTTAGTCTCTTCTCTCAAGCAACCAGCACCAGAACAAGAGGACACAGTCTCGAGCTGCACCAGGGGAAGTTTAGGCTGGAGGTGAGGAGAAAATTCTTCACTGAGAGAGTCATTTGCCATTGGAATGTGCTGCCCAGGGAGGTGGTGGAGTCACCATCCCTGGAGGTGTTTAAGAGGGGATTGGACGTGGCACTTGGTGCTATGTTCTAGTCATGAGGTCTGTGGTGACAGGTTAGACTTGATGATCTTTGAGGTCTCTTCCAACCTTGGTGATTCTGTGATTCTGTGAAGGCTTCTCTCCAGACAAGGGCAGAGCATGTGCCCAAGGGCACAGCACATGCAAGGAGCGCAAAAGAGCAAAACAGTGTAAAGAGCAAAAGTGTGAGTTGTTTACAATTTGGGTAATATTTACGAGGCTTGGATTTAGCCAATAGTCAAACTTGGTCAACACCATTAGCCTATGAGAGCATGTGGCCAGAATATGCCCATACTTAGAGGAAGCACAAGCACAGCACAAGCATCCCATGAGGTGGGTGTGTGCTCTTGTTTACCAAAACAAGGCAGGTTGGGTTGTTTACCCCAGATTATTGACACCTGGCCCTTTGTTTTCTCAGCTCTGGCTAAGTACCCACTCCATAAAGGAGGAGGAGGGGATTTGAGCAAAATATGTAGGGACAAGTTTTGGCAATATTTGGGGCATAATTCAGGGCATAATACAGCCTTTGCCACATACCACCCCTTGACTTTGGGCAAAGAAAGACCTTGGGCATAAATTACCCCTGTTAAGTTTTATCCCATGTGGGTTAGGTTGTCTCATACAAGCACAGTGAGTTACATATACCGTACCATATGCACTAAATAAACAGTACACAAGCATATAAAACATACAAACATACTCTAAACAGAGTGTAGCTGCAAAAGCAGTGTGGAGCAGTATTTGCTCTGAGCCCAGTATTGCTACTTTTAGTTTCTACCCCCTGACCAGTGATGGGTCTGTCTTCAGTGTGACACTGAAGCAATTAAAGTGTCCATGGAGCTTTGTAATTTCCTGTCCCCTTGCTATGCAGCTGACATTGCCATGCCTGTGACATCCCAGTTCGCTCAGCCTGACTTGATCCAGCAAGAGCCTGTACCTGGCATCTGCAGTATTTTGTGATGTCAAACGTGGCTGCTTCAGTAGCAGGTTAGGGTTGAGCAGCATCTGTGGGCAGCAGTTTAGGGTGGCTCTGGAGTCCTGAGTTGGACTTAGGGCAATAGCAGACCCTGGCCTGTTCATCTCTTGGTGTCATTCCAGTTGGGTCACTCTTTGAGAGGCCAGGGGTAAGCAGGTGACACTGATGGATGAACAGGTTTTGCAAGAACATGATCCAAGTGCCTTCCCCCTTTTCCTGCAGCTCCAGAAAGCATGAGCTGCTTTGCATCCTCAGGGCTCCTCTGAGTATTGAGGAGTGTCCAGCACAGAGATGCTTCTGGGCAGGACCCCGCTGGCCAAGGGGGTCTGCAGTGCAGAGCAGAGCACACAGGCTGTGGAGTGGTGTGTGTACACAGGGCCAAGGAGGAACCCTGGGGTCAGAGGAACAGCTCCTGGGAAATGCAGTTGCAGGCACCAGTCGTCTTGTATATGTCTGCTGAGGGTTGTCTGCTAGGCAGGACCTGAGTCTCCACTGAAGCTATCCCATCTTCAGGGGGCCCTGCCTGCTGCCTTGGGAGCTGTCCCCCAGTAAGGCCCAGCTCTCCTGTAGGGGCCTGGGCAGTGCTGATCGATCCTTTGGAGGTGATACAGTTTTGATCGAATTGTTAAGCCTGAAAGATGATAAAACAGGAATATGATTCATTAAATATAGAAAATTATTTTTCCAGGCCAATTTGATCATTTGCCCAGTTGATGATAGGTTAATTACACTCAGTAGGATGTTAATAAACAGTAGAATAACAGTCTAGGAAAATCAGAACTTGGAATGCAGAGGACCATACTGGAAACTCTTACAAACAGGAAAACTAATGACAATGCCACCTCTCGTGGCAAGATCAATCACAATGGAGCTAACCAACAGGTAAAACAGGCTATGAACCTTACAAATAGCCAGCTGAATTAGCATAAGTTACGCACGACCCACCGAGCTGTTAACTACCAAAACCTTTGCTGAAAGAAGCACTGCTCTGAGTTCATAGTTGTAATCCCAAAGGCAGGAAAATCCAAAGGTAGAATACAAAATTGGAGGATGTGTGAGAGAGGGAGAAAACGCTGCTGTGGCAGAGATCTGTGACTAAAGCACAGTGCTGCCAGGACAAAAGAAGCTAATTGCCCTGAATACAGGAGCACAAAGTAGATGGTTGTCACTGTCTTGAATCCCATTAATAAACAGGGAGGGAGAGAGTAAGAGAGAGAAAGGGATACAGAGATGTGGGCTCTGAAATCATCCCCTGTAAATTCCCTTATTGCAAACTGAATGGCCCAATGGCACATTACCTATACAAATCCTGGCAATCAGTTCAAAACGTTGTATGGCGTGCAAAACTGCACATGCTTCTCATAGCATCTGACACTAGCAGTTGCCTCTCTGAAACGTGAGGCATGGGGTCCAGGTTCCACCCTCTCCAGGCAGCCTCAAATGTGCCTGCCTGTTGGGTCCTTGACCTCAAACCTGGACCCTGCAATGGGGAGGGAAGAGAAAGGGCAGTGGCCAAACAGGTTTTGCTGGCATGTTAATGCCTCTTCCAGGACAGGAGGTCAGTCCTTTTTCCTGAGCCCTTCATTTTTCTCTGGCAGGGGCTGTGTCCTCTCTCCATCATCCCTACCCTTCTGGGCTGGACAAGAGAAGAGTTTGCAGATCTGCTTGTTGGAACAGTGCAGCAGGTAAAGAATCCATGACTTTGTCAATAGTGGGACCCCTATCCCCTGCTGATTTCTGGGGCACCTCACATTTCCCTCTAGACCCTACTTCCCACCACATTTCGCCCCTCCCAAGGCTTTGAAGTGTACTAGATGTGCTACAACGTTGGGGCTCAGCCCCGTGCCCCTTGGGAGAGACAGCAGGAGGGGTCAGTGGGGGCTGGGCTTCCTGGGTCAGCAGTACTGCCTCCATTTTCTGAGCCAGGAGGGCAGGGATCAGGCTGGGAACCAGCCTGCCAATGCTTCTTGGCACAGGAATGGGAGTTGAGCCCCTGCCATGAGTACCAGGGGTTCTCCCTCTTCCCAGCAGAGGAACCAGGGGTCTCAGGAATTAGGGATCCTGACCCACCCCAGTTGCAGTCTAATCCCCTCACTCCATTCCTTGCCTCAGTCAGTGTTTGGTGTTGGTAGGTGTCAGGTTTCAAGGCTGATTTTTCTCTAGGTGTCACCCTAGAGCACAGAGGTGATCACCCCCCCCACCAGCATGGCTACCCAGAAGGATCCAGACCAGAGCCCAGAGAAGCACCACCCAGAGAACAAATTGGAGGAGCCAAAGAGCAGCCTTGAGGAAGAGGAGAAGGGAATAGAGGGTAACAAAGGCATGAATGAGGAGGACAGTGAGGATGAGATAGATGAGGAGGAGGATGGTGAGGTCGGCCACAAGGAGGAGGGGGATCATGTGGGAGAGGAGGAGAATGAAGGGAAGGGCGATGCTTCTGTGCCACCCAATCATGCAAATCAGTGCTCCAAGTGTGAGCAGAGCTTCCCACCCGGCTTGAAGTTGGTGGAGCACCACTGCCCCAACCCTGGCACTCAGCCCACCACCTCTGGTGACTGTGGCAAGAGCTTCAGCCTCAGCTCCAACCTCACCCAGCACTGCCACATCTCCCCTGCCAAGAAGCCATACATCTGTGCTGGCTGCGGCAAGACCTTCACTCGCAGCCTGACACTCATCGCCCATTGGCACAGCCACTCCGGGAAGAAGCCCTTTGCCTGCACTGACTGTGGCAAGAGCTTCCGCCACGGCTCTAGCTTCTTCCAGCACCGCCGCGTCCACACTGGCGAGAGTCCACACATCTGTGGTGACTGTGGCAAGAGCTTCCAGGGGAACTCAATGCTCATCGCTCACGGGCACATCCACACACGTGAGAAGCCCTTCACCTGCAGCGACTGTGGCAAGAGCTTCGGTGTCAGCTGCCACTTCTTCCGACACTGCCGTGTCCACACCGGCGAGAAGCCGTACTGCTGTGCTGGCTGTGGCAAGAGCTTCCGTTGGAGCAAGACTCTGATTACACATTGGCATGTCCACACCGGCGAGCAGCCTTTTGCCTGTGATGACTGCTGTGAGACCTTTTGCCACATTTCCCACTTCCTACAGCACCGCTGTGTCCACACTGTCAGGAGGCCATACAACTGTAGTGACTGTGGCAAGAACTTCAGCTGCAGCTCTGACCGCAGCCAGCACCTCTGCAGCCACCTCTCCAAGGGCCCTGGGCTGTGCAGGAGCGAAAACAAGCCACTGGCCACAGAAGTGCTTGAGACCCAGCAGAGCTTTGTTCAGGGCTCAGATACAGTAAAGCAGAAGGAAACTTGCACTGGTGAGAGGCCAGATGTCCATGCTGACTGCAGCAAGAGCGTCACCAAGCGCTGCCATGTCCGCGCTGGCAAGAAGTCCTTGACCTGCACCGACTGTGGAAAGAGCTTCAAACAGAGATCCCATCTCACCCAGCATCGCCGCACCCACACCGGTGAGAAGCCCTACATCTGTGGTGACTGCAAGAGGAGTTTCACTGGCAAGTTCTCCCTCACCCAGCACCGCCGCACTCACACTGGTGAGAAGCCCTACACCTGCACGGACTGTGGCAAGAGCTTCCGCCAAACCTCCACCCTTAACCGACACCGCATTATCCATACTGGTGAGAGGCCATACCACTGCACTAAATGCAACAAGAGCTTCAGCTTCAGCTCCAATCTCAATCAGCACCTACGTGAACACACCGGCGAGAAGCCCTTCACCTGCGCTGACTGTGGCAAGAGCTTCACCCGTAGGTTTGATCTCACCAAACACAGTCGCACCCACACCAGTGAGAAACCTGAGAAGACTTACGCCTGTCCTGACTGCAGCAAGCGGTTCATCCACAAGTCTTCCCTCACCCAGCACCGCCGTGTCCACACCGGAGAGAAGCCCGTCTTCACCTGCACCAACTGTGCCAAGAAATTCAGCAGTAGATCCACCCTCAACCGGCACCACCGCACCCACGCTTGTGACAAGTCTGTGGCAGGGAGCACATAATTACACTGATGAGCACTGTTGGGGCAAACACGATCCCCCTGGGAAGCCCTTTTCTATCAAATTGAACCAAAAATCACCTCATTTCCACCCTGTTTTCTCATACGCTGAGGGCTCCGGCAGCAACACCCCCCAGCCCTCCTAAACTCCAATTAGAGACAGTGACAATAATTAACAGTGATGAGTAGACACAGCCAATGCCAGCTGGCCCAAATTTTGCTGGGATTTGGCTGTTTTATCCCAGGGGTAAACCCAACCCAACCTCTTCCTCATTTCCATTTGAGGTGGCTTGGCCCTGGCTTGGGGGGCAGATGCCCACCAAAACCACTCTATCACTCTCTTAGATGGGCAAGGGAGAGTGAAAATGTAACAAGACCTGTGAGCCAAGACAGGAGTAGTTTAATAACGCAAAAGTGAATGCCAAGGCTGCATGCAGAGGCAGAGGAAATACAAGTCCCGTTCTCTCTTTCCCATCAGCAGATGGGGTCTGGCTGCTCCCTGGGAAGCAGGGCTCCAACATGCATAGCATCTGGTCTGGAGGACAGACCAGGAACAACTGTCCCCGCGCTTTATCTTTTATACCTGAGCTGACATCATGTGGCACGGAATACCCCTTTGGTCTGCTTGGGTCAGCTGGCCTGGCCATGTCCCCTCCCAAGATCTTGCTCATCCCTCAGTGTATTCTTGGGCTGGTGGAATGCTGAAAAGTGCAGCCTGGGTGCTTGGCTCAGCAGTAGCTGAAACATTGGTGTGGTATCAACACCCAGCTACAGCACTGCAAAACACAGCACTAGAAGGATGCTCTGGGGAGAATTCACTCCAGCTCAGCCAAACACAATACAATCTCCACCCCTTATTCCATACCATTTGTGTCACGCTCAGGTTCCACAATTCGATACATGTGACCATCTCGCTCAGTTCTCATACTGAAATCCCTTCTTGCTAACACTCACAACCTAGGCTTTGTCCTTCAACTATCTCAATGCCCAACATAGAGATTTATACATTTTCATCAACTCTCCCCAGTCCTTTAGCATTCTTCCATTCCATGGGCGGCTTCTGCTCCTCCAGATGTCACTTGGACCCCATCTGTACTGTTCAGGACAGGAGAAGCAGGATATTTTACTGTTGGGCACCAGTGCCAGCTTAGTCTGAGTCACTGCTTCATTCCTATTCCTTTGAAATTTTTTGTCCGTTCAAGTCTTTATTAGGGTGTCACTTCTTGTGACACACAGCTCACATCCCAGGCTATTCCCCCCCCCCCCCCATTAAAACTCACTGAGGTACACACCAAGTCTCCCAGTCCTTCCTCATTATCCACCAAGCACACCCAGGTTTTTGAGCAAAGGGCTTGCCATTCCTCACGGGAGGAGCAACTCATGCTGCCTTCCCCAGCCGCATCCCCATGTGCCCCACGTGGACCTTCTCTCCTCCCACAGTGCTTAGAGGTATACTGGGGGCAGAACCCTGACAGTTAGCAGATGGTCTAGAGCTTCTGCTAAATGTGCATCCCAATGCTCTCAACGTGGTCTTTAACAGTCTATCTGTTCATCTTCCCAGAGGCTTGTGGGTGCTAGGGAATGTGACAAACCCACTCAGTGCCATCTTTCTTGGCCCAGGAACTGATGGCATTATATCAGAAGTGAGTCTCGCTTTCCAATTCTTTCTGGGGGTACCATGTCACCACAGGATTTGTCTTTCAAGGCCTAAGATGGTGTTCTGGGCAGTGGCATGGTTTACAGGGTGTGTCTCCAACCAACCCATAATTGCTTGTACCATGCTGAGTGTCATAGAAACATAGAATGGTCTGGGTTGGAAGGGACCTCCAAAGGTCATCTAGTCCAGCCCTCTCTGCAGTCAGCAGGGGCATCCTCAACTAAATCAGGTTGCTTAGAGCTCTGTTCGTTGGGCTGTGTGGAACTGATGCCTTGGCTGGCTGAAGAGGTGGAACCTGTCTGTATTTCTGGTGTGACAGAGGGATCGCCATTCCTGCATGCACTAGAAGCTAGGCACCAGAACGGAAGCCACAGTTTACTTTCACTTGGAGGGGTGGAAGGAGTCACTGGACTCAACTGCCCCAGGGGTGGAAACACAGCCCCACCATCTGGGACTAGTCATGGACTGATACAGACTGTACTGGAACAGAGTGGAACTCCAGAGCAACTGCAATGAGCAGCCTTCTGTGTACTGCAATGCGAGCTCACTTTGAGCGAGAATGGACAGTGAGCGGCGTGTGATGTCTATTGTTTGATGTTGATTGCTGCTGGGCCCTTGTGCTAAACCATTACAGGGTGTCTTCAAAATTCTGGAGCCAAGAAGAGACTGTCTCCACAGGTGGTGTATCCAGATCCATGCAATACATCATTGCTACGCTGAATCACCTTCTTCCACATAGCCCACGTGTATGGAACATCCTCCAGATCTGCCGGGGCATTTTCATCGTCCGGGGCACTGTACGTAACTTCCAACACTGCTGGTTCCCCCAGGTGCTGGATGCCTTCATCTGTGGTGTTCCACTTTCCTGGAAAATTCACAAGATCTTCCCTGACGGGGTCCCTTGCCCTCACACTTAACAGGGCTTGTCTCCAGAGACTGCATATACCTTTTCCAATCCTTTCTCAAGCCCTCGTTTTCTGGTGATGGGTCCCAGCTGTGGGGCCTCTTTCCCTTCTAACAGCTGACTGTCAGCCCTGATATCCCAGCACGGAAGCAGCCAAGGAGCAGTCCCCTCTCCTGGCTGGCGGCTGTAATCTTTCCACATATCTCTAAGTTCCGATGAGGTCAGAGATCAGGTAGTCTCTGCCTCAGTTTGATTTCTCTCACTGTTAGTGATGGGAAAAGTGGTGGGAAGACTTATTTTTGATGTGTAGAACTGTATCAAATCGACTAAACCTCTATTGTTTGTAACTCTGTGTGCACGACTGCTACCCAAGACCCTACTATTGTTTAACTACATGTAATGTAACAACTGAAGATTAAAGCGTCCCTAAAAGATTAGAGGAAGCAAGCAGCAAAACAGACCCCTACCCACACTTACCCATACTATGAAACTGGGCTGTATGCCACTGGAACCACAAAGGACGTTGTTGGGTGGGGGGAAGGTCACTGGGCAGGTGATGAAGTCACAACCCTGGGAGTCTCAGACGACCTCCTTTTCTGTTCCAGCACAAGCACAGTGGTGCTTTTGCATTACAGCATTACGGGCGCGCTTTGCCCGCCTCCTGGCATGTACTGGCCCTAAGTGACAGGATGCAGAGGGTATATAATTCACCCGGAGCTGCGACGCGGGGCGGCAACCATTCGACCATTGTTGTCCTCGTGGGGGCGTGGCCCGCTAAAAGTTGGTGCCTTGCCGACTCTGAGCCTGGATTATGCGCCACTGTGTACCGTTCAGTCTGCTGGGGCTTACGGCATCTGTGTAAGCATTATGCTTTTGCTGCCCTAAGTAGCAAATTGCTTTTGCTGTTATGAATAAATTACTTATATATAATATTGTAGATAGCTTTCCGTTGCACCTCATCCTTTACGAACCTTTAACAGTAACACTCGCTTCCTCCAATCTCCTAGTTGATGGACCAGCCCCTTGATCAGAGTCTTCTCCTTCTTCTTCCCTCATTAGTTAAGGTGATTCTCCCCCTCTACTCCACTCTGGTGAAACCCCACCTGGACTACGGCGTCCAGTTCGGGAACCCCTATTACAGGAAGGATTTGGACATGTTGGAAGGTGTCCAGAGAAGGGCTGTGAGGATGGTATTAGCGGGCTGGAGCACCTCTCCTGTGAG
Organism: Colaptes auratus; assembly: GCA_015227895.2. NCBI lineage: Eukaryota > Metazoa > Chordata > Aves > Piciformes > Picidae > Colaptes > Colaptes auratus. The sequence goes on from CM037637.1 coordinate 35,403,825, forward strand.
GACAGACTGAGAGAGTTGGGGCTATTCGGTCTGGAGCAGAGAAGGCTCTGAGGAGACATTACTGTGGCCTTCCAGAAAGCCTACAAGAAAGCTGGTGAGGGACTTTTTAGGGTGTCAGGTAATGATAGGACTAGGGGGAATGGCACAAAAATAGAAATGGGCAGATTCAGATTGGATATTAGGAAGAAATTCTTCACCTTGAGGCTGGTGAGAGACTGGAACAGGTTGCCCAGGAAGGTGGTAGAAACCCCATTCCTGGAGGGTTTTAAGGCTAGGCTGGATGTGGCTCTGAGCAACCTGATCTGGTGTGAGGTGTCCCTGTCCGTGGCAGGGGGGCAGGTTGGAACTAGATGATCCTTGAGGTGCCTTCCAACCCTTCCAGAGTTCTTCCCTGGGATGGCCACCCAGGACATGGATCAGTACTCCCTACCCACCGAAAGCTGTACTCTCTTTTTGCCAACCCTGTCTCTGGCACACTGTAGGCAGTGCTAGGTGGCTGATGCCAGCTCTCTGCTCTGGCACGCCCTTTTGGCTTGGAGGTAGCAGTCAGTTGCAGAGCCCAAGAGCCATTGCCCACCTCCATTTACCATCTCATTCCATAATTCCCATGGTGACTGGGCTCTTGCAGTACACACAATTCTATGATTCTCCTTCTCTAAATAAAGTTTTGGCATTTAATTTAATGAGCATATCTCCTCCTGTCTTCATTTAAAAAGCAGAGAGAAGGCTCTTTTTGAATTGGAGAGAAATACAGATTATATTCAAAATTATACATGAATCACAAGGACTATTCCAAGCCTCTTGAACTGAAATCATAATGGCCAAAATAAATTCTGTATGACTAAAACAGAGGAGGAAGCTGATGAGGATCAACCTGTCAGGCATCTGAAACACACCTGGAAATCAATGCAGACACTCAGTGGTCAGCAAGAAATACTAAAATATGGAGCCACATGTGGATTTCAGTATCTGTGCTTAGCAACTAGTGGGAAGAGAGCCTGTTTGGAACGATGGTGAGGAAACACGAGTGTTGTCTGAGGTGGATATGAGTCTAATGGATATGGAGATGTAGATCTGTCAGCTGGAATTTGGTTTGTACGTCATGATGAACCCCTTAGCAAAGTCTGAAGGAGATTTTCAATCTCAGCCCAAGTAAGGTTTAACAAATAAGAAGCTGCATCTTCAGTGGAGCAAGAGCATCTCCAGAGACTTCTCATGAGACTCAGAAGAGGGTAAAGCAAGGAGGGGGTGGCAGGGGCTCAAGCAATCAGAACAGGTTTACCATCCCTGTTGCCCACAGCTGGGATGGCTCCTGACAAGAATAGGCAGTGTCTTTAACAGTACACAACCAAGTCCAAGTTACCAAAGCATCCCTGCCTTGAGCATATACATCTCCACACAGCTCTGTGAGCAGCTGGGCTGTGGTTTCCAGAGCTGCACTCTCTCACTGCTCCTCCACTGCAGTGCTTCCATGACACTGCCTTAAAATATGCTCATTGTTCATTATGGTTTTGAGCTTCTGATTCTTCTCAAGATGTGTCCCTTAATGAACAGTGGAGGGTGATCTAAACACATTTTTCCAACTCAGTACCCTAGAACAGAGAAGGGCCTTGCAATCCTTGCTGAGCCATAGATGTGCTCTTCTCCAAGCAAACCATCTCCATTCCAAAATCTGCTGAGCAGATTTTGTCTTCAGAGAGATGAAGGTCTGCTTGGAGATTGACTACTCCCCTAGTTTGTTCTCCTGCTCTGAGGATCTGTGTGGAATCCTGCATGGTCTGCAACCTCTGCAGAGATGTCTGCAGAGATTAAATTGATTAGGAGAGCTGCTTGAGGTACTTCTCCTGTGTGGATTCCAGGGCCTTTGTGTGACTCGCCTCCACTGTCCTTCCTGTGAAAAAACAAGTGTCACTAGGGCAATGGTCTTGCCTCCCCTGAGGTCATCACACTAAAAGCACAGGCCCTTTCCTCTTAGAAGGGACCAAGGAGCCTTCTTCCAGGCCTTTCAAAGACAGGGCAGAGAAGAGGAACCTTGACCACCTGAAGGTGTTCACCTCAATATGGAGGGGTTTCAGTGGTACAGGATGTAAGAAATGCTCCCCAATGAAGGTGTGACCATCTGCATTCACTGTGAGGAATGTTGGAGGACTGGCTCACAGGACAGTTTGCTGTAGAAAAGCTTTTGCCTTCAAGTGATGAAGGCCTGCTAGGTGATGACCATGCTCTCACAGTTTCTTCTCCAGTTCTGTTCTGAGGGTTTGAAGGTCACACTGTGAAGACTGCTAACTGTTCTGAAAAACTTTTTGTAGAGGTTCTACTTGTTGGGAGACCTGCTCGAGCTCCTTCTCCCACATGGATTCCAGAGCCTTTGTGGCACTTGCCAGCAGTGTCCTTCCTATGAAGAAACAGTAGTGGGACAACAATGTTGCCACTTTGAAGTGTGCACCACCCATCTGCAAAGAGGATGCCCAAAGCCCTGATTTAACAGCCCTGCCAAAGCATCTTTCTTAGCTCTCTCCTGTGGAAATCTTTACCTCAGAGGAATTCAGTTGCACCTTGAAGGTGCCATCTGGAAAGAGTTTTCTCTTTGCCCTCTGCCTTTGAGCAGGCAGAGGTGCTCTCAAGAGTCCCATGTGCTCAGAGACATGGTGAGGCTCTCTTCTCCTCATTTCCCACTAGCAGCAAAGGAATCCCATTGCTTCCCCACTGACCAGAGTGTGGTGGGTTAACACCCTTTTCTGAGAACAAAAGAACAAAGCAGGGGAGAGGGCTTGCAGGTACTTTTCACTCCCTGCAGGGCATTTTTCACCTGGGAAGCTGAGTCTGTTCCACTCCCCCCTCCCTGCCCAGCTAGGGTATAAAAAGCAGGACATCGTAGCTGTTGGCCCTGGCTTTTCTGGCTCCTGCCTCTGCTGGATGAGAGCTACTGCAGCTGCCCTCCTGCTCCTCTGCCACGTGGTCAGACCTGATCCTTCTCCCTGCTGCCTCCACACTTCCTCAGAGAAAGGCTGGGTTTGTATTATTCTCTTGTTTTTGTCCCCCTCCCATCCATCCTTGTTCCTTGCCCTTGTGAACCTTTTTCCTGTTTTATATATATACATATATATTGCTTAAAGACAATTCTTTACCTCTCTACTTCCAAGCCGACTCCAAATTACTGTTTGGTGGATTTGCTCCTTCCTTTTCTCCCCTCTCTGTTGGGAGGGAGGAGGGGGGGAGTGGGGGAGAGATTCTCAGCCTTGCCCCCACCTGAGCTCTTAATTTCCAGTTAAGGCTCAAACCACCACACAGAGGCACAGCCAGAGAAGGAGCCCAGGCCATGCTCACTGCCAGGTGTCCCTTGAGGGAAGAACAGTGCCCTGCCAAGATGCCAGCTGGCCAGAGAAGGGGCAAGGCAAGTCCTTGCCTCAGAAGCTGGGGAGGATGGGATTGCAAAGTGTGCAAACTGTGCTGGTGTGTGCTAGGAAAAGTTCCCTGCTTGGGCAGCTCTGCACACGGGTAGCCTGGGGTCCTGGACACCTGCCTGGGGATGCACAACATATCAAAGGACTTGCTGGGGTGACCATTTCTGGGGTGGTGAGTTGGATTCATCTGGCTGTGGTGGGTCCTCAGGCATGGGAAGCCTTCCGATCTCCATCTTGCTCAGAAAGTTTTTCTTCCTAGATAGTGCAGGCCAGCCCTGACACTCACCTGCATCAAGCTTTCTCTTCCTTTTGCCTTTGCACAGAACGCAGAGCACAACAACTTTCTGTTGTCATCCTTGCAAGAGAGTTTAGAATGAAAATGTGCACCTCTTCCCACAGGAAGTGGGAGAAACTTACAGTCTCACCTTTCTCATCTGTTGGTAGCTGGACAAGAGGATGATGCTTCTGTGGTCAAAGAAAGGCAAAGGAAGCCCAGAAGTCATTGCTATATGCCTTGGAAAGCCTTCCTCCCGCAGCCATCGGCAATACCCTCTGCTACAGTGTGACATGTCTCTCATCAGAGAGGTCGCTCCCTCTGACCAGGTTCATCCCACCCCAAAGGCCATGGCTTTGCTGTGTTTCAAAAGAATGCAATGAAGAGCTTTTGGGAGATGCAGATCTCTTCTTAGCCTGCTCAGTCCTCCCAGAGACACAGAGTTTTTTTATGTCTCCTTTTCCTTTCCATTCCTGTCTTACCAGATTCCTCAGACATCTCCTTGCTCATTCTGCTTTCTTGTGTCCTTTTCTTAGAGCACAGTTGGCAATGCAAGGACAAGAGTGGCCAGAAACTCGGGGGAGGGGCGTACAGGACACACATGGACACAGGACTAGACAACAGAAGGCAGAGTTGGTAAGATGTTCTGATGGACTCCCAGCTTGTCCTTGTCCCATCTCAGGTGTAGTGGAGCTCTCTGACAGTTCTCACAGCCTTGCACATCATTCTCCTCACTCAAAATTAGTTGTGTGTGCTTGTGCACAGCACAGGAGAAGGTGCTTCAGCTCAGCTACTTCTTTACACAGAGGCAGAGGAAGAGAACCCCTGTTCATATGCATAGTCCTTGAGACCAACTCCAGGCCTCGAGGTTACCCTGACCAAGCTCTCAAGAAAGCATGGCAGTGGGCTGATTTTGGCTGTCTTCCAGATGCCCACCTAGCTGCTCTCTCACTCCCCCTCCCCAAATGGGCAGGGGTAGAAACAGAACAGAAAATCTGGTGGGTTGACATAAAGACGGGTGGATCTCTTAGCAGTTGCCGTCATGGGCAAACCAACTCGACTTGGGGAAAATCACTTCAATTTACTGCCAATTTCAAATCAAGCAGCATGGGGAGAAACCAAAACCAAACTTAAGACACCTGCCCACAGCCTCCCTTCCTCCCAGCCTCAGCTTCACTCACTTGTTCCTGACCATTTTGCCTCCTGACCCAAGTGGCAGAGGGGACTGGGGAATCAGAGTTTTCATCACTCCATAACATCTTGTCCCTGACCCTCATTCATCCTTCCTCTGTTCCCCTACTATGGTGCAGGGTCCTTCATGACCATGGGATAGTCCTTCAAGAACCCCTCCAACATGGCTCTTGCAAAAGTTTCATTCCTTTCTTCAATACACTATCCACAGGCAGCACAAGCTTTGCTGATTGCTTCTGTTTTGGACAGCAGTGGGGTTTACTTCAAGCTGACAGGACCTGTCTGTGGGAAACAAAAATCTCCCCCAGGGGGAAATGGATACTTCAGCTTCTTCTGTGAAAAGGCCATCCTTACTTTGCCCCAAGGACTCTCTGGACCCACCAGTCCTTTCTAGACTGGAGATACAGCCCTTGTCTCCTGCTCTGCAGCCTCCCCTGGGAAAGCACAGCCAGCTCTGTATACCAAAGGCAGCAGAGAAATCCATGGTATACAAAAAATTGGCCCTAGGTGGCCAGGGGATACCTCAGCTTCTTCCCCAAGGTGACCAATCCTGGTCCCTTGTATTTTTCTCTCTGAGCCCTACTGGGGACAGCCCTGTTGCTGGTGTCCCCCATTTCTTACTCCCTGCCCCTGAGGAGACCCAGGGAACAAGCAGCACCTGCTGGCCCCTGTGTGCACAGCTTGGAGGAAAGAGAGCAGTTCCCCTTTCACCCCAACAGCAGCACAGCACTCAGAGCTTATTCAGAAGAGAAAGGATGAAGAGAGATGCTCACCTGCTTGAACCACCAAAGTGTCATGGCACAGCCTTTTGCCCTCCTGGCCACAGAAACTGAACTTTCACCAGCAGAAGGGAAGGAAAATGAAGACTCAGGTGCTGGAGTTGAAATTCAGCCTTTCTCTGCCCCCAAATCCCTTCTCAGCCTGCAGGTCCTGTTTCCTCTTTCAGAGAGGGAGATATTTTGATGTGGAAGGTGACCAGGTGCAAACAGAACTTGATGATCCAGAGAGGTTTAAGACAACCAGACCCCTTGATGAATGCTCACTGCTCAGCACCAAAATTAACATTATTTCATGAGGAAAGCTGCATTTTACTTCCTGTTAGGAAGGACAAACATCACATCTCCAATCTACAGAACAAAGATGAACTTCATTCAGCTCATAAAGGCTTTAACTTTGAACAGTAAAAGTTAAATATTAACTGACTTTAAGATTAACTCAGGTTTTGTCTCTGGTTGAAGATCAGGCATGGTTTGTCTGTGAGGCCAATGCTTGGTTGTCAGGCGACTTTAGGAAAGGAGACAGGGTATCCCTTGAAAAGGCTCCTTGAAAGAGGAGTAATTCTGCCTGGAGTTGAAATGCTCTTGGATTGGCACCAGACTTGGCTTCTGGTATCATTTCTCACAGCTGTTCCTTTCTTGCCATCCTGTGGCTGTGCAAAAGGCAGAGCAAGCACAAGAGCAAGCAAGAGCCCAGTCACCATGGGAATTATGGAATGAGATGGTAAATGGAGGTGGGCAATGGCTCTTGGGCTCTGCAACTGACTGCTACCTCCAAGCCAAAAGGGCGTGCCAGAGCAGAGAGCTGGCATCAGCCACCTAGCACCGCCTACAGTGTGCCAGAGACAGGGTTGGCAAAAAGAGAGTACAGCTTTCGGTGGGTAGGGAGTACTACTGATCCATGTCCTGGGTGGCCATCCCAGGGAAGAACTCTGGAAGGGTTGGAAGGCACCCCAAGGATCATCTAGTTCCAACCTGCCCCCTGCCATGGACAGGGACACCTCACACCAGATCAGGTTGCTCAGAGCCACATCCAGCCTAGCCTTAAAACCCTCCAGGAATGGGGTTTCTACCACCTTCCTGGGCAACCTGTTCCAGTCTCTCACCAGCCTCAAGGTGAAGAATTTCTTCCTAATATCCAATCTGAATCTGCCCATTTCTATTTTTGTGCCATTCCCCCTAGTCCTATCATTACCTGACACCCTAAAAAGTCCCTCACCAGCTTTCTTGTAGGCTTTCTGGAAGGCCACAGTAATGTCTCCTCAGAGCCTTCTCTGCTCCAGACCGAATAGCCCCAACTCTCTCAGTCTGTCCTCACAGGAGAGGTGCTCCAGCCCGCTAATACCATCCTCACAGCCCTTCTCTGGACACCTTCCAACATGTCCAAATCCTTCCTGTAATAGCGGTTCCCAAACTGGACGCCGTAGTCCAGGTGGGGTTTCACCAGAGTGGAGTAGAGGGGGAGAAGCACCTTAACTAATGAGGGAAGAAGAAGGAGAAGACTCTGATCAAGGGGCTGGTCCATCAACTAGGAGATTGGAGGAAGCGAGTGTTACTGTTAAAGGTTCGTAAAGGATGAGGTGCAACGGAAAGCTATCTACAATATTATATATAAGTAATTTATTCATAACAGCAAAAGCAATTTGCTACTTAGGGCAGCAAAAGCATAATGCTTACACAGATGCCGTAAGCCCCAGCAGACTGAACGGTACACAGTGGCGCATAATCCAGGCTCAGAGTCGGCAAGGCACCAACTTTTAGCGGGCCACGCCCCCACGAGGACAACAATGGTCGAATGGTTGCCGCCCCGCGTCGCAGCTCCGGGTGAATTATATACCCTCTGCATCCTGTCACTTAGGGCCAGTACATGCCAGGAGGCGGGCAAAGCGCGCCCGTAATGCTGTAATGCAAAAGCACCACTGTGCTTGTGCTGGAACAGAAAAGGAGGTCGTCTGAGACTCCCAAGGGTTGTGACTTCATCACCTGCCCAGTGACCTTCCCCCCACCCAACAACGTCCTTTGTGGTTCCAGTGGCATACAGCCCAGTTTCATAGTATGGGTAAGTGTGGGTAGGGGTCTGTTTTGCTGCTTGCTTCCTCTAATCTTTTAGGGACGCTTTAATCTTCAGTTGTTACATTACATGTAGTTAAACAATAGTAGGGTCTTGGGTAGCAGTCGTGCACACAGAGTTACAAACAATAGAGGTTTAGTCGATTTGATACAGTTCTACACATCAAAAATAAGTCTTCCCACCACTTTTCCCATCACTAACAGTGAGAGAAATCAAACTGAGGCAGAGACTACCTGATCTCTGACCTCATCGGAACTTAGAGATATGTGGAAAGATTACAGCCGCCAGCCAGGAGAGGGGACTGCTCCTTGGCTGCTTCCGTGCTGGGATATCAGGGCTGACAGTCAGCTGTTAGAAGGGAAAGAGGCCCCACAGCTGGGACCCATCACCAGAAAACGAGGGCTTGAGAAAGGATTGGAAAAGGTATATGCAGTCTCTGGAGACAAGCCCTGTTAAGTGTGAGGGCAAGGGACCCCGTCAGGGAAGATCTTGTGAATTTTCCAGGAAAGTGGAACACCACAGATGAAGGCATCCAGCACCTGGGGGAACCAGCAGTGTTGGAAGTTACGTACAGTGCCCCGGACGATGAAAATGCCCCGGCAGATCTGGAGGATGTTCCATACACGTGGGCTATGTGGAAGAAGGTGATTCAGCGTAGCAATGATGTATTGCATGGATCTGGATACACCACCTGTGGAGACAGTCTCTTCTTGGCTCCAGAATTTTGAAGACACCCTGTAATGGTTTAGCACAAGGGCCCAGCAGCAATCAACATCAAACAATAGACATCACACGCCGCTCACTGTCCATTCTCGCTCAAAGTGAGCTCGCGTTGCAGTACACAGAAGGCTGCTCATTGCAGTTGCTCTGGAGTTCCACTCTGTTCCAGTACAGTCTGTATCAGTCCATGACTAGTCCCAGATGGTGGGGCTGTGTTTCCACCCCTGGGGCAGTTGAGTCCAGTGACTCCTTCCACCCCTCCAAGTGAAAGTAAACTGTGGCTTCCGTTCTGGTGCCTAGCTTCTAGTGCATGCAGGAATGGCGATCCCTCTGTCACACCAGAAATACAGACAGGTTCCACCTCTTCAGCCAGCCAAGGCATCAGTTCCACACAGCCCAACGAACAGAGCTCTAAGCAACCTGATCTAGTTGAGGATGCCCCTGCTGACTGCAGAGAGGGCTGGACTAGATGACCTTTGGAGGTCCCTTCCAACCCAGACCATTCTATGTTTCTATGACACTCAGCATGGTACAAGCAATTATGGGTTGGTTGGAGACACACCCTGTAAACCATGCCACTGCCCAGAACACCATCTTAGGCCTTGAAAGACAAATCCTGTGGTGACATGGTACCCCCAGAAAGAATTGGAAAGCGAGACTCACTTCTGATATAATGCCATCAGTTCCTGGGCCAAGAAAGATGGCACTGAGTGGGTTTGTCACATTCCCTAGCACCCACAAGCCTCTGGGAAGATGAACAGATAGACTGTTAAAGACCACGTTGAGAGCATTGGGATGCAAATTTAGCAGAAGCTCTAGACCATCTGCTAACTGTCCGGGTTCTGCCCCCAGTATACCTCTAAGCACTGTGGGAGGAGAGAAGGTCCACGTGGGGCACATGGGGATGCGGCTGGGGAAGGCAGCATGAGTTGCTCCTCCCGTGAGGAATGGCAAGCCCTTTGCTCAAAAACCTGGGTGTGCTTGGTGGATAATGAGGAAGGACTGGGAGACTTGGTGTGTACCTCAGTGAGTTTTAATGGGGGGGGGGGGGGGAGGAGGGGGGAAATAACCTGGGATGTGAGCTGTGTGTCACAAGAAGTGACACCCTAATAAAGACTTGAACGGACAAAAAATTTCAAAGGAATAGGAATGAAGCAGTGACTCAGACTAAGCTGGTGCTGGTGCCCAACAGTAAAATATCCTGCTTCTCCTGTCCTGAACAGAACAGATGGGGTCCAAGTGACATCTGGAGGAGCAGAAGCCGCCCATGGAATGGAAGAATGCTAAAGGACTGGGGAGAGTTGATGAAAATGTATAAATCTCTATGTTGGGCATTGAGATAGTTGAAGGACAAAGCCTAGGTTGTGAGTGTTAGCAAGAAGGGATTTCAGTATGAGAACTGAGCGAGATGGTCACATGTATCGAATTGTGGAACCTGAGCGTGACACAAATGGTATGGAATAAGGGGTGGAGATTGTATTGTGTTTGGCTGAGCTGGAGTGAATTCTCCCCAGAGCATCCTTCTAGTGCTGTGTTTTGCAGTGCTGTAGCTGGGTGTTGATACCACACCAATGTTTCAGCTACTGCTGAGCCAAGCACCCAGGCTGCACTTTTCAGCATTCCACCAGCCCAAGAATACACTGAGGGATGAGCAAGATCTTGGGAGGGGACATGGCCAGGCCAGCTGACCCAAGCAGACCAAAGGGGTATTCCGTGCCACATGATGTCAGCTCAGGTATAAAAGATAAAGCGCGGGGACAGTTGTTCCTGGTCTGTCCTCCAGACCAGATGCTATGCATGTTGGAGCCCTGCTTCCCAGGGAGCAGCCAGACCCCATCTGCTGATGGGAAAGAGAGAACGGGACTTGTATTTCCTCTGCCTCTGCATGCAGCCTTGGCATTCACTTTTGCGTTATTAAACTACTCCTGTCTTGGCTCACAGGTCTTGTTACATTTTCACTCTCCCTTGCCTATCTAAGAGAGTGATAGAGTGGCTTTGGTGGGCATCTGCCCCCCCAGCCAGGGCCAAGCCACCACAAAAGGAGAGAAGGAAGAGGTTGGGTTTACCCCTGGGAAACCAAAAGATCTGTGGATAAAACAGCCAAATCCCAGCAAAATTTGGGCCAGCTTCTGCGCTGGCATTGGCTGTGTCTACTCATCACTGTTAATTATTGTCACTGTCTCTAATTGGAGTTTAGGAGGGCTGGGGGGTGTTGCTGCCGGAGCCCTCAGCGTATGAGAAAACAGGGTGGAAATGAGGTGATTTTTGGTTCAATTTGATAGAAAAGGGCTTCCCAGGGGGATCGTGTTTGCCCCAACAGTGCTCATCAGTGTAATTATGTGCTCCCTGCCACAGACTTGTCACAAGCGTGGGTGCGGTGGTGCCGGTTGAGGGTGGATCTACTGCTGAATTTCTTGGCACAGTTGGTGCAGGTGAAGACGGGCTTCTCTCCGGTGTGGACACGGCGATGCTGGGTGAGGGAAGACTTGTGGATGAACCGCTTGCTGCAGTCAGGACAGGCGTAAGTCTTCTCAGGTTTCTCACTGGTGTGGGTGCGACTGTGTTTGGTGAGATCAAACCTACGGGTGAAGCTCTTGCCACAGTCAGTGCAGGTGAAGGGCTTCTTGCCGGTGTGGACACGTAGGTGCTGATTGAGATTGGAGCTGAAGCTGAAGCTCTTGTTGCATTTAGTGCAGTGGTATGGCCTCTCACCAGTATGGACAATGCGGTGCTGGGCAAGTGTGGAGGTTTGGCGGAAGCTCTTGCCACAGTCTGTGCAGGTGTAGGGCTTCTCACCAGTGTGAGTGCGGCGGTGCTGGGTGAGGGAGGACTTGTCAGTGAAACGCCTCTTGCAGTCACCACAGATGTAGGGCTTCTCACCGGTGTGGGTGCGGCGATGCTGGGTGAGATGGGATTTCTGTTTGAAGCTCTTTCCACAGTCAGTGCAGGTCAAGGACTTCTTGCCAGTGCGGACATGGCGGCGCTTGGTGACGCTCTTGCTGCAGTCAGCACGGACATCTGGCCTCTCACCAGCGCAAGTTTCCTTCTGCTTTACTGTATCTGAGCCCTGAACAAAGCTCTGCTGGGTCTCAAGCACTTCTGTGGCCAGTGGCTTGTTTTCGCTCCTGCACAGCCCAGGGCCCTTGGAGAGGTGGCTGCAGAGGTGCTGGCTGCGGTCAGAGCTGCAGCTGAAGTTCTTGCCACAGTCACTACAGTTGTATGGCCTCCTGACAGTGTGGACACAGCGGTGCTGTAGGAAGTGGGAAATGTGGCAAAAGGTCTCACAGCAGTCATCACAGGCAAAAGGCTGCTCGCCAGTGTGGACACGCCAATGTGTAATCAGAGTCTTGCTCCAACGGAAGCTCTTGCCACAGCCAGCACAGCAGTACGGCTTCTCGCCGGTATGGACACGGCAGTGTCGGAAGAAGTGACAGCTGACGCCGAAGCTCTTGCCACAGTCGCTGCAGGTGAAGGGCTTCTCACGTGTGTGGATGTGCCCGTGAGCGATGAGCATTGAGTTCCCCTGGAAGCTCTTGCCACAGTCACCACAGATGTGTGGACTCTCGCCAGTGTGGACGCGGCGGTGCTGGAAGAAGCTAGAGCCGTGGCGGAAGCTCTTGCCACAGTCAGTGCAGGCAAAGGGCTTCTTCCCGGAGTGGCTGTGCCAGTGGGCGATGAGTGTCAGGCTGCGAGTGAAGGTCTTGCCGCAGCCAGCACAGATGTATGGCTTCTTGGCAGGGGAGATGTGGCAGTGCTGGGTGAGGTTGGAGCTGAGGCTGAAGCTCTTGCCACAGTCACCAGAGGTGGTGGGCTGAGTGCCAGGGTTGGGGCAGTGGTGCTCCACCAACTTCAAGCCGGGTGGGAAGCTCTGCTCACACTTGGAGCACTGATTTGCATGATTGGGTGGCACAGAAGCATCGCCCTTCCCTTCATTCTCCTCCTCTCCCACATGATCCCCCTCCTCCTTGTGGCCGACCTCACCATCCTCCTCCTCATCTATCTCATCCTCACTGTCCTCCTCATTCATGCCTTTGTTACCCTCTATTCCCTTCTCCTCTTCCTCAAGGCTGCTCTTTGGCTCCTCCAACTTGTTCTCTGGGTGGTGCTTCTCTGGGCTCTGGTCTGGATCCTTCTGGGTAGCCATGCTGGTGGGGGGGGTGATCACCTCTGTGCTCTAGGGTGACACCTAGAGAAAAATCAGCCTTGAAACCTGACACCTACCAACACCAAACACTGTGACTGAGACAAGGAATGGAGTGAGGGGATTAGACTGCAACTGGGGTGGGTCAGGATCCCTAATTCCTGAGACCCCTGGTTCCTCTGCTGGGAAGGGGGAGAACCCCTGGTACTCATGGCAGGGGCTCAACTCCCATTCCTGTGCCAAGAAGCATTGGCAGGCTGGTTCCCAGCCTGGTCCCTGCCCTCCTGGCTCAGAAAATGGAGGCAGTACTGCTGACCCAGGAAGCCCAGCCCCCACTGACCCCTCCTGCTGTCCCTCCCAAGGGGCAGGGGGCTGAGCCCCAACGTTGTAGCACATCTAGTACACTTCAAAGCCTTGGAAGGGGCGAAATGTGGTGGGAAGTAGGGTCTAGAGGGAAATGTGAGGTGCCCCAGAAATCAGCAGGGGATAGGGGTCCCACTATTGACAAAGTCATGGATTCCTTACCTGCTGCACTGTTCCAACAAGCAGATCTGCAAACTCTTCTCTTGTCCAGCCCAGAAGGGTAGGGATGATGGAGAGAGGACACAGCCCCTGCCAGAGAAAAATGAAGGGCTCAGGAAAAAGGACTGACCTGTCCTGGAAGAGGCATTAACATGCCAGCAAAACCTGTTTGGCCACTGCCCTTTCTCTTCCCTCCCCATTGCAGGGTCCAGGTTTGAGGTCGAGAAGCCAACAGCCAGGCACCTTTGAGGTCCCTGCCAGAGAAAAATGAAGGGCTCAGGAAAAAGGACTGACCTCCAAAGGATCGATCAGCACCGCCCAGGCCCCTACAGGAGAGCTGGGCCTTACTGGGGGACAGCTCCCAAGGCAGCAGGCAGGGCCCCTGAAGATGGGATAGCTTCAGTGGAGACTCAGGTCCTGCCTAGCAGACAACCCTCAGCAGACATATACAAGACGACTGGTGCCTGCAACTGCATTTCCCAGGAGCTGTTCCTCTGACCCCAGGGTTCCTCCTTGGCCCTGTGTACACACACCACTCCACAGCCTGTGTGCTCTGCTCTGCACTGCAGACCCCCTTGGCCAGCGGGGTCCTGCCCAGAAGCATCTCTGTGCTGGACACTCCTCAACACTCAGAGGAGCCCTGAGGATGCAAAGCAGCTCATGCTTTCTGGAGCTGCAGGAAAAGGGGGAAGGCACTTGGATCATGTTCCCGCAAAACCTGTTCATCCATCAGTGTCACCTGCTTACCCCTGGCCTCTCAAAGAGTGACCCAACTGGAATGACACCAAGAGATGAACAGGCCAGGGTCTGCTATTGCCCTAAGTCCAACTCAGGACTCCAGAGCCACCCTAAACTGCTGCCCACAGATGCTGCTCAACCCTAACCTGCTACTGAAGCAGCCACGTTTGACATCACAAAATACTGCAGATGCCAGGTACAGGCTCTTGCTGGATCAAGTCAGGCTGAGCGAACTGGGATGTCACAGGCATGGCAATGTCAGCTGCATAGTGCTGACCTCTCAGCCTCTAAGCCAAGTGGGACAACACCAGCAGCTGCCAAGGCCATACCTGCAACTCAGGCCATAAGACACCCTGGAACGCTGCACCAAGAGTGTGTCACCCGTACCCTACAACAAACCTGCCCAACTATACAATACAATACAATACAATACAATACAATACACCAGGTTGGAAGAGACCTTCAAGATCATCACGTCCGACCCATCAACCAATCCAACCCACCTAAAACTGTGACATCACAAAAGGCTGGAAAAGCCAGCTGCAGGCTCCTTCCAAATGGGCTACAGCAGAGCAATTGGGAATGTCACAAGAAAGACTAAAGGTCTGCTGTGTGTCCCTGGCCTCTCAACTACTGAGTCAACTAGAGAGCTCCAGGACCTGCACAGGCCGGGGTCTGCTCCTGCCCTACCTCCAACTCAGGCCCATAAGACATTCTGAGTGTCTACCCTACCACTGACCTGGCCACCTGTGACATCACAACAGGCTGTAAAACTCAGCCACAGGGTCCAACTGCACGGGCTCAGGCAGAGCCACTGCAGACATAAGAAGGGTCAAACATCACGTGCATACCAATGTCCTCTCAAATACCAAGCCGGTTGGGACACCACCAACACCAAGAGCTGCACAGACCTGGCCTGCTCCAGCCCACCCTCTTGACTGCAGCCCCTAAAACTCTGTAGAGAGGCCAAGGGCACACAGCTGGTCTCTGCCCCTGCTTATTATGTCCTCGGTGGCTCTGCCTGTGGCAGTGCTGCAGGAGCCTGCATTTGGCTTCTGCAGCCTTTTCTGCCTGTGTCACTCTTGGCTGTGGCATTTTTAGGACTAGTGCCAGCACCCTCTTTTGTGCAGCAGTTCAGGGTCTCTGAGGACCCTGACTGGAAGTTAGGGCTGGAACAGGTCCTGGTGTGTGCAGCTTCTGGTGTTGTCCAAGTTGGCTCTGTAGTTTAGAGGTCAGGGGTATGCAGCTGTCTTTTGCTGATACTTGAGACATCCCCTTTGACTCGACCTGAGATGGTGCTATGGGAGCCTGTGGATGGCTTCTGCAGCTTTTGTGATTTCACAGGTGGCTGGCTTAGTTGCAGAGTAGGGGCAAAAAACTATTTTGTGCATCTCTTCAGGGTCTAAGAAGCCTGAGACAAAGCTAGGGCAGGAGCAGAAGCAGGCCCTGGCCTGTGCAGGTCCTGGTGTCATCTTTGCTGTCTCAGGAGAGGAGAGGACAGGGGTATGCTGCTGACCTTTGCCCCTCCTTCTAATGGGGGTTCTCTCCTAGCCCCGATTCTGCAGCACCCAAATAAAGCCAAGATCTCAATCTGGGTGTTGGCAGTTTTGCCCAGTGGGGACAGGACCCTGGTGCTGGGGCTGCACCCCTCAGCTCTATCCAAAACCAGACACTTTTTTTCTCTTCCATCTTTTCAGTTTGATGGAGCTTTTTGTGGTGGATCCAGCCCCAGGGTTGGGTCAGATCTCAAAGTGCCCCCTGGGCTCCCACTCTGTTCCAAGATCCCCCAGGACATGCAGGACCCCTCCCACTCCCGTCAGTATTTCTCAGCCCTCCCCAGCCCTCCCTCCATTTCATCTCCCTGAAGGGCTTTGGGGACATCAGGCTGTGTTGGGCCTCTCAGGTCTCCTCCAAACCCCTGCCCCCAGAGGGGTGGGGCCTATAGTGGAGGTGGAGTGGGGAAGGGTTGGGATAGAATAAGGCAGGGTGGGTGGGAGGGAGGGGTTGTAGGGATGGGTTCCCAGGTGTTATATTGAGGCTGTGTCCCAGAGTGCAAGGCCTGGGTGTTTCTGACATACTCAGCAAGTAACCACATGGTCTCTTTGTTCATTACATAGAACCTGGAAAACATCTGAACATTTCTCTATAGAGTCAGGAGCTTTATGAAATGTCTGTTGGAAACCAGGATGAAGGAAAGCAAGCCAAGTGAGTAACCAGCTCAGAGACGATCTGTGTACATCACATGTGGGCACCAACATCAGAGAAGAAAAACCTAGGATTGTTTGAGGAACACCTCAGAGCCCTGAGGTGAGTCAGTAGCATACAAACATAATGTGGGGAACAGGGTGTCTCCCCAAGTGACCACCGTGGGCCTCGCACGGGTGTATTACTGTTTTGCTGACGCAGCATAATGGAAGCGTGCCTGTGTTCAACTCCATAGTGCACCCTTGGGGGTATGGGGCAGGAAGGAGGAATCACTGTTTTCTCAGCCCCTGCTTTGTAAAGCTGCTGGGTAACTAACTACAGGAAACCCCCGAGGGTGTGCTGGCTTTGTGGGGGATACCTGCCAGCACCTCGTGCCAAATAAAGCATCGTCTGCTCTCTGATCTGTTTCCACAGGCTCCTACTTCAAGTAACATCAGCAACACTGTGGCTATCAGGACCAAGGAAGCGATCTTACCCTGTACTGGGCACTGGTGAGGCCGCATCTCAAGGTCTGTGCTCTGTTTGGGGCCCCTCATTGAGGGGATACTGAGATGCTGGAGCACGTCCAGAGAAAGACAACCAAGTCAGTGAAGGGTTTTTTGCATAGCCTGGATGAAAGTGGGCTGATGGAAGACCTCCTCCCTCTCCACAACCATCTGAAACGAGGTTGTAGAGAAGTGGGGGGGTCCATCTGGTTGACCAAATAACAAGTGATGGGAGGAGAGGAAATGGACTCAAGTTGCTCCATGGGAAGTTTAGATTGGATATTAGGGTAAAAATCTTCACAGAAAGGGTTACCAGGCATAAAAACAGCTTGCCCAGGGCAGTGGTGGAGTCCCCCTCTGTGGAGGTATTTAAGATTTGTGTAGAATCACAGAACTGTTGAGGTCAGAAGAGTCCTTTGAGATGAAGTCCAACTGCTCATCGTTCAAGAAACATGGTGGGATGACTCACAGCTGGAGCTGCAATGGATAGCCACGGGTTCTGTAAGAAAGACAACCCAGCAAGGCCAGGGGTGGAATAGTCCTTGATGGGAAAGCAAGAGCAATGGATTTAAGCTCTGCCTAGTGGAGGAAGGAGTTTAAAGTGTGTGGGGAAGAATTAAGGGTCAGGCTGATGTGGGGGACATTGCAGTGGGTGTTTACTTAGAGGCCACCTGCTCTGGAAGAGGAAATCAATGAGGCCTTCTACAGACGGCTGAAAGTAGCCTTGCCATCACATGCCCTGGTTCTCATGGGGGACTTCAACCACCCTGGTATTTGCTGGAAAGACAACACAGCAAGACACAAACAACCGAGGAGGTTCCTGCAGTGCTTTAAGGATGACTTTTTGACACAAGTGATGGAGGACCCTACCAGGAGAGGTGAGCTGCTGGACCTTGTGCTAACGAATGCACAGGTCTGGTCAGGGATGTGAAGGTTGGAGGCAGGCATGTCAGATGGCATGCCAAGCCATTCTGTGATTTCATGATTCTATGATAATACATATGAAAACTTAAAAGTTAGCTTTTCGGAGTCAGTGAATGTCATTAATAGATGAGAAGACAGACATGAGCAGACAGTGTGAGCTTGCAGGCCAGGAGGCAAATCACATGCTGGGCTGCAAAGGATGCATTGCCAGCAGATCCAGAGATATGATTCTGCCACTTTGCTCTGGTGAGATCTCACCTGGACTACTGTGTCCAGGTCCGGACCCCTCAGTACAGGAAGGATATGGACCTGATGGAGCAGGCCCAGGGGAGGACCCTGAAAATGATCAGGAAATTGGAGCACCTCTGCTATGAGGACAGGCAGAGGGAACTGTGATTATTCAGTCTGGAGAAGATAAGGCTTTGGGGAGACGAAACAGCAGCCTTCCAGTACCTGAAGGGGGCTAGAAGAAGGATGGAGAGAGACTGTTTACAAAGGCCTGCAGTGATAGGACAAGGGACAATGGTTTCAAACTAGAAAAGAGCAGACCTGGCCTCCTCCAGCCCACCCTCTTGATTGCAGCCCCTAAACCTCTGTAGAGAGGCCAAGGGCATGCAGCTGGTCTCTGCCCCTGCTTATTATGTCCTCAGTGGCTTTGCCTGTGGCAGTGCTGCAGGAGACTGCATTTGGCTTCTGCAGCCTTTTCTGCTTGTGTCAGTCTTGGCTGTGGCACACAGGTCTGGTCAGGGATGTGAAGATTGAAGGCAGCCTCGGCTGCAGTGACCATGAGATGGTAGAGTTCAGGATCACATGAGAAATTAGCAAGGCAATAAGTAGGATTGCAATCCTGGACTTCAGGAGAGCCATCTTTGACCTGCACATTTGGGAGGAACAAAGCAAGGTTGCCAGAATATGTAGGGATGCCACAGAAAATCTAAGGCCCTCCTGGAATTAAATGTGGCAAAGGATGCAAAAATAACAAGGGCTTCTTCAAGGCAAAAAGTGGCCCTGCTGCTGAATGTGGTGGATGACCTGGTGACAAAGAAAACAGAGAAGGTGGAGTTCCTCAATGCCCTCTGATGCTAAGGCTGGGCCTCAGTCCCTGGAGAGAAGAGAGGAAGTCTGGAGGAAGGAAGACTCTGCCCTAGTCTAGGAGAACAGGGTTAGAGAGCACCCAGGCAAGTTGGAAACCCACAAATCCATGGGCCCTGATGGGCTGCCTCTGCAGGTGCTGAAGGGGCTGGCTGAGGTTACTGCTAAGCCACTCTCCATCTTTGAAAGGTCCTGGAGAGCAGGGGAGGTGCCTGAGGACTGGAGGAAAGCAAATGGAACTCCAGTCTAAGGGAAAAAAAAGGCAATAAGGAGGACCAGGAAACTACAGACCTGTCAGCTTCCCCTCCATCCCTGGAGGTAGTCTACAAGCATGTGGAGGAAAAGAAGATTATCAGGAACATTCAGCATGGATTCATGAAGGGGCAATCATCTTTGACCACTCTGATAGCCTCCTCTGATGGTGCAACCAACTGGGTACAAGAAGGAGAGCAGTAGAGGTTGTCTGCCTTACCTCAGCAAGGCTTTGGACACCATCTCCCATGGTTGAGCTCAGGACATTTACTGTCCACTCCTCCATCCTAACTTTCAGAATTCCAGCTGGCTTGGTGCTTCTGTCAGCATTTCCACTAGACTGGTAGTGGCTCTGTGCCTTTGCAGCTACTGTGGGGATTCTGTTGGGCATTCAGTGAAGTCACCATCCCTGGAGGTGTTCATGGCAGAGTGCAGGCATGGCACTCTGGGACATGGCTTAATGGCTGTGGTGGTGTTTTGTTGATGGTTGGACTTGATGATCTTAGAGATCTTTTCCACCTTCAGGGACCCCATGATTCTACAACCAAGAGCCAAGCACAGCCAGCCCAAGGGGTACCCCCAGCCAACTCCATCGGGTTTGCCCAACCTCCCTCCCACAGCCTGGTGCCCCATGTGCCATGCATGGGCCAGCACAGGGACAAGCAGGATGAGGAGGGGCAGCAAAGTCCTTGCTGCCAGGGGCATGGGGACACTGCAGGAACCAAGGGCTGGTCACCAGTAGAGCAGCAGCCACTGCAGTGCCCACAGGACTCAACTGCCAGAGCACCCTTGGCCCTGGCACTGATGTCACCGAGTCGCTGGTTCTGGGTGCTGGGCAGAGTGGCCTCTGGCAGGGGGAAACATAGAATCATGAAATAGTTTGGGTGGGAAGGGACCTCTCAAGGCCATCCAGTCCATTCCCCTGCAGTCAGCAGGGACATCTCCAACTAAAGCAGGTTGCTCAGAGCCCCAAACCACCTCACCTGGAATGGTTCCAGGGACAGGGCATCCAGCACCTCTCTAGGCAACCTGGGCCAGGCCCTCACCACCCTCACTGTCAAACATTTCTTCCTTCTCTCCAGTCTGAACCCCCCTCTTTGAATTCAAACCATCCCCCCTTGTCCTGTCACAACAGGCCCTGCTCAAAAGTCTGTGCCCAGCTTTCTGATTGGCCTCTTTAAGCACTGAAAGGCCACCCAAAGGTTTCCCTGGAGCCTTCTCTTCTCCAGGCTGGACAACCCCAACTCTCTCAGCCTGGCCTCACAGCAGAGGGCTGTTCTCAATCCACTCATCACCCAGGTTTGGGACCTTGCTTGCACTTGGCCTGGCTGAACTTCATGAGGTTCCCACAGACCCATCCCTCAGACTCATCCAGGTCCCTCTGGATGGACCCTGTCCCTCAGGCACTTCATACAGTCTTAGAATCACAGGACTCCTGAAGTGGGAAGAGACCGGTGAGATCACGAAATCCAGCCGCTCACCTGGAGCTCGCAAGCCCACCACTGCTGCTGCTACTTTTGGGTTTAGTGGTTGTTTTGGTGGAATAGGTGCTCCAGTCCTTGCATGCTCTATGCCCTGTGCCACTTGGAAGCTTGTTTTGACCACAAACCTGAACCACAAATCGCTCCAGCCCAATCTGCCGCTAACTACAAAGGCAAGCCTGAGCAGCTCTCCGCCCAGAGCTACTAAGCTCCAGCAGACGCCTGTCCGAGCAGAAAGCTCTGTTCAGCTACCAACGCGATCCAGCAACACTTCCCCCCGAGTGCCTCTGGGCAGAGCAAAGCTCTTCTTACTTTGATTCACATTGTGAGCAATTCGATCCTAAATTCTGTTTAAGCCTCTCTGACTTTCTGACCAAGATCTGCTCCATTTGTGAGCTGAGGGGTCCCACAAAGTTGTAGCCTCCTTTCCTTTCAGGATTTCAACAAGTGTATTAAATGTCTATTTGTTCTAAATGGTTTTGAACTGCTAATTATAGCCTATTTTGTGTATAAGACAACCATAACTGAGTACCCAAACCTTTAAAAGTGGAATTCTAAATAGTCTGACTGAAATTTTTCTACTCATAAAATATTATACTTCTATAGTATTTCCTATTCATATTAATATTTGTAAATGCCATGACAGTGTCCTGACTGGGTGGTGTGTGACAGACTCCCCACCACGGTGTCTGCCTTATTGGCCTGTCCCTTGATTCTTATGCATAGACACTCAACCCTATCATCACCATCACCAAGCCTCAGAAGAATCACAACCCTCCCTGACACAGAGGAGCCACCCCACCACCTCTCCTTCTTGTCTGTCCCTTCTGAAGAGCTGGTACCCATCCATTGCAGCACCCCAGCCGTGCCACTTGTCCCACCACATCTCTGTGGTGGCTGCTATGTCACAGTTGCCTTCCACTGGCTTCCAGTTCCTCCTGCTTTGTTCCCAGCGCTGCCTTCGTTGGTACCAATGGGTGTCTGACAGGCCTGATGTGCACTGTGCTTTACTGTGAGCTCTGCTTCGGTTCCATAACAGACCTGGCTCAATACTGATCATGTCCAGCACCATCTCCCAGGGGGAAAGGGCCAGCACTGAATGCTGCTGTCCATCCTTGAAAACCCTTGGCAACTATTTCACAAGCCCAGGAATTCTGGGGGTTCCACCTTTACATCAGTTCTAAGCCACCATCAGTTACAATGTGCTCTGCTCAGGCTTGGCAATAACGCCACTTGAAGAGGTTTTCACGAGTTTCTGGGCTTCTTTGATTGTTCAATGCTCCTCAAAGATGCTTAAAAATATTTAATAATGCCCAAAAAGTCATCAAACCCTCTTCAATACTTGTCAAAATAACCTGGAAAGCCATTAAAAACTTTTAGAAACTAATGCTGAAGAGATTCCAATGAGTTTCTAGGCTTAAGCGCTCAACTCTTCAAGGCAAGCTGAGCACCTCCTAAAAGCCATCAAAATTTCTTTAAAACTCTTGAATTGCCCTAAAAACTCATTAAAATATTTTCAAGACCTCTAGAACCTCCTAGAACCACCAAAAGGTGGATTAAAATCTTTTTCAAAAAGCAATGGAGAGATTTGATTGAATTTTGGGGTTCTCAAAACTCTTGAAAATCACCAGAAACAACATCAAAATCTTTTCAGAACACCTCAAAAACTCTCCAAAAGATGCTCAGATCTTTTCAAGAGGCTTAAAAGCTGAGGTTGAAGAGATTCTGATAATTTCCTAGGTCTTTGAAGCGTCTGACACCTTCCAATAACACTTTGAAAGGTCTAAAACTCCCTTAAACATCACCACCTCATTAAACTTCTGACAGATCTCTAAAAGCTGAGATCCTGTCAAAATCCTCTTTAATATCTTCATTGATGATCTGGATGAGGGGATTGAGACAGTCATCAGCAAATTTGCAGATGACACCAAGTTGGGAGCAGATGCTGATCTGTTAGAGGGCAGAAGGGCTCTGCAGAGGGACCTCAACCGACTGGACAGATGGGCAGAGTCCAACAGGATGGCATTCAACAAGTCCAAGTGCCAGGGGCTGCACTTTGGCCACAGCAACCCCATGCAGAGCTACAGGCTGGGATCAGAGTGGCTGGAGAGCTGCCAAACAGAGAGGGACCTGGGAGTGCTGATCAACAGCTGTCTAAACATGAGCCAGCAGTGTGCCCAGGTGGCCAAGAGGGCCAATTGCATCCTGGCCTGCATTAGGAATAGTGTGGCCAGCAGGAGCAGGGAAGTTATTGTGCCCCTGTACTCAGCATTGGTTAGGCCACACCTTGAGTCCTGTGTCCAGTTCTGGGCCACTCAGTTCAAGAAGGACATTGAGACACTTGAATGTGTCCAGAGAAGGGCAACAAGGCTGGGGAGAGGCCTTGAGCACAGCCCTGTGAGGAGAGGCTGAGAGAGCTGGGGTTGTTTAGCCTGGAGAAGAGGAGGCTCAGGGGAGACCTCATTGCTCTCTACAACTCCCTGAAGGGTGGTTGTAGCCAGGAGGGGTTGGTCTCTTCTCTCAAGCAACCAGCACCAGAACAAGAGGACACAGTCTCAAGCTGCACCAGGGGAAGTTTAGGCTGGAGGTGAGGAGAAAGTTCTTCACTGAGAGTCATTTGCCAGTGGTATGTGGTGCCCAGGGAGGTGGTGGAGTCACCATCCCTGGAGGTGCTCAAAAGGGGATTGGATGTGGCACTTGGTCTGTGGTGACAGGTTGGACTCGATGATCTTTGAGGTCTCTTCCAACCTTGGTGATTCTGTGATACTGTAATCTTAGCATTTCCTAGAACCACGTAAAGATGCATTAAAATCTCTTGGTTTTAAAGAGTGTTCAGAGATTTTAAGTAGTTTTCTGGCCCTCAGAACTCTTAAAAAAATAGAAATCCTCAAAATGATTCAGGTCTTTTTGAAAGGCTTAAATCTGACCTGGAGGTTCTCAGAGCCTCTGCAGCCTGCTCCAAGAGTTCACTCTTCAAAAACCATCTAAGAAGGCTTCTCGCCGCCAAAACCCCATCGAAATACCTTTAAAACGGCTAAAAAATTTAAACGGTCATCAAATCTCTTAAAAATCATCTGCGAGAAACCTTACCAAGCGTTTTGGCCTTTCTATCCGAGTGCCGCCGCTGTCCGGCACTGGAGCCACGGCGGCGCCGCCCGGGCTGAGAACTGCAGCTCCCGGCACGCCCCGCGGCAGCAGCGCCCAGCAGTCCACGACCACGGCTCCCAGCACGCCCTACCGAGACTCCCCGCTCCGCTCCCCCTGCCCTCGGCCCTCCCTGGTGTCCTTACTACCGCCGCCTAAGTCGCAGCTCACGATCTGGCAGCCTGTCGCGACAGCGAAGCCCGCGACCGCCGCCCGACACCTCCCCGGCGCTCCGTAGCAGCTGCGGCCTCCTAGACGAGATGGAAAATGGCTTCGGCGGCAGGCAGCGGCGGCGCGTCTTTGTGCCTCGAGCCGGGGGGAGGGTGGGGCGCCGCTATATTGGCGGCTCTGACTGGCTGTTGCTGGTCAGTTGTGGGCGGGACTTCCTCTCCGCACCGAGACCCCGCCCCCGGCCGGCCGGAGCGTGGCGGGCTTGGGGTTTCCGTCGCATCGCCGTCTGCTCCCGGGAGTCTGCAGGGCATGGTGGGCGGCCGCTGCCTTTGCTCCGAGCTCTTCCTCGTCCTCCTGCTCTGCGCCCCCCTTCCGCCTTGGCCCCTGCTGGGGGCACCTGCGGGACAGAGTGGGGGAACCTGGGGTTGGGATGCCTTGGGGCTTGGGGGAGCGGCTCCTGGCGCTGGGATCCGCAGGCGCTGAGGGTTGTGTCCTGGAGCTGGGCTTGAGGAGGGTTCTGTGAGGTTTGGGGGCGGCGTCTGCGGGGCTGTGGGTGGCGGTTCGTGGGGGCCTGAGCAGTATGGGGGACTCCGTGAGGTTCCTTGGGGGGCTTCGGGGCCGAGAGGGGCGTCTGCGGGATTGGGAGGGAGCCCGTGGGGCTGGGCAGGGTCCCGAGGGGCTCTGTGGGTTTCGTACGGTTGGGTAGGGTCCGTGCGGTGGCGGCGATCAACTGCAGGGCCAGGGGCAGGCAGCTGTGGGGTTGCGCGGGGGCCCTGGGGCCGGGAGGCGCTGTGCGGGGTGGGGAGGGGTCTGCAGGGTTATGGGGGTGGTTCTGTGTGGTCTGTCGGGTTGGGGCCCATGGGGTTGAGGGAGGGGGTCAGTGGGGTTATGGGGTGGAGGGTTCCAGGGGGTTGGGGGGAGGGATTCTGTGGGGTTAAGGGGGGGAAGCTGTGGGGTTGTGGGGAGCCTGCTGTGTTTGGGGGTCAGTGGGGCCCGGCCGGCCCTGCCTCCTGCAGCCTCCTGTGGTGCAGGCCGCAGGCCGTGCTGAGGGTTTCCAGCCAGGTCTTCAGCAAGCAGGTGGAAAGGCCCAGGCAGGCCCCCGGGGCTCCATGGGGGGCAAGCAATGTCCTGCACAAGGGACCCAGGTGCACAGGGCAGGGCAGGGCAGGGCCACCTGGGCACCACAGACCCCTGATGTGTCCCCATCTGTATTCCCCACCTAACAGCAGCATCTGCAGGAGGAGCCATGAGCAGCTTGTCCTGCTCCAGCCATGAGAACTAAATGCTTAAGGCTAAGGCAGAGAAGCTGAAGCAAGAGCTGGCAGCCAGCAAATGCAGTGTGTGGAGGACTGGGAGCCTCAGAGCTGCTGGAAGGTGCAGGAGCTCCCTGCTGATGTCCTGGCTGGGGTGCAAAGGCCCAAGGCAAGCAGCTGGGCACAGCCTCGGCCCGAGGAGGACAGGGCAGGTTCTGGCTAGCAGGGGCAGAGCTGCTTTCCAGGCTTTTGAGGCGCAGCAGGGCTTCAGAGGCACCAGAACTGGGTCCCAAGCTGGACTCCAGGGGCTTTGTGTTTGGAAAGTTGGATCTGAAGTTGCTGCCCCGGAGCTGCTGAGAGCAGGCAGAAGAAGGCCTCAAGTGAGACAGCTGGGCACCCTCTGCTACTGCAACGCCAGGGCCTGCAGGAGGTCAATGGGGCATGCTGGCAGAGGTGCCCACACTTGGCAGATGGTTGCTGGCAGGCCTGGCCTGGCACAGGAGACTGAGCTGGGCTGAAGCAAGAGCAGCTGTGAGCCTTGGCAGCTTCAGTGCCAGAACTGAACCAACTGCAGCCCTGGGATGCCCTCTAGGAGCGTGGGCAGCACAGAGCAGGCCTTGGGCACTGAAGCTGCCTTTGGGTCGGTGGGCACTGGCCAGAGGGCACTGCTGGTGCTGGGATGCTGCAGCCTGGGCTGGGGTAGAATTGTTCAGGTTGGAAAAGACCCCTGGGCTCATCAAGTGCAACCATTGACCCTGCTGTACCAAGTTCACCCCTGAATCATATCCCCAAGCACCACATCTAACCAACCTTTAAACACATCCAGGGTTGGTGACTCAAACACCTCCCTGGGCAGCCTGTGCCAGTGTCTGACCACTCCTGTGAAAATGTTTTTCCTAATGTTCAGTCTAAACCTGCCCTGCTGCAGCTTAAGGCCTTTCCCTCTTGTTCTGTCACATGTGAGAAGAGACCAGCACCAGCCTCTCCACAGCCTCCTTTCAGGTACTTGTAGAAAGGTCTCCCCTCAGACCCTTCAGACTGAGCAGCCCCAATTGCTCCGTTGCTCTTCACAACATTTATTCTTTGGGCCCTTCACAGCATTGTTGCACTCTGCTGTGCTCGCTGCAGCTCCTCCAGATCTCTCTGGTATTGAGGTGCCCAAAACTGGACACAGTACTTGAGGTGTGGCCTCACCAGTACCAAGTACAGGGCAACAATCTCCTCCCTGCTCCTGTGGGATGCAGCATTTCTAATACAAGTCAGAAAGTAGCTGGCCCAGAGGATGCCGATGAGCCCAGCCAGCAGCTTGGTGCCACCTGGCACCAGCAGGGGGGTGCCACGCACCAGAGCCATGCCCAGGGATGGCAGCGTGGCTTTGGTTGCTGCCTGCCTGCCCTGCAGCCCTTGGTGAAGTGTGGGGGTGTTTGTGGGGGGTGTGGTGTGGACTGGGGGTAGGGTGCTCACCCCAACCCCACTGTAGACCCTTTGGACTTCCCAGGCAGAACTCGTGGCAGAGCACAGGGTGTGCCTCACTCTCAGCCTGGACTGAAAGGAGTAGCTCTGGGCAAATCCAGTCTGAAAAAGGGACACAGGCATCTGGTACCACAGGTGCCACCCCCTCGCCAAAGGCACAACCAAGAAACCACCCCACAAGCTGAGAGGGGCTTTTGGGGATCACAGAATGTTAGGGGCTGGGAGGGACTTCAAAAGATCATCCAGTCCAGCCCTGCTGCAGGGCAGGATCACCTCTACCAGATCACACAGGAACTCATCCAGGCAGGCTTTGAATATCCCCAGAGAGGGAGACTCCACAACCTGCCCTGGGCAGCCCGGTCCAGAGTTCTGTCACCCTCACAGTGAAAAATCTTTTCCTCATGTTCAGATAGAACTTCCTGTGCCTCAGCTTCTGGCGTTGCCCCTTGTGCTGTCGTTGGGCATCACCCAGCAGAGCCTGACTCCAGCCTCTTGTCACTCATCCTCCAAGCTAAAGAGACCAAGCTCCCATTTTGGGGGTCTCTGGGTGCAGTTCTGAGATGTCAGGAAGAAAACTTGAAGAGCACTGAGAAGCCATTTTCAGGTCCCAGGCTGCTATTTTGGGTTCAGTGGCAATCATGCTAGGGTGCTGGGCTCAAGTTGGGCATCTTGGGGGAACATCTGGGGATCCCCCAGGGCCATTTTGGAGCCATGGGGGCTGGTTTATGGTTACAAAGTCGTGGGTTTGGGTCCTGGGGAGTTATTTTGGTGTCTGGGGGGCAGTATTTTGTGGTTCCAGAAGCCATTCTGGGATTCTCTGGAATCTCCTGCCCTCTCACCCTCAAATTTAGGGGGAAGCCCTCATGCCCCACCCCATTTCACTCATTTCTCACAGAGCTTCCCTTTGGCTTTCTGGTTCCATCGTGGCTCAGTGCCCTCTCTGTAGTTTTGGGGCCCCCTCCTCGATGTTGGGGGCCTCCCCAAATTTTTGGGACACTCTTGCAGCCCCCTCACAGCCCCTGGCGAGATGCTGTACAGCTGGGCAGAGCTGAGCCTCAGCCAGGAGCTTGACAGCTTCTATTGCTAAAGCAGCCTGGAGCTCAGCGGTCACTGCATGGTACAGGGGTGGTACCCCAAAACTGAATGGGTCCCCCAAGCTTGGGAGGGCCTCCTTGAAATTCAGGAGACCCCCAAAAACCCCCAACAGCAGCAAAACCAAACAAAACCCAAAACAAAAATCAGAAACCCCAACAAAAC
Source organism: Colaptes auratus (assembly GCA_015227895.2). Lineage (NCBI taxonomy): Eukaryota > Metazoa > Chordata > Aves > Piciformes > Picidae > Colaptes > Colaptes auratus. Next base: position 35,431,399 of record CM037637.1, read on the forward strand.
CAAAAATTCACAGGGCTGGAAGCTGGAATCTCCTGTGGAGCAGCACAAGTTGGCAGACAGGTTGGGGGAGGGCACCCTGAAACTAAGGGATGTCCTAGAACATGAAGAGGGGCTTGGGTATGGGGACCATGGCTATGAGACACCTGCAGTGCTGGGTCCAGCTTGAGTCCTCTTACCCAGCAGGGACAGGGACCTGTTGGAGTGGGGCCGGAGGAGGCCACAGCAATGCTGGGAGAGCTGGAAACCCTCTGCTGTGAGGCCAGGCTGAGAGAGTTGGGGTTGTCCAGCCTGGAGAAGAGAAGGCTCCAGGGAAACCTTTGGGTGGCCTTTCAGTGCTTAAAGAGGCCAATCAGAAAGCTGGGCACAGACTTTTGAGCAGGGCCTGTTGTGACAGGACAAGGGGGGATGGTTTGAATTCAAAGAGGGGGGTTCAGACTGGAGAGAAGGAAGAAATGTTTGACAGTGAGGGTGGTGAGGGCCTGGCCCAGGTTGCCTAGAGAGGTGCTGGATGCCCTGTCCCTGGAACCATTCCAGGTGAGGTGGTTTGGGGCTCTGAGCAACCTGCTTTAGTTGGAGATGTCCCTGCTGACTGCAGGGGAATGGACTGGATGGCCTTGAGAGGTCCCTTCCCACCCAAACTATTTCATGATTCTATGTTTCCCCCTGCCAGAGGCCACTCTGCCCAGCACCCAGAACCAGTGACTCAGTGACATCAGTGCCAGGGCCAAGGGTGCTCTGGCAGTTGAGTCCTGTGGGCACTGCAGTGGCTGCTGCTCTACTGGTGACCAGCCCTCTGCGTGATCAGTTTGGTGAGAACATGAGCAGATGGGATGGTCAACCAACTGCTAACCTTTTCAGGAGACTGAGGGAACTGCAGAGTGGCAGAACCTGAGGTAGCAATACCAGAAGGGTAGCTGGTACTGCTACAGTTTCCCAGGACAACTCTAATAGCTCCAACAGTGGCTCCAGTTCTAACACTGCACCATGTGCTCTTTGCACATGTGGGCATGTTCCCCATAACTAGGGGTGCCCTGCCTCCCGCCAGGGGGAGGAGAGGGGTAACAGAGATAACAGAATCTATTGGGATGTGTCCATCCAGTGGCCTGGCACTTCACAATTTTAGAAGTACAAGGCCTTGGTTGACACAGGGGCTCAGTGCACCATAATGCCATCAAATTATCAGGGATCAGAAGCTATAACTATTCTGGGAGTCACTGGTGGATCTCAAGAGTTAACTAAGGTGGAGGTTGATATAAGTTTAACTGGTAAACAGTGGAGGAAGCACACAGTTGTGACCGGACCTGACGCACCTTGTATTCTGGGAATTGATTTTCTGAGAGAAGGGCGTTTCAAAGACCCTAGAGGTTACAAATGGGCTTTTGGAGTAGCATCTGTAGACATTGATGGACAAAAGCTGAAGCTGTCTGTTAGACCTGATCTTTCTGATGAATCTGCAGTTGTGGGACAACACAAGATTGAGGACATTAAATTGCCAAGTTGCTTCTCAGACTGTGCATCACAGCCAATACAGAACCAGCTGTGACTCTTTGTTGCCCATTCAGAATCTGATTCGTCAGTTGGAGAGTCAGAAAGTCATCAGCAAAACTCATTCCCCTTTCACCAGTGCAGTGTGGCCTGTGCCAAAGCAGAATGGAGACTGGCCTCTGACTTCTCCATCCTGTCCAGATCCCCCGGACAGCACCCATCCTGTCCTTCCTTCATATCAACCACACCACTCAGCTTGGTATCATCTGCAAACTTGCTGAGTGTGCCTCAGTCTCACCATCTGTGTCATTGACGAAAATACTGAACAGCACTGGTCCAAATATGTCTGAGACATCCCCATGGCATTCAATCATGGAATCAAAAGCTGGTTCAAAATTATTACACTGCGTCTGGCTGGGATGGATTTCATTGTCCTGAGAGCAGCCCAGGTGCTGCTGTGCTTGGTGCTGGTGGCTGAAGCAGTGCTGAGACCACCCTGATGGAACTGCTGATGATCAGTACCAGTGGACCATCAAGGCCGCCTCTGCTTCTCACTCTGCCCCACAGTAAGGTGGCTGGGGGTGGGCAAGAGCCTAGGAGGAAACAATGTCAGGAAAGCTGATCTGAATGGACCAGAGAGACATCTCACAGGTGAGCAGAGGGACAAGTAGGCATGTGGTGATCAGGATCAGAGCAGTAGCAAACTCAAGCTTTTTTTGGAAGCTTGTGAGGTCCACAGGTACCTGAATGGCTCATAGGCAAGAGGGAGACACGTGGCTTGGGTATGTCCTTGTGATGTTGCTCTTGGCTGAGTAGCTGATAGGCCAGGAGCAAGGCCAGGGAGTGTGTAGGCTCTTACGGTGTCACTGGTGCCCGAGCAGGGTTAGGAGCAGAACAAAAGCTCATGGCAGGTTTCGGTACTATGACATGAGCTGTGGCTGAGTGTTGGATGGGCCAGCAACAGGCTCATGGCTTGTGAACATCCAGCTGGTGATGTCACCAGTGCTGGAGTAGCTTTTAGGGTAGAAGCAGGCCCATAGCTGGTGCAGGTGCTGCAAATGTTGTCAACAGAACATACAGAGCCCACTCAAAGAGGCTTCTGGGAAGAACCACCAATAGCAGCATCCTGTGCACAACAGAGCCCCTTGTGCAGTGACTCCTGAGGATATGACAACTGAAATCCAGAGTGTGTAGTTATTGTCAGGACATGTGCTGAGCACACAGCAGGGGCAGCAAGAGGTGTGAGTCCCCAGTGCTTGGGCATGAGTGCAGAGTGATCAGGGACCATGATGGGGGCACCCTGGGATTCAGGAGCTGCCTGGCCCTCTGTGGCAATCATAGCAATAAGTGGTGTGAGCAGTCTGGCAGTATAAACTTAGAGCTTGACATGGTGGTAGGCCATGCTCAGCATAAGTGCAGAAGTAGCTAGCAGTTCAGCAAAACAGTGCTGTGCCTGCAGTGTGTAACTAAAGCAGGGCACTGGCGGCTGTAAACAGAGAGTGGTCTGGGAATAACGGGACGCACACGTTGATCAACAGCCAATAGTGTATGAGGGTAGGGGGTGTGGTTGCTCGTGGGGAGCCAATGAAGCTATGCCAACGATGCTCTGCCAGTCCATAGAAGCTGCAGAGGTTCCTTAATAAATGAACAATATTAGACCATATTGGTCATCCATATTGATTCTGTTTTCTGTCCTCAACAGCCCTGTGTTTGTGATGCTGAAGAAGTAGCCCCTGCAGCCCTGTCTGGAGCACTCTGGGGTGGGGGTGGCTGAGGGGCACTGCAGGGATGTTCCTGGGCACGGTGCCAGGAGGAAACCACGACTTCCTGCTTGGGTACTGCAGGGCGAGCACAGCAGCCAGCGCTGCGAGGTCACATGGGCTGTGGTTTGTGCACCTGCAACTCCAGCTTCTGATGTGCCTGTGGGGAATAACTGCCCCTTGGTCACACACTGAGAGTCAGGGACATGGCTCAGCCTCAGGATACAGGTCTGCTGCCAGGACATGGACATGTCCCAGCCCCAGATCCTGACAAGGGCCCAAGGGCCTCCCTGTGGGGCTGTGCAGGGAGTGATTGGCCAGCAGCACTCCTGGGATGGAGATCTTGCCCTGGCCAAGAACCTTTCCCAGCTGCTGCTACCAGCACAGTGGAGGCTGGAGGAGAGGCGGGGGCTGTTCCCTTCCCATCCTGACAAAGAGCCTGCAGCAGCCCCAGCTCCATGTTTGCCACAGCTCAGGGGCAGCTTCACACTTGCCTCTTGGCTCCTTGGATGAGCCCAGGGTAGGACATGCTCATTGCTGCCAGTGTACACAGTGGGGTGCAAGGGGTGACAGAGCCATTTCCCCTCCACAGCCAGACTGGCCCATGGCAATCCCCCACCACAGCCACCCTGGCACCCACAACGTGACACCTCTGTCCCTCATATGGTCATGAATGGCACTGGAGAAGTTCATTGGAGGGCTGAGCTGTGTCGGAGAGCAGATAGCTGCCGATAGCGTCTCAAAAGGAGCTGCTGCTTCGCTTGGCTCCTCCTGCAGCTGCCTCTCTCTCCTGCAGAGATATTTCACCCTCCCATTATACCTGTCCCTCTGAGTCCCCAGGACCTGTGCCAGCAGGGCAGGAGGCTCAGGATGAGGACAGAAGGACTCCTGTTGCCTTGGGTGCTGTGGCTGCTCCCCTGGGTGCAGCTGTGCATGGGTGAGTGCTGCTTCCCTTGTCCCATAGCCTGAGGATGGTGGGCACCAGTGGGAAACCTCAGGGAATGGAGTTTCTCTGCATGTGACACTGAGAAGACAAGGAGAAGGTTCTCCAGTCAACTGAGCCTGTGCCTTTTCCTGTGCCTGGCTGGGTGGGAGAGGGAGCTGTGGGGCTGAGGGCACAGGGCTGTACAGAGCATGCTGGGCTGGGGAGGAGAGGGCTCCCTGTGCAGGGTCAGGCACTTCTGGGCAAGGGTTGTTACGTTAAGAGGAGGTGCACAGGCTGTGTGGTAGACAATGGTACAGCAGGTCCTCTGCTGGGCACCCTCAGACATTTGCAGCCTGTGGGGACAACAGGCAACCCCTGAAGCCCCAGGGACAACCCCATAGCATGAGGACTCCTACCCTGGTGCCTGTGACACACCCTGGGCAGGGGGCACCTCCAGACCTGTGGTCTGGGGCTCAGAACGCTCCTGACTGTTCCCATGTCTGCATTTGAAGGAGCTGCAGAGCTGAGGCTGGAGAATAGTGGCAAACGCTGTGCTGGGAGAGTGGAGGTGAAGCATCAGGGACAGTGGGGAACTGTGTGTGGTTTCTCCTGGGACATGAAGGATGCTGCAGTGGTTTGTAGGCAGCTTGGCTGTGGATCTGCTCTTGAAGCTCATTGGCTTGCACACTTTGGGCCAGGATCTGGCCCCATTTGGATGTCACATGTTAATTGTGTTGGCACCGAGTCTGCCCTGTCCGACTGCCCACACAGAGGATGGGGTCAGCATGACTGTCTTCACTTTTGGGATGTTGGAGTGACCTGTTCAGGTACTGGGCTGGTCTATTCCTCTTCTTTGTGACTGGGATGGGGGAAGGCACCTGGAGAAGGGCCCAGTGTGGCAGGTCACACGGCTGAGCTGGGAGCTGTCCTTGCTGATTTCCCTGGATACTGAGGAAAGTCCAGTGGGAAGTGGCACTGCCTGATCTTGTTGTGGCTCAGCCCACCCTTGGTCAGTGCCAGAGGTTGGGTGATGAATGCCCACTTGGTGCTGCAGTCAGTTGCATCTCCTGTTCACACCACAGATGTCTGGCAGCACCAAGGGTGTCCCTATGCCAGAGGCACCAAGAGCAGCTCACATGGCTGCCAACAGCCCAGGGATAAGCCAAGATGGCCCTTTTTGGTTGTCCCCTGATAGAAATGAGTCCCCAAAGCAGAGTGGCTGTTAAGAGGGGAGGATCACTGGGCCTGAGCAGAAGAACAGGGTCACCCATGGTCTCCTCATCCCTTTTCTAGGGGCACTTCCCAGGAGCCAGCCCACAAAGATGACCTTGTGCAGGCAGCGCTGAGCTGCTGCCCAGCCTCTGCTGCCTGGCTCAGCCTCTGGCTGTCCTGTGCCAGCATGGACTGCAGTGCTTGCTGCCTTTCCTCGGTGCCTGTTCTTGCACTGGGATTTCAGATCAATTCAGGGGACTCCTCTGCCTGCACCTTTGCTCTCTGCAGACCTAGTGATGGGGATGTGTGAGCCTGGCAATGCTCTCTGGTCTCAGCTGAGGACACCATTCTCGGGCCTCTGTCACAGCTGGGGCAGAGGGGAGGAATGGCAGGGAGGTCCTGGTTTGTTTGTGCCATCAACACCCAATGAGAGCTGCTGAAGTGCTTGTGGTGCTCACTATTTGTAGTATCCTTGGCTATGAGATGGGATTTGGGCATCTAAATTTTCGAGGGCTCTGGGAACTCACAGGGGTCTTTGGTTGCTCCAGGGTTTGTCCAGCTGGTTGGAGGGGACAGCCCCTGCTCAGGACGCGTGGAGATCAATGATGGGAATGAGTGGAAAACTGTCTGTGACTCAAACTTTGATCTCAAAGCTGCCAACGTGGTCTGCAGGGAGTTCCAGTGTGGCATAGCCCTGTCTGTGCTTGGGGCAGCTCCTTTTGGAGAAGGAGTTGGTCCCATGTGGGACAGAGAGCTGCACTGTGTGGGGAATGAATCTCTTCTTGTCTCTTGCCCCAGGGGATCCCCCAGGGAGCAGCCCTGCACCCATGCAGATGGTGCTGGAGTCACCTGCACACGTAAGGACTCAGGGTGGGGTGCTGGACACTGAGAGTGTGCTGGGGAGGGGGAGCAGGGCCTGTGCTGGGCTGGGTGTGAGGGCAGCAGTGGGGATATGGTTACCTATAGCCTTAAAATCAGGCAAGAGAAGGATGATGGGAGGCTGTCCCTCTGGCCTGGCCTGCAGCTCTGGCGGTGCAAGAGCTCCAAGCCAGCCTTTTGCATCTTTCTCTGTCCCAGAGTTCGCAGGGTTCAGGCTGGTGAATGGCAGCACAGCATGTGAGGGGAGGGTGGAGGTCGATGTGCAGGGGACCTGGGGCACCCTCTGTGACTCCCGCTGGGACCTCTTGGACGCCCACGTTCTCTGTCGTCACCTCAACTGCGGCTTTGCTGAGTCCGTTCCTGGAGGAGGGCATTTTGGGGGAGGCACTGGCCCTGTCTGGAGTGACTCATTCCACTGTGATGGGACTGAAGTCCACCTGGGCCAGTGCCCAGTGAGCACCCTGGGGGCCTCTCTGTGCTCTCATGAGAAGGACGCTGCTGTTATTTGCTCAGGTAAGTGCCGGAAACACGATGGGAGAGCTGCAGTTTGGCCTTGCGTGAGAGCAGGTGAGCTGCAAGGACCTGCAAGGCTGCCAGGGGCCTGAGATGTGCTGCAGGCTGCTGTGCATCTTGGTGCTACCAAGGGCTGGTCCATGGCTGCTCTCCCCAGGCCCAGTTGGCTCCAGCTCCCTGCGGCTGGTGGGGGGAGGGAGCCGGTGCGATGGACGAGTGGAGATCTTCCAGCGTGGGACGTGGGGCAGGGTCCTGGATGAGCAATGGGACCTGCGGGAGGCCAGCGTGGTGTGCCGGCAGCTGCGGTGTGGAGAGGCAGAGGCAGCCTACAACCCCCCGAAGCCTCAGAGAGGGCTGGGTCCCGTGGGGCTGCGAGGGGTGCAGTGCGCAGGGCACGAGGCCAGCCTGAGACTCTGCAACACCTCTCTGGCCGAGAGCCCGCTGGCAGCAGGGATTGCAGAGGACGTGGGGGTCACCTGCTGGGGTAAGTGGCACTGCAGGGCCCCCCAGGCTCTGGGCTGGCTGGGCACCAGCCCCTGACAGCAGCTGGGCTTACTTCCCACTCAGGGAGCCGGCAGGTGCGGCTGGCCCAGGGGCCTGGGCGCTGCGCCGGAAGAGTGGAGATCTACTACCAGGGCAGCTGGGGCAGCATCTGCGATGACGGCTGGGACCTGCCCGATGCCAGCGTCGTTTGCCACCAGCTGGGCTGCGGAGGGGCAGTGAAGGCAGTTGGCTCTGCTCACTTTGGGGAAGGCTCTGGGCAGATCTGGCTGGATGGTGTCAACTGCTCTGGGGCTGAAGCTGCTCTCTGGGACTGCCTGGCTGAGCCCTGGGGGCAACATGACTGTGGGCATAAAGAGGACGCAGGAGTCATCTGCTCAGGTCTGTGCTGGGAGCCCAGTTCCTGGGCAGGCCAGGAAGAAGGCAGAGCTGGAAATGACCAAGGCTGTTTCTGCTGCCTCTGATCCCCTGCCCAAGTCCACCCTGGGGGTGCCAATGCATCCAGGGGTCCCCTCAGTGCCACAAGGGGCGCTGGGAAGCTCAGCTTTCCCTGAGGCTGAATGGGGAGGGGAGGGCAGGGCTGTTGGTCCATCTGAGCCTTTTTTCTGCCTGTGGGTTCAAGGGGAACTTGCTGGCAGTGACTTTGGCTGAGGGCCTGGGAGGTGCAGGGCTGTCCCTGCTCCCTAGAGCCCTAGACCAGCCTGGTGCCATCTGGGGCCTTTCTTGCTTATTGCTCTCTACAACTACCTGAAGGGAGGTTGTAGCCAGGTGGGGGTTGGTCTCTTCTCCCAGGCAAGCAGCACCAGAACAAGAGGACACAGTCTCAAGCTGTGCCAGGGAAAGTTTAGGCTGGATGTTAGGAAGAAATTCTTCACATAAAGAGAGATTGGCCATGGGAATGTGCTGCCCAGGGAGGTGGTGGAGTCCCCATCACTGGAGGTGTTTAAGAAGCGACTGGATGGGGCGCTTGGTGCCATGGTTTAGTTGATCAGATGGTGCTGGGTGATAGGTTGGACTCGATGATCTTGAAGGTCTTTTCCAACCTGGTTAATTCTATCCTATCCTATCCTATCCTATCCTATCCTATCCTATCCTATCCTATCCTATCCTATCTTCCCAGAGTTCATGGCCCTGAGGCTGGAGAACAGCAGCAACTGCTCCGGGCGCCTGCAGGTTTTCTACAACGGGACATGGGGCAGCATTTGCTCCAACTCAATGCCTCCCAAAGCTGTGTCCCTGGCATGCAAAGAGCTGGGCTGCGGGGACACAGGGGTCCTGGAAATACACCTGCCCTCTGCTAGGGTGTCTGGTCCCACCTGGCTGGATCGAGTGGAGTGTGGGGAGAGAAACAGCTCCTTCTGGCAGTGTCCCTCTGCTCCCTGGGATCCGCAGTCATGCGATAACCTGCAGTATGAGACCCACATCATCTGCAATGGTAATTCTGAGCTAATGCAGACCTAGGTCGGGCTGGCGCCCAGTTCCTCGTGGTGTCCCCCGGGGCTCAGTACTGGGGCCTGTCCTGTTTGATGTCTTTATCAATGATCTGGATGAGGAGATTGAGTGCACCCTCAGTAAGTTTGCAGAAGACATCAGTCTGGGTGGCCATGTCAATCTGCTAGGGGATAGGGAAGCTTTGCAGCAGGGTCCAGACAGGTGAGACCCATAGGCCAAAGCTAATTGTATGAAGTTTGACAAGGCCAAGTGCCAGGTCCTCCACCTGGGTCACAATAACCCCATGGTTAGCTACACACCTGGGGACGTGTGATTGGAAAGCTGCAGCTTGGAGAGGGACTAGGGGTGTTGGTTGGCAGTCATTGAACATGACTGGCTTCCTGGCTTGGATTAGAGACACAGTGGGCAGCAGAGACAGAGAGGTGATCATCTCCCTGTACTTGGCACTGGTGAGGCCACACCTTGAGTGTTGTGTTCAGTTCTGGCACCCTTGCTCCAGGAAGGACATTTTGGGGCTGGAGAGTGTCCAGAGAAGGGCAGAGAGGCTGGAGAAGGGCCAGGAGCACCTGGGCTAGAGGAAGCTGGGGGGTGTTCAGGCTGGAGAAGAGGAGGCTGAGGGGAGACCTTATTGCTCTCTAGAGGTCCCTGAAGGGAAGTTTTGGTGTGGAGGGGGCAGCCTCTTCTCCTTGGTGTCAAATGACAGGAGTAGAGGAAACGGTTCCAAGCTGCACCAGGGGAAGTTCAGGCTGGATGTAGGAAATATTTCTTCACAGAGTGGGTTCCCAGACATTAGAACAGGCTGCCCAGGGCAGCAGTGGTGTCTCCATCCCTGGAAGTGTTATGCAGCCTGTGGACCTGACACTTAGGTTTAGGATTGACCCTAAACTGGGTCAGGGGTTGGGCTGGATGAGTTTGGAGGTCTCTTTCAACCAGATGTTTTCTGTGATTCTGCCTCCTGCCATGAGGGAGGGGGCAGGGGGAGGCAGGAGTAGAGCTCAACCCCACTCTGATGCACAAACCCCTTGCAGCAGCCCTTTCACCGCAGCATTTCCTTCTGCAGGGACACAGCCAGAACCATCTCCTGACCTGGGGGCCCTATGCCCAGACTCCATGAGCTGCATAGGTAGCTGCTCCTCTGCCCCTCTCACCTGGCAGGGCTCTGCCTGCTGTCCTGCTGCCCTGGCAGGGCTCTGCCTTCTCCAGACAGGGAGAAGATTCGTGCCGTGGGAGGGGAGCACAGGTGCTCGGGCAGAGTGGAGGTCTGGATGCAGGGCTCCTGGGGCACAGTGTGTGACGACTCCTGGGACAGGCAGGATGCAGAGGTGGCCTGCAGGCAGCTGGGCTGTGGCCCTGCAGTGTCTGCCCTGGGCGAGGCTGCCTATGGGGAGGGGACAGGCCCCATCTGGCTGGAGCAGGTGGAGTGCCAAGGCACAGAGTCATCTCTGCAGGACTGCTGGGCCCGGCCTGGGGACAGTGGTGTCTGCCGGCACAAGGAGGATGCTGGTGTGAACTGCTCAGGTGAGTGGAGGGGCTGGGACCCCTCCCTGGGGTAAGGAAAAGGATCTGGGGAAAGCATTTTCCCCATTGGTTCCCTTCATGACCCCAGTGAGAGCAAGGCCATGGCAGCCTGGTGCCAAGATTGCAGCAGCGGCTGTGTGGAGGTTCTCCAGGCACTGTGGGCAGAGCTCTGCATTCCCCAGGGCCATCTCCTGGGCTCTTTACACCATATTGGGCACAGCCTGAAGCAGGGCTTTGGGCTCTGTCTTGTCCACTCTGAGCAGCCCCACAGGAGGGGCAGCTCTGCAGTTCTGGTGGGATGTTTCAGGGATGTTCCCACGTGCACACACACAAATGGTGTGTCTGAGAGAAGGCTCCCTGGTACTTGCATACTCACCCTCTCAACCCAGATCTTCTCCCCTGCAGATGCACCTAGGAGAAAAGCACCAACCCCCCGAGCAGGTAACCTCTCCTCCCTGCCAGCACTGTATCTGTCCAGGGCCAGGCTGTGACCCCCAGCTGGAAGGAACTGGCTCCTTGCTGGACTGTGAAACTCCCCAAAGCAGGCACTGGGTAGTGGTGGGGGACTGGGGAGGGCTGTCCCTTCCCTTCTAGGCTGGGATTCTCCCCTTCACTCACACCCAGGCTTATCTACCTCCAGGGTAATGGTGTAAGGACTGAGGTGTGCTGGCCACACATCTGTCCTTGGCCTGGTGCTCCTCTTGTTGTGCTCCTGCCCATGCAGATCCCACTGGGGGCAGTGTTTCAGTGCCTGTCACCATCTGCATCATCCTGGGAGCCCTTCTCTGCCTACTCCTGGCCCTCCTGGCTGGGCAAGTGCAAAGCATGAGGGCTGGGCTCAGAGGTGGGTCCTTACCCCATGGTTCTGGGTAAGATGCCTCCTGGCAAGGCCAGAGGTGCTGTGGGGCATCACTGAGTGGAACAGGCAGAGAAGGAGACAAGAATCTGTGCTGCTGGCTGCCCATATTCTGCCCATTGATTACCTGGGCTTGAACAACCAGCAGCAAGAAGTAGAGAGATTCCAGAGATCTGTGGAGTTAAGGATAGGCTGGGGAGAGAAATGGCAGAGCTGGGTGATAGAGGAGAGGGCAAACAGATGGGGATGTGCCACTGGCAGTGCTCTGGGCAGCATGCAGAAGCCTCCAAGTCAGAGAAGATGCCAGGAGGAGCAGGGGGCAGCAGAGGCCATTTATGTAGTTTCAGACACTCAGGCTGTTCCTCCACCCCTCCCCCTCTACCCCCCCCCCCCCCCCAGAGTTCCCCTGGCAGGGATTGTTCTGTAGATCCCCAAAAAAAAAAGGGGCAGCAGCAGGGGGAGAGGAAAGGTGGGAGCTTCCTCCAGCACCAGGGACCTGGCCCAGAGCCCAGAGGGGCACAAGGGATATCTCTGAAGGGAACATGCAAGGGTGTTGCTGCCCCAGGCCACCTCCATGGGGACACTACCACCACTGAAGAAGTGCCAGTGGTGACAGAACACCACAGCATCCCTGTGGGGACATCCCTGGGCTGGTCCAGGGGAACAGGGCTAGAGGAACAGCGTGAGGTCCTGACCCTGCCTGCCCATCCCTGTGCTAGCCCTGGCTCTGTCTGCAGGTTCCCAGACCACTTGGGGGGCCTTCCCTGAGGCCTTGTATGAGGAGATTGGTTCCAGCCTGAAATGGGAGAAGCAGGCAAGGTTCAGTGGCTCAGGTGGGTTTGTGTCCCTCATGGGGGGCGCATCTGCATGGCCCTGTTCCCTGGTCCCCACTTAGGGATGACTACTACAGGCCCCTGGCCCTGGGAAGAGGGGTCAGGGGCTGTGCCTGGGCAAAAAGCTTTCCCCTCACCAGTTCTGCCTGCCCTAATTAGGAACAGGCCCTCTCTGCCTGCCCCTGCACCCTGGGTTGCACCTGAAGGCTGAGGGTAGGGGCTGTCCCCGGGCAGCTCTGGAGCCCCTTTGAGACAGGGTTTGTCCCATGGCAGCAGAATGAGTCCTGAGCCCTCCTCCTCACTCAGCCCTGGCTCACTGAGTCCCACACCCCCAAGAGCACTGACCACAGCCAGGTCACCAGAGAGCACCTCCATGACTCTCACTACAGCTGTCTCCAGGCTCCTGTTCAGAGGGCTTCATGCCCAAACTGCAGCCCTGCAGTTTGGGCACGGATTCCTCTGCAGTTTGGGCAGGTCTGGGGTCAGCATCAGGTAATGGGGACAGGAAGGGGTTGATCTCTGCTTCCTGCAGACATGTGAAGAACTGTAGCTGTTTGGGAGGACATGGGCAGGGCTGTCCTGTGACGCTGCCAACACTAATGTCTGAGCCCCATGTCTGTACATATTCTTCTGTCCACTGCTCTGCAGGATGTGTCTTCTCACTGTCACCACCTCCTCTCTCCTTTCAGATCTCTCTGTCCTGCCTGGACGTGACCCAGCAGATGGCTATGATGATGCCAAGGAGATTTCTGACCTTGGGGAGGGAGACTGGGAAATGCCCAGGGAGACAGAGGGCCCAGGGCCCAGGGATGCACCTGGAGGTGAGAGGGGAAGAGAACTCTGTTGGTTCCAGGGGTGCCATCCCTGGTGCTGGGTGAATCACTGCCAGGCTGAGATCCCAAGCTCCTGGCATGGGGAAACCTGCCCCAGGAGTTCTCCTTAGGATGTATGGGTGGGAGAGGGAGCTGAAGTTCTCAGGCATAGCAAGGGAAAGGGAGAAAGGTGGTGCCCAGAGCAGGAGGGGGGCACCTCTGGGACCAGTGTACAGTGACTGCCTTGCTGCTTGCAGGGGCAAACCTGCACTCACAGAGCAGTGCAGAGGTTCCTGGAGCTGGGACAGTCCTGGAGCTGTCCCCGGAGAGCACAGGCTGTGACAATGCTGAAGAGATGTCTCCTGCACATCCCCCTGAGGACACACAGCTGTGACACCACAGCTCAGGGCAAGAGGATCCCTGAGCCCTTCAGTTCCCAGCAGTAGTAGGAGCAGCAGGGCAGCACTTCTGCTTTTCCTCCCCTGCTTTGACACCTCCACACTGGTTCTGATTAAAAGCCTTTGGAGGGTTGTTGCAGAGCTGGTGCTGTGTGCCTGGGGGCCAGGGTGTCTGCCTGAGCTGCCTGAGAGCAGCAGAGCACAAAGAGATGGTGGTGGGGAAGGGACACATTTTGGGGACCTCAGGCTTAGGGTCATGCTGTGGGGCTGTGAGAGCCCCTGGTCCCTGGGCAATATTCCTGCAAAGACATTACTGTCCTGCCAAAGACAGGTCCCAGCAGTAATGGTTCTCTGCAAGGTCCTGTGATGTACCATCTCCTTACCACATCACTCCCAAAGTGCAGAGCCACTGGCTGGTGCACAGGGACTGGCATTTACCTTCTGATGGCTCTGCCAGTCCCCCATCTCCATGAGCAGTTCCTGCTGCCTCGGGCCCTCACAGACCCCAGCAATCCTGTCACAGCCTGAAAGCTGCCTCCTTCTTGGGCAGGGCTCTGAGGACCCATGGCAGACCCAGGACCCTTCCTCCTCCTGCGTCCTTGTCCTGGATGATGAGCTCAACACCCTGGTGTGCCCTGCTGGGGACACAGGTCTGGATCCAGGTCTCAGAAATCAGTTCCCAGGGCAAATAGAGCTGCAGAGTTGCATCTGCCTTGGGCTGCCATATGTGCTCTAAGCTTATGGCAATCACTCCTCCTTGCTGGGGGGGGCATCAGGGGATCTGAAGGGACAGTCTGTGCCTAGGATTCTGCAAGGAGCTTCTCAGAAGCAGGGACCACCCAAGCTGCAACCATAAAAGGGTAAACATGAAATCCAAGTGTGCCAAGGTGACTGAGGTCTCTGCAGTGCCAGGAGGGACAGCAAGGACCCAGCAGGCACAGGAAGGGAGGCTGGAGAGTGATTCCTGCACCCTCAGTAAAAAACCTTGGCCTGGCTCTAGCAGAGCACCCAAAGACCTCTTATGCTTCTGAGTTGAACAAGAAGAGAAATCCATCTGTGCACCTGTGAGCTGAGGGCTGACTGCTTAATGGCTGGGGCTGCAGGAGCTGGTGGAGGGGTCCCAACATCAGGGCTTTAGTGCTGTCCTGTGGCTGGCAGTGGGAATGATGGGGTGGCAAAGGCTGTCTGTGTGAGAATGATCCTGGAGACAAGACACTCAGTGGCTTCCATTGCCTCCTGCTGGTCTTAGGGCTGATGGGAGGGCTGACACCTGCTCCCCGATGCCCCTTCTCCCCAGCTTCCCAGGACTGCTGTTCCTTTCAGAGGAGCTCTGGCTTTGGTGGCACATCCCAGAGCTCTGCAGCTCCTTGTGGTAGGTCCTGGGGAGAGTTGGGAATGGGCTGAGCTTGTCTGGAAACTGGAGATGAACATCAAGCTCTTCAGTTGGAGCAGGGAGTGTGTGGGCTAATAGCACTGTGCTCAAGGTGCAGAGCCAGGACTTGCTGGGGAGACACCAGATATGGAAGGTGCAGCAGAGAAGCTTGGTCTGATCCCTTACTCCCTGGACACATGGAGAAGCTGCTGGGGACCCTTGTCACAGCATGTGACCCCCATGAGGATCATGTTTACCCTGACAGTGCTGGGGTCAGTGCTTTTCTGTGTCCCCTGGCACAGGCTGGTCACTGGCATGGATGTGCATGTGCCAGCTGATCTGCAGCAGAAGCTCTTGCTGCAGTCGGTGCAGGTGTAGGGTTTCTCACCTGTGCGGACATGGAGGTGCTTGGCGAGGGTAGCACTATGTCTGAAGCGCTTGCCACTGTCAGTACAGTGGTACAGCTTCTCCCCAGTGTGGATGAGTGGTGCTGCGTGAGGATTGAGCTGGAGCTGAAGTTGAAGCTCTGCTTGAAGTCAGTGCAAAGCACCTCTCACCTGTGTGGATTTCGTGGTGCTGGTTGAGGTTAGAAATCTGGCTGAAGCTCCTAATGTAGTCAGAACAGACATATGGCCTCTTACCGGTGTGCCTCCCCAGATCTGAGTGCTTGCCCTACCCATTCTGGGTCAGCAATCCCTTTTTGGCCCTTCAGCTGCCTGAATTGGGCTGCAGAAGCATTTGTCCCGTCACCTACAGAGGGGCTGAGGTCAGGCTGACCAGCCTACAGTTCTCCCAGTCCTCCTTCCTGTGTTGTCCTGGTTTTGGCTGGGAAAGAATTTGGGGCAGCCTGTTGAATCGGCTGATGAATATTTGATACCATGCTGAAGGCATGCCAGCTTTATAATGAAAGTGCTGGCTGCCATCCAGTGGGCCCAGGGCTTCTGATGGGCTTTCCACCAGCTTTCTGTGGATCTGATTCCTTCCAGCAGGACCAAGACTTCCAATAGAATTTCCATTGGCCCTCCACTGGCCCTGATGCATTCCAGCAGACCTGATACTTTAGATGAGAATTATTCTAGCTTCCCAGTGTCCTGCTGGGGATTAGAGAATGTAGAAATTTAGGAATGAAACTTAATTTGAAACAGCAGTTTGACACAAACCTTAACCAAAACTTCACAAGGAAATATTTGGTTTGCTCAGGAGCTAAGAACTTTTGCATAATCTCTCCTTGGCACTGCATTTATGGTCCAGAAATTGTGACATGGATGTGCCATAATAAGGAAATAAAACCTGGTGCCAACCACATGGTGCTGTGCCATGTAAAGGTCCTGGTGCCTTGTGGGAAACTTTCAGAGGCCTTTGCCTCTCAGTCCAGGGGGTGCGTTGCATGAGAAGGGCCTCCCACTTGGGGGAAAAGCCTTGCTGCCAAGGTTCACAGGGCACAGCAAAGCAGCCTCTCAGCGAGGAGGAGGTGACTCCCTCTGTGGCTCACGGGGTTTGACCGGGACAGCTGCCAGTCCAGATGAAGCAGTGTCCCAGCCTGGGGGCTGTAGCAGTCAAAGGACGGGTGGTGTGCACGGGCTGCCGCAGTTCCCTCACTTGGCGATGGATCAGGCAATGGCTGGCTCTGTCCGCAGGACACGGCGTATGGTCTGTGGGGCTGGCATGCAGTGTGGCATTGCCCACAGTCAGGCAATGGCTGTGTGCCAGGCAAGCGGTGGCAGTCCACAGCAAAGTGCTTGGGAACACTGGTTTGAGTCCTGAGCAAAGCAGACCTTTGACAACACAGTGCATGAGGCAAACACAAGCACGACCACGGGCACAGGCAGCGGTACTTGTTTACCAAAACAACACCTGTTTAACATTTGCCACAATGAATACGGGTCCAATGAGAATCTTTTGTAAACAGAATAATTAACCAATGAGGAGGTGTTTTGCCAAACATAAGCATACATCTTGAGCGAGGCAAGCACGAGTATAACATGTGAACATTGTTTACCACAGAGGTGGAAAACATGCTGTGGTGGTTCAGGCTGGATGCCGCTGCACAAGCCACACCTGTGATATCCCAAAGGGTCCAGCCCAGTGGGTGGGCACAAGAAGCCAGGTATTTCATCCCATAATGCCCTGTTCCCCTATAAGACATCAGCGGGGGTCGTGCACTTCCTCCTTCTTCCCTCACCACTGCCTGGTAATGGGGTGAGCCGCCTCACAGCCTCTCTTGTGCCTGGCTAGGCCCAAGGCTGGGGGGGGAGAAAGAGCCCTGGGGGTTTTGGGGGTACCCTCAGGTGGAGGTGGGATGTTTTTGGGTATGCTTTGGGAGCTCTCTTTCATCACTGTGCTTGTGGTTCTCTGTAAAATTTTCACTGCTTTTCCATTTAAACTTTCCACCACTTTTGCAATCCGTTTGTCTGAGTCTTGTCTTTTGCACGTGGTGGGAGAATCAGCTTTTCAACCTACCACACATGCCCAGGCAGGTGGTTTACCTGGACTCAGTGGTGCCTTGCCCTTTGGCCAATTTGGTGCCAAAAGTTCCCCCCACTCCAGAAGGCAGGGGGAAGAGGGAGTTTGAGCCAGACATGTAGGGACATGTCCTGGCAATATGTGGGGCATAATTTTGGACATAAGCATCATTCAGCACAGGTAACCCCCAGTTTTGCCCAGGGGAGATCTTGTCTTGTTTATAAATTGTAAATATATGTAAATATTGTATATTTTGTACATATTCACTGAATGTAGTATTTTAGATTGTAGTTTTGCTTGTAAATATAGCTTCATTTGCTTTCCATCTGAGCTAGTCTGGCAATTTTATGTTGGGGCAGTGAATTTCAACCCACCACATTATATTAATTGGTTCCCATCATGGGGCATTGCTCAATTGATTGATTAATTAGTGCTCAGAATAAGAAAGCCAAAATGAAGCTGTGGAACTACTTCTGAGCAGCCAGACGAGGGGGGACCAGAGGGGGTAGAGGGTGCTGGCATGTCCTCTACTGATTTATTCGTTTCCCCTATAGCCAAATTATTCCCTTTCTCCTTCAATCCCCCCATCATTTCCTCTTCTTCCTCCTCCTGCTCCTGCTTAAGATCTTCTAGTGCATCATGAAGCAGGCGCCAGGTAATTGCCATATCAACCAGTTCCTTGTCTCCTTTCGAGATAGCATCCCACAAGTAACTACCTAGCTTGTGCCAGGCAGGAACGCTGAAGGCTGTAATGGAGGAAGGCTCAAAACCTTGCTGCTTGCCCCATGAGAGTAATTTTCTTAAGTTGAAATTAACTTTTAGACCCCTACGTTTCAATAATGATTTCCAGGTTCCAAGGACTAAGTCCTCATCTTTTGTTAATTTCTGACCCATCATGTTCCCAGTGGCTCACCTACCTCACCCAGGCAGGTGTCAAAGTTCAGGTCCGGACCAAAAGGCAGTATCCCACTGCTCTCAGCTACACTGGGCACCGTCACCGTTGCCGCAAGCACCTGCAGCCAAAAACCTCTTCAAACCACTTCTTGGGTCTTCACGTCGGGGGTCACCATTTGTCGCTGCATAGGGGTCGGGGTAAGGATAAGGTGACGGTCCGTGCGACAAGAATCAAACACAAGCAGAGCACCTAGAAGGCCAAAAAGCAAGCCCCGTTTATTCCAGCACACAACTGGACTCTCTCCAAGCAGCTCCCAGTCCTTCTTGAACTGGGGGAGCCCAGACCTGGCCCCAGTCCTCCAGCTGTGGTCTCCCCAGGGCAGGGCAGAGGGGCAGGACAACCTCCCTTTCCCTGCTGCCCACACTCCACTGGATGCCCCCCCAGAGCACCTTTAGCCTTCTTGGCCACCCAGGCACCTTGCTGGCTCGTGGGGTCCTTGCTGTCCCCCAGCAGCCCTCCATGGAGCTGCTTCACAGCATGTCCCCTCTCATCCATCATGATTCATGAGGTTGCTCTCCCCTGGCCCTGGTGGAACTCCATGAGGTTCTCCTTTGCCCAGCTCTGCAGCCTCTCCAGGCCACTCTGGATGGCAGCACAGCCCTGAGGGGTGGCAGCCACTGCTGCATCCCAGAGGGCAAAAGCCCCGAGGGAACATCAGGGAGGAGGATCCAGGGGGAGGGCTGAGCCCCAGGCAAACACAGGGGAGGGCACAAAGCTGCTCCCAGCACCCACAGCTCCCAGCTCAGCCTGCACTGAGCCCTGGGGTGATCTCCCCATCCCGGGATGGACATGGAGGGCTGGCGACCTCCTCTGCTGTCCCTGCACAGCCACCTGCCTGCAGGGCTCCTGCTCTGCCTGCTATGGCTCTGCGGTGAGTGGCTCTGGCAGGGGGCAGGGAGCAACTGAGGGGGGGAAGGGGCTTGGGGGTCTCTGGGAGGGGTGGGAGCTCGGCTGGCTTCCTTGGAGCCTGCAGGGTTGGGAAGGGGAGGAAGGATCTGGGGTGGGGGGAAAGGAGACCTCCTCAGCTGAGCAACTAACGAAGCTCCCGCAGCCCCAGCCTGCTCCCCTTGCACAGAGAGGTTGGGAAAGGCTTGGAGCCTGCCCAGGGCCAGCCCGGCCCAGGTGCTGCTCTGTTTGCTTTGCCCTCCCCCTCCTGGGGCCAGCAAAGGACACAAAGTCCTCTTCTGCCTGGCCCAAACAGGAGCTCCATGCCTGCAGGCTCAGAAGCTTCCCAGGAGGTGACCCCCAAGGTGCTCCTCAGGTTCCAGTCCCACCTCTGCCTGGCTTGGTTGGGGAGCTCCTGCTCCAGGAGGTGATGGAACCTCTGCCCAGGCTGCAGCCCTGGTGTCCCACACCAGCTTGGACACCCCAACCTTGTGGCCATGGGGGTGGAAGGTCTCTTATCTCCTTGCTTGATGGAACCTCTCTTATTTCCATGGCTTGGTGGAAACTCTCTTATCTCCCTTGCTGTGGTTTCCATTCACCAGGAACCACAGGAGGAGTTGGAAGGGACCCTGAGGACCCTCCAGCTCCAACACCCTGCCATGGGCAGGGACAGCTCCCACCAGCCCAGGGTGCTCCAGGCCTCATCCAGCCTGGTCCTGGACACCTCCAGGGAGGAGACAGCTACAGTCTCACCCTGGGCAGCCTTTTCCAGTCCCTCCCCAGCCTCACAGAGAAGAATTTCTTCCTTCCACCTGATCTCAGCCCCCCTCTTTCAGATGGGATCCATCCGCCCTTGTCCTACTACTGCCTGACCACAGCTACTCTTCATCTGCCCTCTAGCTCCCCCTGAAAGGAAACCAGAAGGTCTCCCTGGAGACCTCAACCCTCCAGCCTGGCCTCCCAGCCCCTCCCAGCATGACTGTGGCCTCTTTCAGCCCTGCCCCAGCAGGTCCCTGCCAGAGCTGTGCTGAGGGCTCCAGAGCTGCCCCAGCACTGCAGGGGGGAACCACAGCTCCAGGTGGGGGTCTCACAGCTTCTAGCTCCCTCAGCTGCTCCTCCCCAGCCCTCTTCTCCAGACCCTTCCCCAGCTCTGTTGCCCTTCTCTGGCCCTGCTCCAGCTCCTCAATGTCCTTCTAGGGGTCAGGAGCCCAAACCTGAACCCAGCACTCAAGCTGTGCCCAGCCCAGGGGCACCAGCCCTGCCCTGCTGCTGCTGCCCGCACCTCGTCCAGCTAGATGGGCTTCCCCTCAAGCCACCACAAAGGGGCAGGAGCTGCAACCAGCTGATGTCAGAGAGATTGTTGCCAAGGGGCTGCAGGGCCAGGAGCTGGGCCAATGGCTTCAGACTAGAGCAGAGCAGATGGAGATTGGATGTGAGGAACAAGTTCTGCACCAGGAGGCTGCTGTTACTCTGGAGCAGGTTGCCCAGGGAGGTGGTTGAGGCTGGAGCTATTGCAGGTGAGGCTGCACAGGGCTGTGGGCAACCTGATCTGGTGGAGGATGTCCCTGCTGAGTGCAGAGGGTTGGGCTGGATGAGCTCTGGAGGTCCCTTCCAACCCAACCCATTCTATGACTCTATGACTTGCAGAAGTCCCTGCAGGGCTTTAGAGTAGATGACCTTGACAGGTCCCTTCCAACCCATCTCAACCCAATCCAACCCAACTCAACCCAAATGAACCCAAAAGCCACAACAGGGCTCTGGGCAACCTGTCCTAGTGGAGGATGTCCCTGCCGAGTGCTGAGGACTGGATGACCTTTGGAGGTCCCTTCTGGCCCATACTCTGCTCTGATTCTCTGATCCTGTGGTGGGATCTCTTTGTGCTCTCCACAGAGCCCTCCAGCCACCTCCCCACCACCGCCCTCCCCACTGGCAGCCCAGCAGAGCTGCGCTTGGCCAATGGCCCCAGCAGCTGCTCCGGCAGGGTGGAAGTGCTGCATGACCACCAGTGGGGAACCATCTGTGACGATGATTGGAGCTTCCCTGAGGCCATGGTGGTCTGCAGGCAGCTGGGCTGTGGGGCAGCCCTCTCGTCCCACGGAGGAGCTCACTTTGGCCAAGGCTCAGGCCCCATCTGGTTGGACAACATCCAGTGCAGAGGGGATGAAGCTGCCCTGTCCCAGTGCCTGGCCAGGCCTTGGGGGGTCCACAACTGTGACCATGGAGAAGATGCCAGCGTGGTCTGCACAGGTGAGGGCACAGCAGAAGGGCAGCAGAGGATGCTCTGCTCTGGGGCTCTGTGCTGGGATCCAAGGGCTGGGCAGCAGATGCCTGGGTGGGAGCCTCTGACTCCCCCTGGGAGGAGACCTCCTTTGACCTCTCCTTGCATCCCACGCTAGGGAAAGGTTCCACCATGGACAGTGTTCCCCAGGAGCCGCTGCAGCTGCGGCTGGAGGCCGGTCCCGGGCGGTGCGCCGGGCGCCTGGAGCTGCTGCGCTACCGGCAGTGGGGAACAGTCTGCGACCGCAGCTGGAGCCTGGCCGAGGCTACTGTGGTCTGCAGGCAGCTCGGCTGTGGCACAGCGCTGTCGGCCCCGGGCTCGGCTGCCTTCGGGCCAGGCTCTGGTCGCATCTGGTTAGATGACGTCAACTGCACAGGGAGGGAAGGGTTCCTGTCCCAGTGCCAGAGCAGGGCCTGGAGAGCCAACAGCTGTGACCACCGAGGAGATGTTGGTGTAGTCTGCTCAGGTGAGAGGTTGGGGGCTGCAGGGGCAGCTCAGGGAGAGGTTGGAAGCCACAGGGTCATCTCAGGTGAGAGGTTGGGGGCTGCAGGGGCAGCTCAGGGAGAGGTTGGAAGCCACAGGGTCATCTCAGGGGGGAGGTTGGGGGCTGCAGGGGCAGCTGAGTCATGCCCCAGGTAGCCAGGGCTGAGTGTGGTACTGAGGGGGTGGTGCTGAGTGCGATGGTGCTGAGGAGGGTGGTGCCAAGGGGGTGGTGCTGTGGAGTGTGGTGCTGAGTGCAGTGGTGCTGAGGGGGTGGTGCTGAGTGTGATGGTGCTGGGGGGATGGTGCTAAGGGGGGTGGTGCTGTGGAGTGTGGTGCTGAGTGCAGTGGTACTGAGGGGGTGGTGCTGAGGGGCATGGGGTGCTGGTGGTGGCTCAGCAGCAGTGGTGGCCTTGGGAGCTCCAAGCAAGGGTTTGGCCTTGAGGACCTCAAAGGTCTCCTCCAGCCTCAGCAGCTCCGTGGTTCTGTGACTTTCCCCCACCCTAAAACCCACTCAGGAGCAGGGGCTGAGAGCCTCCGTGGGGGACGCTCTGCCCTGCAGTGCAGCAGCAGCAGCTGGGACCCCAGGGAGCTGCTCAGGATGGTTTGGAGCAGGAAGACCAAAGCCTGCTCCTACCTCTCCCTCTTCTGGTGCCTCTTAGCTACTCAAATACTCAAATGGGAGATGCCTCCAGCCCCCTCCCATGGGCACTGCTGACCCCAGATCCCTCCCATGGTCACTGTTGACCCTAAGACCCCTCCCATAGTCACTGATGAACTCAAGACCCCTCCCACAATCAGTAGTGACCCCAGCAGCACCACCACAGTGATGTTTGACCCCAGACCCCTGCCACAGTCAATGTTGATCTTGACACCCTCCCATGGTCATTGTTGACCCCAGACCCCTTCCATAGTCAATGTTGACCCCAGACCCCTCCCATAGTCACTGTTGACCCCAGACCCCTCCCATAGTCACTGTTGACCCCAGACCCCTTCCATAGTCAATGTTGACCCCAGGCCCCTCCCATGGTCACTGTTGACCCCAAGACCCCTTCCATAGTCACTGTTGACCCCAGACCCCTCCCATAGTCACTGTTGACCCCAGACCCCTGCCATAGTCAATGTTGACCCCAGACCCCTTCCATAGTCACTGTTCACCCCAGACCCCTCCCCCTGCCCCCACTGCCCCCCACCCCCCTCTCCACTCTCCATGGTCCCTGCTCTGGAGATGTGTCCCTTCCTTAGCCCCACTCTGAGAAGCCAGCCCCAAGTGAGCCCTGTCCTTGGAGCCCCTTCCCTGGGGGGCAAGCTGGAGGCTGCAGGAGCAGGCGGACCTTCTGACCTTCTTGCCCCTTGTCAAGCCCAGCTGGAGCCCAGGGGTGGCCACCAGGCTTGACTGTGACCCTCAGCCCAGCCCCCCCAGCCACGGGCAGCCTGGGGCAGCCCTACCTGCGCCTGGCCAATGGGTCCAACAGCTGCCTGGGGAGGGTGGAAGTCCTCCACAACCACAAGTGGGGCACCGTGTGCGACGACACCTGGGACCTGCAGGACGCCCGAGTGGTGTGCAGGCAGCTGGGCTGCGGGGAGGCTCTCTCGGCACCAGGCTCGGCTCAGTTCGGCCCCGGCTCCGACCCCATCTGGCTGGACAGCGTCCACTGCGCCGGCACCGAGGCCCACCCTGGGCCAGTGCCAGCTGAGCCACTGGGGAGAGCACAACTGTGGCCACGAGGAGGACGCTGGAGTCGTCTGCTCAGGTGACAGCACCGAGGAGCTTGGGGTCCATCCCAGCTGGGGGTCTGGGGGGAAGGGGGGGTATGCTCTGCTCAGTTGCAGCCTGGGATAGGGCAAGGGGAAAGGGATGGAAACCACAGCCCAGGAGGTTCCAGCTCAGCATGAGGAGGAACTTCTGCACTGTGAGGCTCCCAGAGGCCTGGAGCAGGCTGCCAGAGAGGTTTGTGGAGTCTCCCTCTGTGGAGCCTTCCCAGCCCTGTCTGGATGTGTTCCTGTGGGACCTGTGCTGGATTCCGTGGTTCTGCACTGGCAGGGGTTGGACTGGAGGATCTCCAGAGGTCTCTTACAACCCCTAACATCCTGGGATCTGGGATCTGTGATCCTCTGATCCTGTGATTCTTTGATCTGTGCTCCTGTGATTGGTGATCCTGGGATCCTGGGATCTGGGATCCTGGGATCTATGATCCTGAGCAAAGCTGGCAGCAGGCCTCAGGAGCTTGGTTGAGGACCAGCTCCTTGGTGGCAGCAGCCTGGGCTGGGCAAAGCCTTGCTTAAAAAACCCAACAGAACAGCTCCAAAATAGAATCACAGAATTGGTTTGGGTGGAGATGATGAAGATCATGGAAGTCCAACCAGCAACCCAACACCTCCATGGCCACAGAGCCATGGCCCCAAGTGGCCACAGCTGTCCTGGACACCTCCAGGGGTGGGGACTCCATCCCTGCTCCAATCCCTGACCTCTCTGGCAGTGAAGAACTTCTTCCTCATCTCCAACCTAACTCTCCCCTGGTCAGCCTGAGGCCATTTCCTCTCTTCCTGTCCCTTGTTCCTTGGGAGCAGAGCCCAACCCCCACCTGACTCCCACCTCCTCTCAGGGAGCTGTAGAGAGCAAGGAGGTCTCCCTCAGCCTCCTCTTCTCCAGCCTAAACCACCCCCAGTTGCCTCAGCTGCTCTTCCTCAGCCCTGTTCTCCAGACCCTTCCTCAGCTTGTTTGACCTCCTCTGGACCTGCTCCATCTCCTCAATGTCCTTCTTGGGGTGAGGGCCCCAAATCTGAACACCCTTCCTGGACACAGCAGCCTAGTGGCACAAGGGAGGTGGCTGTGGGGCCTCCATGATCCCCACCCCACAGAGGTTGGAGTAAGGCAGCCCAGGCAGCCCATGCCACACCTGCTGGTGCCTGTTCTCCAACAGGGCACCGGAAGGAGATGCCCAGGAGCAAGTCAGAAGTTCACATCACCAAGTGAGAAGTTCTCATCCCCACCTGGGCCCAGAGATGCCAACCTCACCCTCTTGTGGTCTTCCCCCTAGGCCCAAACCCCTTGCAGCTGCGAATCAGAGATGGTCCTCACCCCTGTGCAGGGCAGGTGGAAGTCCTCTACAACAGCTCCTGGCACAGGGTCTGTGGCAGCAGCTGGACCTTGCTGGAAGCTGAGGTGGTCTGCAGGCAGCTGGGCTGTGGACCTGCCCAGTCTGCACCAGTTGGAGCCCAGCTGAGCCCCGGGGATGGCCACACCTTGCTGAAGGGGTTGAGCTGCCAAGGGTCTGAGATGTTCCTCCTGGAGTGCCAGCAGAAGGACATTGGTCCAGGGCCATGCAGCCAGGACTTGGCAGCTGCTGTGGTGTGCATGGAGCAGGAAGGTGAGCACTGGAGGGGGGTCCTCTCTTGGCCTCTGTCTGCACTGGGGACCTCTCCTTGGAGAGGTGGTGAGGTAGATGCTCCTCTCTCCATCCTGCTCTTGGCCTCCTGCCATGCAGGAGAAGCATGGGCAGAAAAGCCTTCTGCTGGGAGGGGTCAGCTGGGCAGGGGAGAGGCCCTGGAGGCAGAGGTTTGGGAGCTGCTGAGGGAAGCTTGGTGGCCTTGGGTTGCTGGTTGGACTTGGTGCACTTGATCCAAATGTTAAGGCTGGAAGAGACCTTCAAGCTCATGGAGGCCAAACTGCTCTGCTGGAGCTCTCAATCCCCCCTGTTGCTCAGCCTTCTCTTGGAGGTTCTTGCCCAACCTTGATGATTCCATGAGCTCAGAGGGCATGGAAATGCCTGGGTGCCCAGTGGGCATCCTCCCAGGTTGGAGATGTCCCAAAGCTGCCACCCCTGCATCCAGCCCCCAGCAAGGCAGTGACGGCGAAGCTTTCAAGTCCCCTCAACCTCTTCCCACCATGGAATTAGTTTGGTTGGGGAAGCCCTCTGAGGTCATCCAACCACCACCCCCAGGCCACCAAACCCTGTCCCCAGGTGCCATGAAGCCCTCTGAGATCATCCAATCAACAACCCCAGGCCACCATGGCCACCAGACCCTGTCCCCATGTGCCACCTCCACAGGTTTCTTGACCACCTTGAGCGTGGTACAGAGTCATGGAATTGATAGTCAGGGTTGGAAGGGACCTCAAGGATCATCCCCAAGGATCAACTCCCCTGTCATGGGCAGGGACACCTCCCACCAGCCCATGCTGCTCAGAGCCACATCCAGAACCTGGCCTGAAGGGAAGGAGGAGAGGCTGAGGCCAACCAACCAACCTCCTTTGGGTTTCCCTCACCCTGCAGACCCCACAGAGTCCTACTCAGTGCTTTCAGGTCTGCTTGGCCTCGGTGCAGCCCTCTGTGGGACCCTCCTAGTGCTGTACCTGTGGCTGAGGTGCAGGAGGCAGCCTGAACCCTCCTCAGGTAAGGGCAGGACCAGGGCAGGACCAGGGCAAGAGGTGCATCTGGGCCTGCTGGTGGAGCCCAGCTGGGAGCTCCAGGCAGCACCACTCTAATCCTTCACTCTGCAGCCAAGGCACTGATGAAGCAGACAGAGGACACCTGGACGTCACCTGAGGCTTAGGTCTCAAAGGCAAAGCTCCCTCAGGACCCCAGAAGACCTCCTGTGGTGGAGCCAGCAGAGCAGAGCAGCCACTGGGATGGGCAGGAGGCATCTGCAGGCTCCAGTCTTGTGTGTCCCACAGCCCCCAGCTCCCTGCACTGAGCTCCAGCGGTCCCAGGTCCTCCTTGCAGCTTCCCGAGGTCCCTCAGCCCCCAAGCAAGGTCTTCTCACAGCCACCCCTGACTGGTCCAGCATCCAGAGCCCAGCTGCAGAGGTTCCTCCAGCCCTGGAACCACCACAGCCCCACCCCTATGGCCCCCTCTGGACCCAGGGAGCTTCCTCACTGTGGGGAACTGTGGTGGACCTTCTCCAGAGCTCTGGTGAGGAGCTCACTATTGGAGACACCACTGTGTTCCCATGAGAGTCTGGGAAGTCCCTGGGCTGAGCGTTTCAGGGGGAGAAACCACGAGAGAGGAGCCGCCTGGGTGAGCTTGACGACTAGCTCTGGCAGTGCTGTCACGAGCCCCTGGGAATCTGGAGAGAAGCTTGTTAACCACACTAACACCACACAGACAGATGTGTGCTGCCTGCTGAGACAAACAGAGCCTCTTGCCTCTCTCTCTACTCTGCTTGTGTATACTTTGGTCGCTCTCGCCATCGCTCCATCCCTACACAGCGACACCTCACCGCCTTCCCTTCATGGAAGTCATCAAGCCTGGCCTTGAACACCTCCAGGGAAGAGATTCCACAACCTCCCTGGGACCTGAGGGTTCCTTAGCCTCCTGCTGGCACCTGAGCCTCGATTCTGCCTCGTGGCAGGGGGGAGGTTGGACGTGGATGATCTCTTAGATCTCTTCCAACCCAACCCATACCCATTCAGCAGCACTCTGAGCTGGGTTAGGAACTGGCTGGAGGCTGAGCCCAGAGTGTGGTGGTGAATGGTGCCACAGCCAGCTGGCAGCCAGGCACCAGTGGTGTGCCCCAGGGATCAGTGCTGGGCCCCATCCTCTTTAATATCTTCACTGATGATCTGGATGAGGGGATTGAGACAATCATCAGCAAATTTGCAGATGACACCAAGTTGGGAGCAGATGCTGATCTGTTAGAGGGCAGAAGGGCTCTGCAGAGGGACCTCAACCGACTGGACAGATGGGCAGAGTCCAACAGGATGGCATTCAACAAGTCCAAGTGCTGGGTGCTGCACTTTGGCCACAGCAACCCCATGCAGAGCTACAGGCTGGGGTCAGAGTGGCTGAGAGCAGCCAGGCAGAGAGGGACCTGGGGGTGCTGATTGACAGCCACCTAAACATGAGCCAGCAGTGTGCCCAGGTGGCCCAAGAAGGCCAATTGCATCCTGGCCTGCATTAGGAATGGTGTGGCCAGCAGGAGCAGGGAGGTCATTGTGCCCCTGGACTCTGCATTGGTTAGGCCACACCTTGAGTCCTGTGTCCAGTTCTGGGCCCCTCAGCTTAAGAAGGACATGGAGACACTTGAACGTGTCCAGAGAAGGGCAACAAGGCTGGGGAGAGGCCTTGAGCACAGCCCTGTGAGGAGAGGCTGAGGGAGCTGGGGTTGTTTAGCCTGGAGAAGAGGAGGCTCAGGGGAGACCTCATTGCTCTCTACAACTCCCTGAAGGGTGGTTGTAGCCAGGAAGGGGTTGGCCTCTTCTCTCTAGCAACCAGCACCAGAACAAGAGGACACAGTCTCAAGCTGCACCAGGGGAAGTTTAGGCTGGAGGTGAGGAGAAAGTTCTTCACTGAGAGAGTCATTAGCCATTGGAATGTGCTGCCCGGGGGGGTGGTGGAGTCACCGTCCCTGGAGGTGTTCAAGAGGGGACTGGACGTGGCACTTGGTGCCATGGTCTAGTCATGGGGTCTGTGGTGACAGGTTGGACTCGATGATCTTCGAGGTCTCTTCCAACTGTGATACTGATTCCTGCTGCCTGCTCCTGGTCCTCTCAGACTTGCCTGGCCCCAGGGCTGCATCAAAGGCCCAGGGCTGCCTCTGGCCACCTCAGAAGAGGGGAAGCAGGAGCCTGGCCCTAGCCTTGTGCAATAAAAGACACAAAGCCTGGGAGGTGCAGCCAGGAGCTGGGGGCTGCCTGTGGGAGGTTGGAGCCCACAGATCCTAGAGAGCTTCTCCAGCCTCAGGGACTCTCTGGTTCTGGTGGCTGTGATGCTCTGAAGGTCTCAGGTGGGTCTGGAGAAGAAGGGGAATAGAAAATTCCTTCTCCTGCTTTGTGTGACCCTGCAGGGCCCTGAGGTCTCCTCTGGACCAGTAGCTCCTTCCCAGCTGTAGTTCCTGGGACCTGGGAAGGTTCAGCCTGGAGAAGAGGAGGCTGAGGGGAGACCTCCTTGTCCTCTGCAGCTCCCTGAGAGGAGGCTGGAGCCAGGTGGGGGTTGCACCACTCTCTCCAGAAGCAATGGAGAGGAGAAGAGGAGATAACCTCAAGCTGCCCCAAGGGAGGCTCAGGCTGGACCTCAGCAGAAACTTCTTCCCTAGGAGAGATCTCAGAAGCTGGAGCAGGAGGTGGCTGAATCCTCAGGCCTGGAGGGGTCTCAGGGCTGCAGAAAGGTGATGCTGGGAGCCAGGGCTCAGGCAGAGGCAGGGCAGGGCTGGTCTGGAGGCTCTGAAAGGTCTTCTGCAGCACAAAAGGATCTGAGGATGCTGCAGGAACATCCTCTGCAAGCAACTGCCCCAAGCCTGTCCCAGGGGCATGAGAGCAGGGAATGGTTGGTGCCCTCCCAGCCCTGCCTGGCACAGGGAATGGTTGGTGCCTTCCCAGTCCTGCCTGGTGGCACCTTGGAGGCTGTGCCAGGAGAAGGCCCAAAGCTGGAGCAGCAGCTGCTGGGCAGGAGTTTGTCACCAGGGTTGCCCACTTCAGTGGGAGGCTCCAGGGGGAGGTATGCACTGTGTTGGTGGCACAAAGAAGGTAGAACTTCAGCTGGGCCCAGTGCCACCTGTGCCCTCAGCCAGGCCCTTGGGGAAGACCCTGAGCAATGCTCAGTCCCTCAGGAAGAGGCTTCGGCCCTGCCAGGAGGACACAAAGCCTGGGAGGGGCAGCCATGAGCTGGTGGCTGCCTAGAGGAAGATCAAGCAGGGGGAGCTGGGTCAAGAGGTGACCCCAGGCAGGAACAGGGGGAAGGTTGTGGCCATGGCTGGAGAAGCTCAGCTGGAGCAGGGAATGGATGGAAAAGGGGTGGAAAGGGCACAGCATGGCCAGGAAGGGCTCCAGCTGAGGCTTGGCAACAAGCAAGTGGTGGAGACACCACCCCTGGAGGTGACCAAGCAAGGAGCTGCTCTGGCACCTGGGGTCATGGGGGGTTTGGCCTTGCTGGCCTTGGAGCTCCTGCCCAGCCTTGAAGGTTCTGGGTTGCACTTCAGCCTGGGAGTGTGATCCAGGGGCTGCCTGCAGGGAGATCAACCAGGAAGAACCCAAAGCCCAGAGGAAAAGCAGGGCTGGGGCTGAAGACCACAGAGGAGGACCTGGAGGGACTCGGGGAGGGGAAGAGGTGGCCTGGGTGAAGTGCCAAGAGGAGCAGGAGGGAGGGAGGAGCAGGACTGGTTTCCAGAGTTGTTTGTCCAAGCTGTGAGAGCAGCCCTGGGCCAGAGCTGCTTTGGCCCACACCAGGCTGGGAGGGCTCAGGGCAGGGTCACCACCAGGACCTGTTTGTTTGCAAAGATGGGGAACAAAGTCCCTGGCCTGGCCCAGCTGGCACCTGTCCTGAGCACTGCATCCTCCAGATGAGCTTTGCCTCCTCCAGGTGCCACCTGCAGGGAGATCAACCAGGAGGAAGCCTGTGATGAAGAGGTTATTCATTTGTGAATGATTAAATATGAGTTATAAACAGTATTTTTACATTAATTATGTAAAAAATTAATAACCAATTAATCACTATTGTCTGCGCAGGTGCTAGTGCACAGGTGTGAAATAGACCCCGCAAGTGGTTTGGTCTTTACAATGGGTACCCAGTTCGAATATTTACAGGATTCCTGTCTACCGCAGGAACGGAAGGTGCAGTTCCGACGCGTGTCCACCAGGTGGCGACGCGGCAAGGTGCTGGCGGCTGCTTAACTACGGACAGGGAAAGCATCAGGATGTGCCAGAGGCAACTCAAGCAGAGGCTTGAGCTGGAGATGTTACGCTGCTAGGCGCAGGTGCTTTGAACTGGGTGTTAGTGAGTGCAAAGCATGTGAGAGAGCCACTGCAGCTCTCTTTGTAGTGAGGTTAGCTGCTAGGCTGTAGCAGGCTGCTGACAGCCCCGGACTGGCTCCTGAGCTGGTCCATGTCTGGGCAGGGGGCTCCTGGGGCTGAAGCTACGGCAGAGCAGCTGAGCGAGCCCTCAGGGGCTTCCCTCTGGACAGCGACTGGGGGCAACCTTCCTTCTCCCAGGCCCTCAGAGGCTTCCCTCTGGACAGCGACTGGGGGCAACCTTCCTTCTCCCAGGCCCTCAGGGGCTTCCCTCTGGATGGCCATGGGGGGCAACCTTCTCCCTTCCGCAGCAGGAGGGAGGGGGAGAGCATAGGCTGTTGCTGATCAGCAGACTCTCTTTGCAGGGCTCAGGTGGCTCCCTTGGAGCAGTGGGGAGTGGTCCTACAGGGTAGGCCCGGCAGGGCTGGTAGGGCTGGTCCCTGGATGGGGCCAGCCCTCGCAAAGTTGGCCCACAGTCAGGGCGACGGTCCTCGGGGGGCAGGCTTGGATGCTTCCGATCTGGTGCCACAGCAAGGGGTTTCAGGGCTAGTAAGGATGGCCCCGGGGAAGGGGCACAGCTGCGTGGAGCGGCAGCTTCTCTTTCGCTTGGCTTGAAGGAGTGGGCGGGACTCTCGGAGCGGTCCCGGCTTTGGAGGACAGGCACGGAGGGTGCTGCGGACTTCCCTGGGGGTCACAGCACGGAGCGGTGGAAGTGGTGGCTCCTCACCTCTCCCACAACGGCGGGGTCGCGCAGGGGCGGCAGGGCGCTGTTCCTTCCTTACGCGAGCTGGTACACACGGTTGTGGCTCTTCACTGCTGCTGAAGGCTGCAGCAGACGTTTTAACTGCCAGACTTGGATAGTTCCTTCCCGGTCAGCTGGGCAGTCTTACCCTCGGGGGTCCAGTCCTCTTGAAGACACGGCAGGCTCTTCTGACTGCTGGGGCTGGCAGTACAACGCTGTAGCTTCGGGGCTTCCAGCGAGGGACCCTCCGCCGGAGACTCTTGGTGCTAGGGCTTGATGGGTACTGGCTTCTTGTCTTGCAGAGGCTGCTGGTTTGCTTGCATGTGGGAGTGAGAAGGGCTTCCTGGCAACAGCTGTGGAGCTTAGCACCCAAGGCTTAAGCACAAAAGCAAGGAGCTTACAGTCCTTAGGCAAGGACAGAGAGGGCTTACAGAGCTTGGGCACAGAAAGAGGGGAAAGAAAGAGGGCAACGAGAGAGAGGGTAACTTGCTTGCATGTGCTTTGACAGGGCCTGAATTAACAAGATGGGAATTACAAAAACATAGTTCTCTCTCTTTTTCCCCAGAGCCCTGCCCCAAAATCATGTATAAAACTTATTACATTATTTACAGGTTCTGTTGGGTGGTGAACTCTGCCAAGATGCCCATGGGCAGCTTCAGCACAGTTTAGGGGATTCAGAAAATGGAAAAGGCTGAGCCACAAAACAGCTTCACCCCACTTATGAAATCAGAGGCAAGCCAGGAACCTTGAGGGAAAGCCACTTTCAGTCTCGAGGATGGAGCAGGGAATTTGGAGATGGAGGTGGTCCCCAGGTCATTCTTGGGTGGCAGGCTCCAGGAACTGCAGGTTTTATAACCCAATTCGTGGATAATGCAGCACAACCCAAAGGAAAAGGACCTGCCAGAGTAAAAGTGTAGGCAGAGCTGCTGCGAGGGGAAACCCGTGAGCAGCAGCACTGCAAGCTGCAGGTTTCACAGCAGGCAGGGTCGCTGCACAGCAGGCAGCAACTCAGGCAGGCAGGTCCGGGGAGAAGCCAGGTCTGAGTGGAGTGAGGAAAAAGATGAATGTGAGAGCCAGAGCAGGAGCAGGAGCAAGATGAAGGCGAGGGCCCGAGCAGGAGTGAGAGCCTGAACAGGAGCTTGCCTGTTGCCAAGCCTCAGCTGGAGCCCTTCCTGGCCATGCTGTGCCCTTTCCACCCCTTTTTCCACCCATTCCCTGCTCCAGCTGAGCTTCTACAGCCATGGCCACAACTTTCCCCTGGGGAGGGGGGGAAAGGGGAGGAGAGGGGGCTCTGCCTGCTCCACCTCTTCCTGGAACGCCTTGGCTGTTTCGCAAGCCCAGGGCCAAAGCTGGGCCACAGCAGAGGGGCAGGAGGTGACCTCCTGGCAGAGCCTCACAGGGGCTGAAGCTGGCAGGGCAGAGGAAGAGGAGGGCTCCACGAGGAACAGGACTCCGCTGCAGTCCCAGTCTGCCCTCCCAGTTGCCCACTGGGGTGGCTCAGCTGGGGCCTCTCTCAAGGACAGTCCTGCAGCCATGGGGGTGCTAGGTGGGCTCCAGCCCTCCCCCACCTGCTCCAGGAGCAGAACCCAACCCCTTCCTGGTGGAGCCAGGAGCCTGAGGAGCTTTCTGCTGCTGGCCTGGCTGTGGGGTGAGTGCAGGGACCCCAGGGAGCTCCTCCAGCCTGCAGCACAGCAGAGGCTGCCCAGGGGCCTTTGGGTGTCCCTTGGGAGGACTGGGGCAGGGGGCTTGGGGTGGTGCTTGAGCTGGGGGAAAGGTTTGGTGCCAAGCCAGGAGCTCAACAACCTCTGCTGCACCCCCAGGCTGTCTTGTGTCCCACAGCTGAGGTCTTGTGCCCCAGAACTGAGGTCTTGTGCCCAATAATCAAAGTCTTGTATTCCATACTTAAGCTTTTGTGCCCTGGAATCAAGGTCTTGTGCCTCATAATCAAAGGTTTGTGCCCCAAAATTAATGTTCTGAACCCCATAATCAAGGTTTGCTCCCCGCAGTCAAGGTCTTGTGCCTCACAATCAAGGTTTTCTGCCTCATAATTATAGACTTCTGCCCCAGAATCAAAGGTTTGTGGCCAAACTGTCCTGGGCAGGACTGAGCCAAGCAGAGCTGAGCTGAGCTGGGCAGAGGTGTCCTGGGCAGAGCTGAGCAGAACACGGCAGAGCCGAGCTGAGCTGAGCAGGGCAGAGCTGAACTTATTTGAGCCTGACAGAGCTGAGCAGATCTGAGCCTGGCAAAGCTGAGCTGAGCTGGGCAGAGCTGTTCTGGGCAGAGCTGTCCTGGGCAGAGCTGAGGGAGGCAGAGCTGAACGGAGCAGGGCAGAGCTGTGGTGAATCTGGCAGAGCTGAGCTGAGCTGGGCAGAGCTGCCCTGGGCAGAGCTGAGCCAGGCAGCACTGCAGGCAGTGGAGCTGTAGCTGCTCAGTTGCTCTCCAGCTTTGGGTGACTCAGGGACTGGAGCTGGAGCTTCCCTTCCTCCCATAGTGGCTTCCCAGGCGCTGCCCCTGGCCCTTCTCTCTCTGCTCAGTGCCAGCCAGGCCCAGGGCAGGTCCTGAGTGTTGTGCAAGTCCTGGCCATGGGCACAGAGCTGCTGACTCAGCACAGTCCTGGCCCTCTGCACCTAAGGGGTTTTGGTGACCCAGCTGAGATTCCACACAGGGCCAAGGTCCAGCCAGGGCTGCTACCTGCAGCCTCTCCTTGGCTTCTGCTCTTGATGGAGCCATGGAAGGGGTTGGGTTCAAAAGGACCTCAAAGCTCCTCCAGCTCCAGCCCCCTGCCATGGGCAGGAAAACCTCTCACAGCCCAGGCTGCTCAAGGCCTCATCCAGCCTGGCCTTGAACAGCTCCAGGCAGGGGAATCCACAGCCTCCCTGGGCAGCCTGAGCCAGGCTCTCCCCAGCCTCACTGTCAGGAATTTCTTCCTCCTCCCCTGTCTCAGTCTGCCCTCTCCCAGCTCCAGGCCTATCCCCTCATCCTGGCTCTCCCAGCCCTTGTCCAAAGCCCCTCCCCAGCTCTCCTGGAGCCCCTTCAAGTACTGGAAGACCACCAGAAGGTCTCCCTGGAGCTTTCTCTCCTCCAGGCTGAAGTCTCCCAGCCTGTCCCCAGAGGGGAGGTTCTGCAGCCTCCAGGTTGCTCCAAGCCTCATCCAGCCTGGGCTTGAACACCTCCAGGGAGGGGAATCCACAGGCTCCCTGGACAGCTTGTACCAGGGTCTCACCACCCTCACAGTGAAGAACTTCTTCCTAATGTCCAACCTAACCCTCCCCTGGGGCAACTTGAGGCCATATCCTCTCATCCCGTCACTGATTACTTGAGAGGAGCCAAATCCCCACCTCACTGCAGCCTCCTCTCAGGGAACTACGGAGGTCAATGAAGTCTCCCCTCAGCCTCCTCTTCTCCAGACTAATCACCCTCGCTCCCTCAGCTGCTCCTCCCCAGCCCTCTTCTCCAGACCCTTCCCCACCTTCATTGCCCTTACCTGGACCTGCTCCAGTTCCTCCAACTCTGTTCCATGAACAAGGAAAGGGCTCCTGGGGTGTGGGCTCCACACTGAGCTTAGGTGACTTCAGCTCAGGGTTTAAGTAGGACTCAGCTGCCTATAGCTGCCCAGGGCAGGTGTGGGAGGGTCAAGAGCAGCTCTGAAGCACTTTTGTGGGCTCAGACACCTGAAACTCCTCCAGGACTTCACGTCCTCCTCTTTGCTGGGTGGACTGTTCAGGGGAGAAGGAATTGGCTGGATGGTGGCATCCAGAGGGTAGAGATGAATGGTTTGAAACCCAGAAGGAGAGCAGTGCCAAGTGGTGGCCCTCAGGGGTCCTACTGGGACCTGTGCTGCTTGAGGTCTTCATCAGTGCTGTAGACAGGGGAGTGGAGGCATCAGCAACACTCTGCAGATGGCACCAAGCTGAGTGGTGCTGTCCATGTGCCAGAGGGACAGCAGGGCATCCAGAGGGACCTGGACAGGCTGGAGAGGTGGTGCCCAGGGGAACCTCATGAGGTGCAACAAGAGCAAGGGCAGGGCCCTGCCCCTGGGATGGAACAATCCTCACTGCCAGCACAGGCTGGGGGGAAGAGGGGAGAGAAAGCAGCCCTGAGGAGAAGGACTTGGGGGTGCTGGTGGGGGGAGAACCTGGACAGGAGCAGGCAGGGTGAGACTGCAGCACAGAAGGCAAACCACAGCCTGGGCTGCACCCAAAGCAGTGTGGCCAGAGGTGGAGAGAGGAGATCCTGCCCCTCTCATCTGCTCTGCTCTGGGGAGACCTCACCTGGAGAGCTGCATCCAGCTCTGGAACCCTCAGCACAGGAAGGACCTGGAGCTGATGGAGAGGCTCCAGAGGAGGCCATGAAGATGCTCAGGGGGCTGGAGCAGCTCTGCTATGGGACAGGCTGAGGGAGCTGGGGGGTGTTCAGCCTGGAGGAGGAGGCTCCAGGGAGACCTTAGAGCAGTCTCCCAGTACCTGAAGGAGGCTGCAAGAAGGCTGCAGAGAGATTGTTGCCAAGGGGCTGCAGGGCCAGGAGCAGGGCCGCTGGCTTCAGACTAGAGCAGAGCAGATGGAGCCTGGATGTGAGGAACAAGTTCTGCACCAGGAGGCTGCTGTTACTCTGGAGCAGGTTGCCCAGGGAGGTGGTTGAGGCTTTACCCCTGGAGCTATTGCAGGTGAGGCTGCACAGGGTTGTGGGCAACCTGATCTGGTGGAGGATGAGTGCAGAGGTTTGGATGAGCTTTGGAGGTCCCTTCCAACCCAATGCAAACCAACTCATCCCAACCCAACTTAACCCAACCCAACCAAACTCAACCCAACTCAATCCAACCCATTCTATAACTGGAAATATTCAAGGTGAGGCTCAACAGGGCTCTGGGCAACCTGCTCTATTGGAGGATGTCCCTGCTGAGTGCAGCAGAGGTTGGACTGGATGACCTTTGGAGCTCCCTTCCCACCCAGCCCACCCTGAGCCTCTCTCTCTCCTCCTCCCTTCACAGGCTCTGCCGCGGCGGCCGAGAGCCCCGAGGCGTCCCTGCGCCTGGTGGGAGGCCCTGACCGCTGTGCCGGGCGCCTGGAGGTGCTCCACAATGGGACCTGGGGGACAGTCTGTGACGACAGCTGGGGGCCTCCCGAGGGCCAGGTGGTCTGCAGGCAGCTGGGCTGCGGCACCCTGCTGTCGGTGGCCCCGGGAGGTCGCTATGGGGAAGGGACAGGACAGATCTGGTTGGATGAGGTCAACTGCACTGGGGAGGAGGAGACCCTCTCCAAATGCCAGCGCAGGCCCTGGGGGCACCACAACTGCCAGCACCTAGAGGATGCCAGCGTGGAGTGCTCAGGTAGTTTGGCTGGGAGGTCACCTCCACCCCTCCAGCCCTTCTGGTGGGGCCTTACCTTCAGGGTGGTAAAGGGTGGCCCAGGGAGGTGGTTGGGCCCCCAAGCCCTGGAGATATTCAAGGTGGGGCTCAGAAGGGCTTTGAGCAGCCTGATCTACAGGAGGATGTCCCTGCTGAGTGCAGGGGGGTTGGACTGGATGAGCTTTGGGGGTCCCTTCCCACACAATGCAACTTAACCCAACCCAACACATTCCATCATTCTATGACTTGCACAAGTCCCTGCAGGGCTTTGGAGTAGATGACCTTGACAGGTCCCTTCCAACCCAGCCCAACCCCACCCAGCCCAACCCAGCCCAACCCAACTCAATCCAACCTCACCCAGCCCAGCCCAACCCAACCCAGCCCAACCCAACCCAACCCAGCCCATTCCATCATTCTGTAATTTTCAGAAGTCCCTGTGGGGCTTTAGAGTAGATGATATTGAGAGGTCCTTTCCAACCAACCCAACTCTACCCCACGCAACCCAACTCATCTCCAACCCAACCTAACCCATCCCAACCCAACTCACCTAAGCCATCCCAATTCAACCCATTCCATCACTCTATGATTTGCAGAAATCACTGCAGGGCTTTGGAGTAGATGACATTAACAGGTCCCTTCCAACCCAACCCAACCCAACCCAACCTATCCCACACCTCCTCCACATCCAACCATTCCTCCTCCTCCTTGGCCCTCCCCCACCAGACTCCAGCATCTCCAAGCTGGGCCCCCTGAGGCTGCAGGGGGGCCCCAACCGCTGTGCCGGGAGGGTGGAGGTGCTGCACAGCCACCGGTGGGGCACAGTCTGCGATGACGGCTGGGACCTGGCGGAGGCAGCGGTGGTCTGCAGGCAGCTGGGCTGCGGCGCCCCCATCTGGGCTGCCCCCAGCGCCTACTTCGGCAAGGGCCATGACCCCATCTGGCTGGATGAGCTGCAGTGCACTGGCTCTGAGCAGAGCCTCTTCAGCTGCCAGGCCAGGGAGTGGGGGCACAACAACTGTGTCCACGGGGAGGATGCCGGGGTGGTTTGCTCAGGTGAGAGCCCCCCAGGGTCAGGGTGGGGACTTGGCTAAAGGGATGAGGAGCAGCAGGGTGGGGGTAAGGATTGGGTGGGGTGAGGATTGGGTGGGGAACCGCTGGAGAAGGTCCAGAGGAGGTCACCAATATGAGTGTGGGACAATGGACACAAACTGGAGCAGGGCAGATGTAGGTTGGACATGAGGAGGAAGTTCTTGACTATGAGGGTGGTGAGACACTGGCACAGGTGGCCCAGGGAGGTTGTGGATGTCCCTTCCCTGGACGTGCTCAAGGCCAGGCTGGATGAGGCCTTGAGCAGCCTAGGCTGTGGGAGGTGTCCCCAGGAGCATTGCTCAGATCCCCTCTGGGGCTGCTCTGCTCCAGGCTCTCAGCTCCAGGGCTTTCAGACTTTGCTCCTCACAGAGCTGCTC
Source organism: Colaptes auratus (assembly GCA_015227895.2). Classification (NCBI taxonomy): domain Eukaryota; kingdom Metazoa; phylum Chordata; class Aves; order Piciformes; family Picidae; genus Colaptes; species Colaptes auratus. The sequence goes on from CM037637.1 coordinate 35,469,253, forward strand.
CATGCCCTTCATCATCCCCTGGGCTCCCTCCAGCAGCTCACAGTCCCTCTTGAACTAGGGAAGCTCAGACCTGGCCTCAGTCCCTCCAGACGTGGCCTCCCCAGGGCACGCGCAGAGTTTGGTCTCCAGTCTGGGTGCCCAACCATGCTGGGGGGAATGCCCAGGATGGAGCTGTGCTCCCCAAGACCTCCCCCTTGTGTCCACCCCTCCCAGCTGCAGGAGTGTCCCTTCCAACCCAACCCCACCTAACCTAACCCAACCCAACCTAACCCAATCCAACATAATTCAACCTAATCCAACCCAACTCAACCCAACATAATCCAACCCCTTGTGTCTACCCTCAGCTGCAGGAGTGTCCCTTCCAACCCAACCTGACCCAACTCAACCCACCCCAACCTAACGCAACCCATCCCCTTGTGTCCCCTCCAGCCTCAGGAGTGTCCCTGCTGCCCGAGCTCCGCCTGGCCAATGGTTCCGGACGCTGCCAGGGCAGGGTGGAGGTGGCCCTGGAGGGCACCTGGGCAGCTCTGTGCGACCAGGGCTGGGGGCTGGCAGAGGCTCGAGTGGTCTGCAGGCAGCTGGGCTGTGGGAGGGCGCTGGAAGCCCCCAGAAGGTCCCAGTTTGGCCAAGGAACTGGCAAGATGTGGCCGGAGAGCGTCAGCTGCCTGGGCACTGAGACCTCTGTCTCTGAGTGCCAGCTGCAGGCCTGGGCCAACAACAGCTGCCAGCAGGGCACCGCAGCTGGCGTGGTCTGTGCAGGTAACCCCCCCAGGGGGCACCACCAGAGAGGGGGAGAAGGTCTCATGAGGTATCTGGAGGGGATGGAGAAGGTCAGTGAGGTAGGACAGAAGGTCCCATTGGGTGCTGGGTGGGTCAGTGAGGTGGAAGGTCTCTGGGGGGCTCAGTGAGATTCTGAGAAGGTCTCACGGAGTTCTGGGCGGGCTCAGTGAGATGCTGAGAACTCTCCTGGGTACATTTTTCACCTCACCCAGGGCTCACTCCCTGCTGCCCCTTTCCTTTCCCCCTTTTTCTTCCCCTGTCCTCCGTCCCAGCTCCCCTGCAGGGCTCCCAGGTGCGGTTGGTGAACTCCCGGAGCCGCTGCGCTGGCAGGGTGGAGATCCTGCACCGGCAGCAGTGGGGAACTGTCTGCAGCCGCGGCTGGGACCTACTGGACGCCGCCGCCGTCTGCCGCCAGCTGGACTGCGGCTTGGCGCTGGCGGCCCCAGGCCAGGCACAGTTCGGCAGCGGCTTTGGCGCCATCTGGCTGGAGCAGGTCAGCTGCCAGGGCACCGAGGAGCTCCTCTCCTCATGCCCGGCCCGGCCCTGGGGCATCACCAACTGCACCCACGCAGAGGATGCCGGCGTAGTCTGCTCAGGTGAGAGAGGATCCCCTGGAGAGGGCTCCGGGGCGGGGGGAAGGGAGGAGGGAGGGGGGGAGGTGGGGGGGAGAGCGGCAGCTGAGAGGGCAGCAAGGGGCTTGGAATGGTCAGGAAGATGGTCAGAAGGTCCCATGGGGAGTCCAGGGGGGCTGGAGAAGGTCACTGAGGTGGTCAGAAGGTCTCATGGGGTTCTGAGTGGCTCAGTAAGACGCTGGGAGAATCTCATGGGGTTCGGGGTGTGGGGTGGAGAAGGTTGGTGAGGTGGTGAGAAGGTCCCACAGGGTGTCCAGGGGGCTGGAGAAGGTCGGTGAGGTGGCCATGGCAGGGTTGGGTTGCTGGCTGGATGCTGCTGCTGCTGATTGATAATGATCAGTAATGATTGATGATGATTGATGACAATGACGATGATGATGATGATGATGATTGATGATGATTGATAATGATTGATAATGATGACAATTGATGATGATGATGATTGATGATGATGATGATGATGATGATGATGATGATGATGATCTCAGAGAGGCCTTGTCTTCGCAGACTCCACCATCCCCGAGCGGGCGGAGGTCCGGCTGGCCGCGGGGTCCCCACGCTGCGCCGGCAGGGTGGAAGTGCTGCACAGGGGGCAGTGGGGATCCATCTGTGCCCAGGGCTGGGACCAGCAGGACGCAGAGGTGGTCTGCAGGCAGCTGGGCTGCGGCACAGCCCTGGCGGCGCCGGCAGCGGAGCAGTTGGGCCCCAGCCCCTCCCGCATCTGGCTGGACAATGTTGGCTGCCAGGGCACCGAGGCCTCCCTCAAGAAATGCTGGGCAAGTCCCTGGGGGGAGAGCAGCTGCAGCCATGGGAAGGTGGCCACAGTGGTCTGCTCAGGTGGGTTCCACCCCAGCACCATGAGGGTCTTGGGTTGATGCTTGGACTCCACGATCTTGGAGCTCTTCTCCAAACAGATCTATAATTCTGTGGTTTAGGGTCCGTGAGGATCTTGGGTTGATGATCTTGGAGGTCTTCTCCAACCCAAACAAATTGATTCTGTGGTTTAATGGCATGGTGGTGTTGGGTTGATGCTTGGGCTCCATGACCTTGGAGGTCTTCTCCAAGAGAAACAAACTGATTTTCACTCCAGCACCAGCAGCAGGTCAGCAGCCACCAGGCCATTGCCCCTGAGCCCAGCTGGGGAGGTGCCAAGGTGCCAGCTATACCCCACTGGCTGCTGGGCCAAGCACCCCTAAAGCCTTTGAGAAGTTCCTCCATAAGTTGGAGAGGGGGTGCTGTGGGTGAAGCTCTTCCAATGATGGAGATGATGTAGGTGAACCCTTGGAGAAGTTCCTCTATGATGAATAAACCCTTGGAGAACCTCCTCCATGATGGAGAAACTCTCGGAGAATCTCCTCCATGAGGGATAAACCCTTGGAGAAGCTTCTCCATGATGGATGAATGCTTGTAGAAGCTTCTCCATGACAAATAAAGCCTTGGAGGAGCTCCTCCATGAGGAGCCCTCAGCCTTCCCTCTCCTTGCCCCCTGCAGGCTCCCAGGGCTCCAGCCTGGCCCCGCTGCGCCTGGTGGGTGATGCCGGAAGCTGCGCCGGCAGGGTGGAGGTCCTGCACAACGGCACCTGGGGCACTGTCTGCGGTACCAGCTGGGACATGGCAGCTGCCCAGGTGGTTTGCCAGCAGATGGGCTGTGGGGTGGCAGTGGCAGCCCCGGGCAGGGCACACTTTGGGCAGGGCCAAGGTCCCATCTGGTTGGCAGAGGTGCGATGCGATGGCAGTGAAGCAGCCCTGGCCCAGTGCCGTGCCCAGGGCTGGGGGAACCACAGCTGCAGCCACCAGGATGATGCCAGCGTGGTCTGCTCAGGTAGGCACTGGCCAGGGTGGCACCAGGGGGGGTCCTGCAGGGGAGGTGGTATGGGTGAGCCCTTCGAGAAGCTCCTCCATGATGAATGAACTCTTAGAGAAGTTCCTCCATGATGGAGTTGCTGTGGGTGAACCTTCTGAGAAGCTCCTCCATGATGGATAAACTCTTGGAGAAGCTGCTCCATGATGGAGGTGCTGTGGGTAAACCCTCTGAGTAGCTCCTCCATGGTGAAGGTGCCATGAGTAAAGCCTTTGAGAAGCTCCTCCATGATGGAGAGCTGTAGGCAAACCTGTCGAGAAGTTCCTTCCTGAGGAGCTTTCTCCTCTGGGTGAAAGGACTTCAGCTTGCAGCCAGCTTTGAAGCCAACCCGTCAAGGTCCATCCTGGCAGAAGAGGGCAGCTGTAGGTAGACATAAAAGCCCAACAGGGGCTGGAAAAGGCTGTCCAGGGAGGTGGTGGAGTCCCCAGCCCTGGAGGTGTTCAAGAAACCTGTGGCCACGGCTCTTGGGGACAGGGTTTGGTGGCCATGGTGGTAGTGGTGGTCACTTCCTCTCTGTCACCACAGGAGCATCCCTAACCCCCAAGATGTTCCCACAAAGCATCCCTGACCCCTAAGGTGTTCCCACAGGACCACCCTTTCCCCCCATCACTGCTGAACTCCACCTCTGGTGCCACCCCAGTTGCTGCTTGGCACAGGCCCCATGGGGTAGGAGGTCAGATGGGGCAGGAGGTCCCATGGGGCAGAAGGACTGATGGGGGCAGGAGGTTTGATGGGGCAGGAGGAGGTCTCACGGGGGCAGAAGGTCCCTCCCTGAGCTCTGTGCCCTCCCTGCAGGTTCAGGCATCGCGGACCTGGGCAGCCTGCGGGTGGTGAAGGGCTCTGGGCACTGCTCCGGGCGCCTGGAGGTGCTGCATGCCCAGCGCTGGGGGGGCCTCTGCAGGGATGGCTGGGGGCTGGAGGAAGCCCTCGTGGCCTGTCGCCAGCTTGGCTGCGGGGAGCCAGAGAGGAGGCTCCCGGGGGCCACCCAGTTCGGGGCAGGAGGCGCCTTCCTCTGGGTGGGTGCCGTGGAGTGCAGCGGCACGGAGGGAGCCCTCTGGGGTTGCAAGCTGCAGCTGTGGGGGGCTGGGGGCTGCAGGGCGCAGGAGCCTGCAGCTGTCAGCTGCTCGGAGCCCACAGGTGAGTGCCCGAGGGGAGTCCTGCCCCGGGGGGAGGTTCTGCCCCAGGGGGTGGTCCTGCAGGAGTCACCAAACCTCAGCCCCACAGCCCTCATCCCCAGCTCCTCCTGGCCCTGCTTCAACCTTCCCCTGAGTCCTGCAGACCCCCCAGGCAGCAGCAGGTCTGCTCTGGGCCTCAAGTTCTAACATGACTTGGATGGAAAAGGCCCAGTAGCTAAGGCCCTGGGGGTGCTGGGTGCCAGCAGCTGGAGCTGAGGCAGCAGTGCCCAGGGGGGCAAGGAGGGCAGCAGCAGCCTGGGCTGGAGCAGCAATGGTGTGGGCAGCAGCAGCAGGGCAGGGCTGGTGCCCCTGGGCTGGGCACAGCTTGAGTGCTGGGTTCAGGTTTGGGCTCCTGACCCCCAGAAGGACATTGAGGAGCTGGAGCAGGGCCAGAGAAGGGCAACAGAGCTGGGGAAGGGTCTGGAGAACAGGGCTGGGGAGGAGCAGCTGAGGGACCTGGGGGGGTTGAGGCTGGAGAGGAGGAGGCTGAGGGGAGAGCTCCTTGACCTTTAGAGGCTGGGCTAAGGTCTGGAGAAGAGGTTTCCACCACTGGAAAGAGTTTCAGCCCAGGCTGGATGTGGCTCTGCGCAGCCTGCTCTGGTGGGAGGAGTCCCTCCCCACGGCAAGGGGATGGAACTGGACGGCCTCCCAGACTCCTTTCAGCCCAACTCATTCCATGATCCACGACCTGCATCCCACCCTCTGCACCCCAGCAGGCATTGGACCCCCGAGAATTTCCCCTCCCCTCCACAATTGGCCATTTTGGAGTATTTGTGTTTCCCCCTCCCCCCAGGCTCAGTTCCTGCCACCAGCTCCAAGCTTCGCCTGCTGGGTGGCCTGGATGAGTGCTCCGGGCGGGTGGAGGTCTTCCACAACCAGCAGTGGGGAACCATCTGCGACGACAGCTGGGACCTGCGGGACGCTGCCGTGGTCTGCCGGCAGCTGGGCTGCGGCTCGGCCCTCTCGGCCCCGCCCGCAGCTCGCTTCGGACTGGGGGCTGGCCCCATCTGGCTGGACGATGTCAGCTGCACAGGGGAGGAGGGAGACCTCCTGGCCTGCAGAGCCAAGGCATGGGGCAGCCACAACTGCAACCACGGCGAGGACGCAGGAGTAGTCTGTGCGGGTGAGGAGGACGGGGAGGGAGTGAGGCGCTCAGAGCATGACCGAGGGTGGGCAGCGGCTCCCTGGGGAGGGAGAAGATGCGGGAAGGGAGTTGTCTGCAGCTTGTCCCTGGGCAGGGAGCGAGTAGGGAGGGAGCTGTGAGCAGGGAGGAGGAGCTGTGGGAAGGGCTCCTTCCAGCTCTCCCCCCTGTGTCTCACCCGTGGGTGATCCGAGAGCCTTCTGTGAGGTCCTCACTGAAGGAGCAGGTGCAGGGAGACCAGGAGGTGGAGTCTGCTTGGACGCTGCCTCCCATAGCAGCCTTGGGAGTGAGCTCAGGAGGTGTGGGGGAGGAGAGCAGACAGAGTGAGAGGGATCACAGGATCAGAGGATCTCAGATCACAGCTCACAGGGTCATGGGGTCACAGGTCACAGATCCCAGGATGTTAGGGGTTGGAAGGGACCTCTGAAGATCTTCCAGTCCAACCCCGCTGCCAGAGCAGGGCCACAGCACAGGTCCCACAGGAACACATCCAGACAGGGCTGGGAAGGCTCCACAGGAGACTCCACAACCTCTCCGGGCAGCCTGCTCCAGGCCTCTGGGACCCTTCCCGTGCAGAAGTTCCTCCTCATGCTGAGCTGGAACCTCCTGGGCTGTGGTTTCCATCCCTTGCCCCTTGGCCACCTCTTGGTCTCTCCACTCCTGAAGGCAACTCCAGCTCGGGCAACCTGCGCCTGGTGGATGGACCCCACCGCTGCGCCGGCAGGGTGGAGGTGGCCCACGAGGGGCAGTGGGGCACAGTCTGTGACGATGGCTGGGACCTGAGGGACGCCAGAGTGGTCTGCAGGCAGCTGGGCTGTGGAGCAGCCGAGGCAGCCCTGGGCCAGGCTCACTTCGGGCAGGGCTCAGGACACATCTGGTTGGATGATGTGGGCTGCACGGGGGGGGAGGACAACCTGGCCCAGTGCCCAGCCAGGCCCTGGGGGCACAGCAACTGCCAGCACAGGGAGGATGCCAGCGTGGTCTGCTCAGGTGGGTGCTGCCCTGGCAGCTCTTGGGGGTGCCCAGGGCTCCACCTTGCTTCTTGCTGCCTTCTGGGGGGTCCTGAGGACTCCACCTTGCCTCCTGCTGCCTCCTGTGGGTCCTGAGGACTCCTCGTTGCCTCCTGCTGCCTCCTGTGGGTCCTAAGGACTCCTCGTTGCCTCCTGCTGCTTCATGGGAGCCCCCAGGGCTCCACCCAGCCCCCCCCCCCCGCAGTGCCAGCAGCAGTCTGTGTCCCTTCCAACTCTCTGTGATGTCTCTTTAGGGCTCACAGCCACCAACACCTCTGGCCTCAGGCTGGTGCAGGGTCCCCACCGCTGTGCTGGCAGGGTGGAGGTGGCCCACGAGGGGCAGTGGGGCACAGTCTGTGACGATGGCTGGGACCTGCTGGACGCCCTGGTGGTCTGCAGGCAGCTGGGCTGCGGCAGCGTGGAGGCAGCCCCGGGCCAGGCTCGCTTCGGGCAGGGCTCAGGACACATCTGGTTGGATGATGTGGGCTGCACGGGGGGGGAGGACAACCTGGCCCAGTGCCCAGCCAGGCCCTGGGGACAGACCAACTGCCACCATGCAGAAGATGCCAGCGTGGTCTGCTCAGGTAGGTGCTGCCCTGGCAGCTCTGGGGGGTCCCCAGGCTCCACCTTGCCTCCTGCTGCCTCTGGGGTGATGCTGCACCAGGGGTGGGCAAAACCTTCCGCCCAGCCCTGGGCAGTGCCACCAGCACTCAGTGTCCCCAACCCTCTGATGTCCCTCCAGGGCTCCCAGACTCCACTGCCACCAGTTCCCCTGGGCTCAGGCTGGTGCAGGGTCCCCACCGCTGTGCTGGGAGGGTGGAGGTCCTGCACCAGCAGCAGTGGGGCACAGTCTGTGACGATGGCTGGGACCTGAGGGATGCAGCAGTGGTGTGCAGGCAGCTGGGCTGTGGCTCAGCAGCTGCAGCTCCCCACGGGGCTGGCTTCGGGCAGGGCTCTGGCATCATCTGGCTGGACGACGTCAGCTGCATTGGCACCGAGAGTGCCCTCAGCCAGTGCCCAGCCCAGCCCTGGGGGCACAACAACTGCAACCATAGGGAGGATGCCAGCGTGGTCTGCTCAGGTACAGCTGCTCCTGCACCGGGGGGGGGCGTGGTGGGGTGTCCAGTTCGCATCTGGCTGTCCCCAGGGTGATGCTCACAGAGGGTGGTGGAGATCTTCCCTTCAGCCCTGCCGTGGGCACTGCCACTGGCACCGCTGGGTGGTCCCCGAGCCACTGATGGAGAAATGAACTGGGGGTGCTGGGGGCCAGCAGGGTGCCCATGAGCCAGCCAAGGGCCCTGGTAGCCAATAAGGTCGAGGGGCTCCCAGGGGGCATCAAGAAGAGTGTGGCCAAAAGGCCAAGGGAGGGTCTCCTGCCCCTCTGCTCTGCCCTGGGAAGGTCACAGCTGGAGTCCTGCTCAGGGCTCTCCAAGTCAAGGACAGGGAACTGCTAGGGAGGGGACAGCAGAGGAGCTGTGAAGGTGCTGAGGGGAGCAGAAGAGCTCTGAGGAGGAGAGGCTGAGGGCCTGGGGGCTTCTTAGCCTGGAGAGGAGCAGCCTGAGGGGAATCTGATCCCTGCTGATCAATACCTCCAGGGTAGGTGGCAGCAGGATGGGGCCAGGACAGGGCCAGGCTGTGCTCAGTGCCCAGGGCCAGGGCGAAGGGTCAGTGGCACAAACCTGACCCTCAGAAGCTCCATCTGGGCATGAGGAGGAACTTCATGAGCCTGAGGGTGGTGGAGCCCTGGAGTAGGCTGCCCAGGGAGGTGCTGGAGTCTCCATCGCTGAAGGCTTTCAACCCCCACCTGGACCTGTTCCTGGGTGGCCTCCCCCAGGGGCCCTGCTGGAGCCAGGGGCTGGGACTGGATGAGGTCCAGAGGTCCCTCCCCAGCCGTCACCATTCTCTGCTTCCATCACTCCCTCTGCCTGCAGGCACCACAGGCACCAACAGCTCCAGGGTCAGGCTGGTGGATGGACCCCACCGCTGCGCCGGCAGGGTGGAGGTGGCCCACGAGGGGCAGTGGGGCACAGTCTGTGACGATGGCTGGGACCTGAGGGACGCCAGAGTGGTCTGCAGGCAGCTGGGCTGTGGAGCAGCCGAGGCAGCCCCGGGCCAGGCTCGCTTCGGGCAGGGCTCAGGACACATCTGGTTGGATGATGTGGGCTGCACGGGGGGGGAGGACAACCTGGCCCAGTGCCCAGCCAGGCCCTGGGGGCACAGCAACTGCCAGCACAGGGAGGATGCCAGCGTGGTCTGCTCAGGTGGGTGCTGCCCTGGCAGCTCTTGGGGGTGCCCAGGGCTCCACCTTGCTTCTTGCTGCCTTCTGGGGGGTCCTGAGGACTCCATCTTGCCTCCTGCTGCTTTGGGGGGTGATGCTGCACCAGGGATGGGGCAAAACCTTGCAGGTGGAAGGCTCCTTGCACCCCAGCCCTGCCCTGGGCAGTGGCAGCAGGACTCTGTGTCCATTCCATCTTCTCTCTGCTGCTTGCAGGCACCACAGCCACCAACAGCTCCAGGGTGAGGCTGGTGCAGGGCCCCACCGCTGTGCTGGGAGGGTGGAGGTCCTGCAGCAGCAGCTGTGGGGCACAGTCTGTGACGATGGCTGGGACCTGAGGGACGCAGCAGTGGTGTGCAGGCAGCTGGGCTGTGGAGCAGCCCTCACAGCCCCAGCAGAAGCTGCCTTTGGCCAGGGGCTGGGTCCCATCTGGCTGGACAAGGTGGCCTGTACCGGCAGTGAGGAAACCCTGGAGCTGTGCCCGGCCAAGCCCTGGGGGCTGCACCACTGCAGCCACCAGGAGGACGCCAGCGTGGTCTGCTCAGGTGAGCCTTGGTCCTGAGGGGTCCTAAAAGCACCACCTGGAGCTGCCTCCCCCCAGCCCTCTGCAGCCTGGGTGCAGGGAGGGCGTCTGAAGGGCGCAGGGGACCGGAATTCTGGCCTCCAGCAGCTTCTGGAGCTGCTCCAGTCCGCCCTTGAGACAAGAAGGGAATCATTGAATCCTTGGTTTGGGTGGAGAAGGCCTCCAAGGTCATCAAAAGGGCCTTAAGGTCATCCAGCCCAACCACCAACCCAACACCACCATGGCACCAAAACACGTCCCAAGGTGCCATGGCACAAAGGACCTTGGTGCCCACTGTGGGCTGGGGGCAGCACCACTGCTCTGCTGGAGTCCCACCACAGATCCCAGGCTTTCATTTCTGCCCTTCCCCACCAGGGATCTTTGGTCTGGAGGACAAACCTCTGCCAGGTCCTGGTTAGGAATCCCCAGGGCAAAATCTCTGTGGGCAGAATCTGGCCTCTGGTCTCACCACGGTTGCCATCTGCCTTAGCTTCATGCCCCCGCTGCTGCCATCATAAGTCCTCCTGGGCATGAGGTCCTCCTGTCTGTCATACCATGGTTGGCATCTACCCTGGCATTGTGCCCCAGCTGCTGCCCAACACCAAACCACTTGGACATGAGGTCCTCTTGTCCCCCCATGGTTGGCATCGACCTTAGCTCTGTGCCCCAGCTGCTGCCCACCACCACCAGACCCCCTGCTGCCCACCAGCTCCTCTTGCCCTCACCCTTTTCCCCACTCTGCTTCTCTGCTCACAGAGGTGCCCAGCACAGAGGTGCCCAGCACAGAGGTGCCCAGCACAGGGCTGGCAGAGCTCCGCCTGGCAGGAGGCCCCAACCGCTGCGCCGGCAGGGTGGAGGTGGCCCACGAGGGGCAGTGGGGCACAGTCTGTGACGATGGCTGGGACCTGAGAGACGCCAGAGTGGTCTGCAGGCAGCTGGGCTGTGGAGCAGCCGAGGCAGCCCCGGGCCAGGCTCGCTTCGGGCAGGGCTCAGGACACATCTGGTTGGATGATGTGGGCTGCACGGGGGGGGAGGACAACCTGGCCCAGTGCCCAGCCAGGCCCTGGGGGCACAGCAACTGCCAGCACAGGGAGGATGCCAGCGTGGTCTGCTCAGGTGGGTGCTGCCCTGGCAGCTCTTGGGGGTGCCCAGGGTTCCACCTTGCCTCCTGCTGCCTCTGGGGTGAAGCTGCACCAGGGGTGGGCAGAACCTTGCGGGTGGCACACAGAAACATTCAGGTTGGAAGAGACCCTCAGGGTCACCAAGGCCAAGAGCCCACCCAGAGCCAGAGTGCCCCTGGGGCACCACACGTGGGGAGGAGCTACCCTGGCGACGCCTCCAGGGTGGTGCCAGCCCTAGAAGGGCGTATCTGGGGCAGGAGGAGCCGGCAGAGCTGCTGCTTCTTGGCCAGGGCTGTGCCCAGCCCAGCCACAGGTCCCCGTCCAGCAGCTCATGGGAGCCTTCACAGCCTCCTGCCCATTGTCACGCTCTGTCTGGAGGGCAACATCCACCCCCACCCCCAGCCTGCTCTCACTGGCATCACCACGAGGCTCTGGAGGTGCAGCTGAAGACCACCCCCACAGCCACGCCCCTCCAGAAGGGGTTGGGGTTGTGCCGCAGCTCTTGCTAGGGGGGAGCACCACCAGGACTCTCCCGCTTGGCACCCTGGCTTCTGACCCGGGCGAGGCGGTGCCCTCCTTGCCCCCCGCCGCTGCCAGCCGGCTCTCTCCTAGCAGATGCCAACGTGAGGGAGCCGCAGCTCCGCCTGGTGCAGGGTCCCCACCGCTGCGCCGGCAGGGTGGAGGTCCTGCACCAGCAGCGGTGGGGCACAGTCTGCGACGACGGCTGGGACCTGAAGGATGCCAAAGTGGTCTGCAGGCAGCTGGGCTGCGGCACGGCCGTGGCCACCCCAGGCGGAGCTCACTTCGGCCGAGGGCTGGGCCCCATCTGGCTGGACGAGGTGGAGTGCAGCGGCCGGGAGAGCAGCTTCGGGCTCTGCCCACACAAGGGCTGGGGGCTGCACAACTGCAAGCACGAAGAGGATGCAGGAGTTGTGTGCTCAGGTTGCCCTCCTCCTCCCCTCCCCCCAGAAAAGGGTTTCAGGTGGCACTGGGAGGCTGGCAGGGGGCAGCAGGGATGGGAAGGACCTGGTGAGGACGCTGGGAGAGGCAGCAGCTGGGAGGTGGCACCTGGCAGCTCCGGGCTGGCTCAGGTGTGCAGCTCACAAGCCCCTTCCTGCCTGCCTGGGGGGGTGGAGGGACCCTTGCAGGCTGCTTGGTCCCTGCTGGGCCCAAGGAGTGGTGAGGGCTGGAGTTAGGGCAGCAGTGGTGGCCCTCAGGGCTGGGGCCAGCTCTGCTCAGCACCTGCATCACCGAGCTGGATGAGGGCATTGTGGCTCCCTCAGGGAGCTTGCAGAGGGCACCAAGCTGGGTGAGAGCTGAGCTGCTAGAGGGTTGGAGGCTCTGCAGAGGGACCTGGCCAGCCATGGGGCCACGGCTGAGGCTCACCAAGGCCAAGGGCTGAGTCCTGCCCTTGGGGCACAACCACCCCAGGAAGGCTCCAGGCTGGGGGCAGAGGGGCTGGAAAGGGCCCAGCAGCAAAGGCCCTGGGGGTGCTGGGTGCCAGCAGCTGGAGCTGAGGCAGCAGTGCCCAGGGGGGCAAGGAGGGCAGCAGCAGCCTGGGCTAGAGCAGCAATGGGGGTGGGCAGCAGCAGCAGGGCAGGGCTGGTGCCCCTGGGCTGGGCACAGCTTGAGTGCTGGTTCAGGTTTGGGCTCCTGCCCCCCAGAAGGACATTGAGGAGCTGGAGCAGGGCCAGAGAAGGGCAACAGAGCTGGGGAAGGGTCTGGAGAAGAGGGCTGGGGAGAGAGCTGGGGGGGGTTGAGGCTGGAGAGGAGGAGGCTGAGGGGAGAGCTCCTTGACCTCTGCAGCTCCCTGAGAGGAGGCTGCAGCCAGGTCCCAAGGAACAAGGGATAGGAGGAAGAGAGAGAATGGCCTCGAGCTGTCCCAGGGGAGGTTCAGGTTGGACAGCAGCAGAAGCTTCTTCCCTGGAAGGATTCTCCAAGCCTGGCCCAGGCTGCTCAGGGCTGAATCCCCACCCCCCGAGCAGTTTCAGAGCCCCAGGGCTGTGGTGCTGAGGGCCATGGCTCAGCCCCAGGCTCGGCAGAGTTAGGTGACGCTCATCGTGGATGCTCTGCAAGGCCTCCCCCCGAGCCAAACCCCTCCCTGGCTCTCCTGCAGGCTCCTCCCCGCTGCAGCTGCGGCTGCAGGGCAGCTCCGGGCCCTGCGCAGGGCTGCTGGAGGTTCTCTACAACAGCTCCTGGCACAGAGTCTGCAGCATCGGCTGGAGCCTGCTGGAAGCTGAGGTGGTCTGCAGGCAGCTGGGCTGTGGGGCAGCTCGGGCTGCAGCAGCTGGAGCCCAGCTGAGCCCTGGGGACCTGCAGCCCTTGCTGCAGGGCTTGAGCTGCCACGGGACCGAGTCACTGCTCCTGGAGTGCCAGCAGCTGGAGCTGGGGCTGGGGCCATGCAGCCAGGGCCAGACAGCTGCTGTGGTCTGCACCAAGCCCAAGGGTGAGCACCAAGACCCTCCAGGGGGGTAGCTGTGGGCAGGGGGAGGGGTGGGAAAGATGTCCTGAGGTGAGGAGAAAGCAGAAAGGTGGTGGCAGAGGTCCGGCCTGGCAAGAGCCTGAGGGCCTTTGCTTGATCTGCACCACCCTTGGGGCACCTTCCTGACCCCAAACCCCCTCCTTCCTGCCCATTTCTGTGGGCAGCAGGAGCAGGGCAGGGATTGTTCCCCCTGGTGCTCAGCACTGCTCAGGCACCTCTCAGACAGAGGCCTGGGTGAGCTGCAGCAGACCCCAGCCCCAAAGCCTGGCCCAAGGATGGAGGCTGCAAGAGCAGCAGGAGGTGGAAGGTCTCTCTGAGTGTCCCCATCCCCTCCCTCCCCCTCCATCTTCTCCCCTCCCCTTTACCCACCCCCCTTCCCCCCCGAGAGGGAATTCCTGCTGGAGGGAAGCTTCATCCCCAGCAGCAGCAGGGCTGGAGGGGCCCCAGGCTGCGCTCGGGGCTGGGTTTCCTCCCACGCCGGGGCTGGTCCTGGTCCCGAGTGGCAGTCGAGTCCCAAGGCCACTCCTGCTCCAGCCGCAGGAGCTGCAGCGCCCTGCTGGCTGCTGTCGGCGCTGCTGGCGCTGCTGATGCTGCTCTCCGGGGTCCTGCTGTGGCTCAGCCTGAGGAGGAGATGCATGGCAGCAGCTCCAGCTGCAGGTGACCACCCCAAGCCTTCCCTGGCTCTCCCCTTCCCCAGCTCCTGGTCACCACTCCAGCCCCTCCTGCAGCCCAGGGACGGAAGGGGGTCGTGGAGCTGGGGCTCAGCTCCGCGGCTGCCAGGGCTTGGGGACAGCTTGGTGACTTCTGCACCTCACAGGACAGTGGCAGCTCCGGGAGCAGGGGGCTGCAGCCAGGTCCCTGCAGCCCCTGGGAGCCATCTACATCCCCAGCAAGGCAGAAGGAGCTCCTGAGGAGGCTGACAGTGAGAGGACTCAGCTCATGCAGCAGGAAGCTGCCTCCTGACACCTCCTCACAGCCTGGGGGTCCCAGCAGGTTCGTGTCCTGGTGGCCACACGAAGCTCCTGCCCTGGGGGGGTCACTTCAGGTTCCTCCCTTGGTGGATCACATCAGGGTCCTGCCCTGGAGGTCCCAACAGGTTCGTGTCCTTGTGGTCACATCAGGCTCCTGCCCTCGTGGACCACAGCAGATTCCTGCTGCCCTCCCTTCTTCATCTGCTTTCTGGAGTCATCACAGCAGCAGCTCCTGGCCAGGACACCTCCAGAGCAGCAGCTCCTGGCCAGGACACCTCCAGAGCAGCAGCTCCTGGCCAGGACACCTCCAGAGCAGCAGCTCCTGCCGAGGACACCAAAGGTCACCTCAGGAGCTCCACAGGATCCAGCCAAGGTCTCCAGGCCTGGTGACCTCCACCCCCAACACCTGGGGAGCTCCTGAAGCTCAGGAGATGATTCCATCCCGGGCAGAGCTGGGGCAAGGCTGAGCTGAAGCAGCAGCAGGAGGAGAGCAAAGGAATTAAAAGGAGGACCTCAAGGCTGGCAGTGTCCTGGGTGCTGAGTGCTGGGTGCTGGCTGCTGAGCTGGGACCCGAGCTCTGCCGCAGCCTCCCTCAGGTCCTGTCTGGGGCCAGGTCCTTTCCTGCGCATCCCAGGTGCCAGTAGTCAAACCTCAGCTGCCCTCCTTGGATGCCCCCTGGGTGCCCACAGAGCCCTTGGTCCCTGGCCCAAGGGCCCCCAGGCATCCAAGGGGGCACCCTAAAGAGGCTTCCAAGGGGCAGCCACGGGGGCATTCCAAGGGGGGCTTCCAAGGGGCACCAAAAGGGGCATCCAGAGGGCACCCAAGGGGGCACCCGAAAGGGGCATTCAAGTAGCATCCGAGGGGGCACCAAAAGGGTATCCAAGGGGGGCAGCCAAGGGGGGCAGCCAAGGGGGCATCAAAAGGGTATCCAAGGGGGGCAGCCGAGGGGGGCATCTCTTTCCTGGATGACCACCAAGATGGTCCTGGCCATGAGGTCACAGCCTGGCGACCACCAGCCCTTGGTGTCTGCAGCAGATGAGCAGAAGCCTCCATGCCAAGCTGGCCACCTCTGGGAGCCACCCCTCTGGGGGCAGAGGAGGTCCTCTCCCCATGGAGATCACAAAGGGAAACCTCCAGGATGCCAAAGGTTGGAGATGCCACAGGGCTGATGCCCACCTGGGGCTTGTCCAACCCCGAGGGCACACAAGAGTGTGGTGAGCGCCCACCTGGTGCCACCTGAGATGCCATCAACCACCCCAGGGCGGCTCAGAGGACACAGGGAAGAGCCAAGTGGGCACCAAGATCATCTCTGATGGCCTCCATGTACCTCAGATGTCCATTAGCTGCCTGGAGACCTCCTCCCTGCCGCCACAGGCACAGCCAGAGCAGACCCCAGGATGATGAGATGCAGCCACCTCCAGCAGGGCCTCAGAGGGCATTCAGGGACTAGGCCAACCCCCGCAAGTCAGATCAGAACAGGAACCCCCTGAGCTGTGTCCATCAAAGGACACTCAGAGGCTGGGGCAACCCCCAAAACTCCAATCAGGATCTCAGGATGGGAACCCCTTGAGCTGTGTCCACCAGAGGACATGCAGGGGCTGAGCCAGCCCCCAACCCCCCATCAGAAGCTCAGGATGGGAACCTGCTGAGATGTTTCCACTGCCAGCAGAGGAGAAGCCAAACACAACCCAGGAGGTCCTTGCAGGGCCATCGACCAGCCCCAGCCCTCCCCCCCCCGCCCCTCCTGGGGGGTGCCCTCTTGGCAGTGCCCCCAGGGCTGGCACTGGAAGGTTGTCTCCTGACCATGCCAGGTGTGGCAGGGGGCTCAGCACCACCACCTGAAGGCCACTGGGTGGGGAGGGAGGAGCTGAGGAGCATGGAGGAGTGGAGCAGAGGGATGGAGACAGAGTCACTGTTAAATAAGGATCTGTAATTGGGGATGGGGGGAGGGGGAGAGGAGGAGGAGGGGGACAAGAGGTCTCCAGCAGTCCAGGGGACAGCAGAAGGACATCACCATGGCTGAGGATGGAGCTCAGATCCCCCTCTGGAAGGCCAAGATCCAGCTGCCACCTTCTGCGCAGCAGCCAAGGCCAGGGGGGATGGCTCCAGAGGGGAGCTCCAGGAAGGGAGAGAGGATGAGGATGATGATGGTGATGATGAAGAAGCTTGGCCATGCCTCACTTGGCCCCTATGCTCCATCCAGGTCCACAGAATCATTTTGGCTTGGAGAAGACCTCCCAGGTGATGGAGTCCAAGCATTGACCCAGGACCACCAAACCATCTTCCTGCCTGGAACCTCCTCAGGAGGGGCTGGAGAAGACCTTCTGGTGCTGGGCATCACTTGCAGAAGGTCCCCAGGTGGATAGCAGCAGCACGGCTGTGTGTGTCCCCCCCACCCTTCTGCACCCTCCCAGCCCCTCCCAGGGGTGCTTGAGCCAGTAGGTGCTCAGCAGCAGCTCCAAGCCAAGAGGACTCCCAGGGCAAGCTCCTCGCTGTGCCCTGAGGTCCTCTCCACTCCTCACACCTCCACTGCATCTCCTTCCACCCCACCATGGACAACCCAACCCACCCTGGAAGCCCCCAGCCCAGCTTGACACCGTGGGGGACCCTGGGGTGACTCAGGAGGTCTCAGCACTCCGCTCTGCAGGAGGGCACAGAAGGCTCCTGCTGGGCCACCACTGCTGTGCCCAAAGCTGCTCTGGGCCCAGTCTGGGCCTGCAGCCCCTCAGGCTCGGGAGAGGTCCCACAGGGGCAGCACCTGGGAAGCCACCACAGGAGGAAGGGAGAAGCTGAAGGAGGCTCCAGCTCCAGTCCCTGAGTCACCTGCAGCTCCACTGCCTGCAGCTCTGCCTGGCTCAGCCCAGCCCTACTCAGTTCAGTTCAACTCAGCTCTGCCCTGCCCAGCCTTGCTCAGTGCAGCTCAGCTAAGCTCTGCCAGGCTCAGCTAAGCTCAGCTTAGCTCAGCTAAGCTCAGGGCTGAGCTGAGGCCTCTCCTCAGCTCAGCCCTGCCAGGCTCAGCTCTACCAGAGAGGACGAGTAAAGCACAGGGTGGGTCCAGGTGGGGCTGGGGGGGCTCAGGACAAGCACCACAGCATCGGTGTCCAGCTGCACACAGCGAGGGTCTCCCAACCTGCTGGGGGCAGCGAGCTTGGCCCCCTGCAGCCCTCAGCATAGAATCATAGAATGGTCAGGGCTGGAAGGGACCTCAAGGACCATCCAGCCCCAAGTCCCCTGCCATGGGCAGGGACATCTCCCCCACATCAGGTTGCTCAGAGCCACATCCAGCCTGGCCTTGAACACCCCCGGGGGATGCCACCAGCAGCCCCCAGCATACAATCAGAACAGTCAGGGCTGGAAGGGTCCTCCAAGGACCATCCAGTCCCAACCCCTCTGCCACGGGCAGGGACACCTGGCACTAGATCAGGCTACTCAGAGCCACATCAGCAGCCCCCAGCAGTCACCAGCAGCCCCCAGGGTGGCTTGGCAAGAGCAGAGCTGCCCTCGGGTGGAGGCGGGGGGGAGGGCACGGGGAGGGAGAGCCTCATCCGTCGCGGTGCACCCTCTGGTGCTGCAGCAGGTTGGAGGGGTGGGCGAAGCCCTTGTGGCAGACGCCGCACTTGTAGGGGGTCTCCCCGGTGTGCACCTTCTCGTGGACGGCCAGGTAGGCCACGTCCTTGAAGAACTTGTGGCAGAAGCTGCACTTGTAAGGCCTCTCCTGGCTGTGCACCCGGCGGTGCTGCAGCAGCAGCGAGGGCCTGGCGAAGGCCTTGCCGCAGGCCTCGCACTTGTAGGGGCGCTCGCCCGTGTGCGCCCTCTGGTGGATGGCCAGGTACGAGGACTGCTTGAAGGCCTTGCCGCAGGTGGGGCAGGCGAAGGGGCGCTCCCCGGTGTGCACCCCGCTCGTGGGAGGAGAGGGCGTTGGACTGCTTGAAGCCCTTGCCGCAGAGGGGGCAGACGAAGGGGCGGTCGCCGGTGTGCACCCGCTCGTGCACCTTCAGGCTGTGGCCGTAGGTGAAGCGCTTGCCGCAGACGCCGCAGGCGTGGGGCTTGTCGTCGCAGTGCTGGCGGCGGTGCAGCAGCAGCGCCTGCGAGCTGGGGAAGTCCTTGGCGCAGTCCGGGCAGGGGAAGGGCTTCTCGGCGCGGTGGGTGAGGGAGTGGCGCTGCAGCTCGTAGGGGGTCTTGAAGGCCTTGGCGCAGGGCGGGCAGCGGAAGGGGCGCTGGGAGCTGTGGATGCGGCGATGCTCCTGCAGGTTGGAGGAGCGCTTGAAGCGCTTCCCGCACAGCTCGCAGCGGAAGGGCCTCTCCTCCGTGTGCACCAGGCCGTGGCTCTTGAAGTCCGAGTGGCGCTTGAAGGAGGCCTGGCACAGCTGGCAGCGGAAGGGGCGCTCCTCGTTGTGCACCACCTCGTGGCTGAACAGCTCCCAGGCCCTCTTGAAGGCCTTCTCACAGCTGGGGCACTGGAAGGGCTTCTCGTCCACGATCACCTCGCGGATCTCCAGCTCGCCTGCGTCGCCATCGCCGCCGGAGCGGTTGGGCGGCCCACGGCTGCCGCCTCCTCCAGCTCGCCCCTGCCCGGGCTGCTGGCCCCATGGGGGCGCTGTGGGGACAGCCCTGCGGCTGCCACCTCCTCCAGCTCGCCCACGTTGCTGCCGCCAGAGTAGCTGGAAGGTAGCCCCACGGCTGCCACCTCCTCCAGCTCACCCCTGCCCGGGCTGCTGGCCCCATGGGGGCGCTGTGGGGACAGCCCCGCGGCAGCCACCCCCTCCAGCCGGCCCAGGGCAGCGCTGCCCAGCACCAGCTTGGCAGTGGAGTAGATCCCATGCTCATCGATCAGCTGCACAAAGTTTGGCTTGGGGTGGGGGGCAGGGGAACAGCTCCTGGAACCTCTCTCCTCTTCCTCCTCTTCCTCACTGCCGCGGGGCTCCTCCTCCAGGCCGTTCTCCACCAGCCCCTGGCTGAAGTCAGCTGCCCGGCCCCAGAGCAGCCTCAGCCTCTTCCCACGGGAGGGTCCTGGCTGCTCTACACCCTGCCCAGCTCCTGGGGAGGGGGCAGGGGTCCCTGTTGGCTGCAGGCTTCAGGCACATCCTCTGCCTCCTCCGGCAGGGCCGAAGCTCCTCCTGCCCCTGGGGGCATGGAGCAGTCCCCGCCCCCTCCTCAGCCTGCAGGCAGGCTCTGCCTGCAGCCCGAGCAGGGCCAGAGCCCTGCTCACGGCAGCAGCGGCGCCGAGAGGATTGGCCAAGGTCTTCCAGGGAGGCTTTCCCCAGCTGCCTCTCAGCTGTGTCATCGTCCTCTTCCTCCACTTCTGCACCTTCAGGTCCACCTCCTCCAGCAAGGGGGGAGAGCCCCAGGGCAAAGGGGGGGTCGCAGGCCGGAAGGCCTGGCTGCCCCTCCATGGCAGCCCCTGTGGGATGAAGAGGAGAGGGGGTGAGAGGAGCAGCAAGGTGAGGGAGGAGGTGTGGGGATGATGAAGAACAAGAGGAAATGGCCTCAAGTTGCTTTGAGGGAGGTTTAGGTTGGATATTAGAAGATTCTTCTTGACTGCAGGAGTGGTAAAGGATTGACACAGGCTGCCAAGGGAGATGGTGGTGGAGTCTCCACCCCTGGAGGTGTTCAAGGTGTGGCCATGGCACCTGGCGCCATGGTCTGGTGGCATGGTGGTGTTGGGTTGAGGGCTGGACCTGATGACCTGAGAGATCTTTTCCAGCCTTAATGACTCCATGTTTGATGCATGGACCCCTGGCTGCATAAGGAATTAGCTGGAAGGAAGCTCTCCAAGAGCTGTGGTCAGTGGCTCAGTGGCCAAGCGGAGAGCAGAGATGAGTGGTGGCCCTCAGGGGTTGATACTGGGACCAGAGCTGTTTGCCACCCTTGCTGCTGACATGGGCAGTGGCACTCAGGCACCCTCAGGAGGTCTGCAGATGGCACCAAGCTGTGTGGTGTGGCTGGAGGGAAGGGATCCACCCAGAGGGACTTGGACAGACTGCAGAGGTGGCCCCAAGTCAACCTCAGGAAGGTCAACAAGGTCAAGTGTCCTGCAGCTGGGTCAGAGCAATGCCAAGCACAGATCCAGGCTGGGTGAGGAGTGGATGGAAAGCAGCCTGGAGGAGAAGGCCTTGGGGGTGCTGGGTGAGGAGGAGCTCTACCAGCAATGGGCACTGGCAGCCACGGCCTGGGTTGCAGCCGATGTGTGGCCAGCAGGGCAAGGGAGGCACCCTGCCCTCTGCTCTGCTCAGACCCCACCTGCAGCACTGCCTCCAGCTCGGGAGCCCCCAGCACAAGGACCTGGAGCTGCTGGAGAGGGGCCAGAGGAGGCCACCAAGATGATCAGAGGGCTGCAGAACCTCCCCTGTGGGGACAGGCTGGGAGACTTGGAGCTGTGCAGCCTGGAGAAGGCTCCAGGGAGGCCTCAGAGCAGCCTCCCAGTGCCTGGAGGGGCTGCAGGAGAGCTGGGGAGGGACTTAGAGTGCCAGGATAAAGGACAATGGCTTGGAGCTGGGAGAGGGCAGATTGAGACTGGAGAGGAGGAAGAAATTCTTGGCACTGGAATGGGTTGCTCAGGTCAGCTCTGCCAGGCTTCAACCATGGGCAGCCTGGGCCAGGCTTGGAGAACCCTTCCAGGGAAGAAGTTCCTTCTGATGTCCAACCTGAACTTTCCCTGGGGCAACCTGAGGCCATTTCCTCTTCTCCTCTCCTTTGCTTCATGGGAGAAGAGCCCAACCCCCACCTGGTTCCATCCTTCCTCAAGGGACCTGTAGAGGGCCAGAAGGTCTCCCCTCAGCCCCCTCTTCTCCAGGCTGGACAAGACCAGCTGCTCACCAGCCCTGCTCTCCAGAACACCTCTCCAGCAACTGGGAGAGGAGCAGAACCAGACACTGGGACTCACTGGGGGAACAGAAGGGACACACCATGGCTGGTGGGGGTTTGGAGGGCGTTGG